>JFBX01000728.1:300500-404011 GCA_001563135.1 Colletotrichum simmondsii | reverse complement strand
GGAGAATCATACCGCTAGACCATCAGGGCGATGGAGCAGATTTTGAATCTAATTCGTGGCTGATCGGCTCGAATTGGGGCTCATAAATCCCTAGACCACCTCAAAGAGACGAGTTTCCGCTACATCTGTGACAGTAAGACCTTGACTTGGTCAATAGGAGGAGCGTGCGTGACGATCATAGCAGACGCCAATTCCTAGTTGACTAAGAGGTGTGAGATTTTGCATCGATAGAGACACGTCGGCCATCGCATCAATCATCTTTTGGGCCATATCACATCTCCCCAGGTGTAAGTATCATCCATTCTCTAGAGAGGCTGTTCAGGACATCCGGTCTCAGGAACTTCAATCCTACGTATTACAAGGTGTACTGGAAGTCCGGCCTCTTGTCGCCGAGCGCCTCAATCTCCTTGTCAGACTTATTCTCCACCCAGTGATCTCTCTTCCCCTCCCTCCTCTTCTTATTCTCGATTCTTAGCAAGGTCGTCATGAGAGCGCTGCCGCCGCACAAGAAAATTGACATGTACGCCAACACAACGCCATGACCCTCTGGAAACCGCGGGCCGTGGAAGTAAATGTTGGAGCTGACAATGCCATTCAAGTTCCCCCATCCAATCACGAAGCCCAGTACCACACCGCGCTTGTAGACGCCCTCATTGTTGTTGGCGACCCAGGTAATGGTGTTGGCGATGCATGGGTAGATGCCGAGAGCTCCGAGAAAGGTGCCTGCGTATTTGACTTGGGCGCTCTCGGTAGCGATGAGCATGCAGAAGCCTACTATACCGATGAGACTGACTCCAATGTTGCATAGACCACGCTGTTTCGTCCTGTCCGCCACATATCCGATGAAGATGGTGAAAATCGCCGCCGCAGCATAAGGCGGGACCGTCATCAGCTGCGAGCGAACAATACTCGTATTCCACCCAAGTTCGTTGACGATGGTGGGCAAGAACAGACTAAAGGCGTAAAGCGGCATGTCGCAGCCCATGTAGATGACCATACCCAGCCACATCTTCCAGTCTTTGACGGCCTGCCAGAAGAACGTCATCTTGAATTCCTCGTGGTTGGCAGAGGCCTGCTGGTCCATCTTTAGACGGCGGATGACACGAGCCCGATCGTCGTCGGAGAGGAACTTAGCCTCGTCGGGGAAGTCGTGGACCATCCAGAAGGAGGCGACGCCGAAGACCACCGTAAGGAGGCCTTCGAGGATGAAGATCCATGCCCAGCCCGGGCGGCCGCCGACGCCAGCCATTTGCTCAATGCCTGCTGCGAGGGCGCCACCGAATGAGCCAGAGATGGCTGCAGCTGAGAAGAAAATGGCCTGGATTGGTTAGCTGGGACGGACTTCCAGTTGAGCTGAGAACTTACAGCGCGAATGCCAAATTCTGATCTCTTGTACCAACATGATAGGTAGTAGTTAACGCCCGGGAAAAGCCCAGCCTCGGTAAGGCCCAAGAACCAGCGCGCGGCCATCAGCCCACTCCAGTTATGTACGAATCCCATGCCCGTCATTGATGCACCCCAGAGAATCCTGTACTCGGTCAGCACGCCGTGGCAGATAAAGACTGGAACAAGCCTGTGCTTTACTCACATGATGATGGGAATGAAGATTGACGGTCGCAATTTCTTGAGCAGAATGTTCGTCAAGGGCTCGAACACCGCATACGAGACGAAGAAGATTGTGAGCGACGAGTTGTACATGGAACTCGTCAGGCCCAGGTCTTTGTTTAAACCGGCGATTTTCGCATTTCCAATATTGGTTCTGTCAAGGAAAGCTAAGAGGTAAAGGATGCATAGCTGCGTCGGCGTCAGGACTCAGTCAAGTGCACCAGGACATGAGCATGCATGATACGTACCCATGGAATCAGGATCCAGTCAAGCCTCCTGACTAACTTTCGTTCCTGCAACGCGCAGGTTAGTATGCTGGTCGTTTGATTGGATACGAAGGTCATGACATACGACTTCAAGCCTCTCTTCTTCACTGAGATGCGCGTCGGGGTCACGCGGAATATCCTGCGTGCCTTGGTCTGATGTATGGGAGGCCGCAGCCTTCTCCGTGTCGCTCATCATGGTGGGGCGTATCTGGAGCCGATCTCAAAGTTTGAATTCGGCTGACATCAAAGCGGGCGATCTGGGAAGAGAAAGAAAGAAGTCTCGCAGTAGAGGCTCAGGTTTTTCGAACAGACGCAGTCGGATGTGAGGTAGAAGGCTGAGTAAATGCTGGCTCGGGTGGCGGACGAATGAGTTTGGGGTGGTAACCAAGATGCTTGACGGAAGCCAAACCAGATCGGCGGGAGACCTGGCCAAATATAAACTAAGGAGACCTGCCCGTGACGGCGGGAGGTGGGGAACGTCAGAGCAACCCTCCCCCGTCACCGGCAGACGACCTTCGGGATACACTCGGCAATGGAACCTGCTCTGTGACTGGTAGCCAAACCGCTGCAGCGGAACAAGTGGCTTATCGTTAGTAGCCATTGGGGGCTCCACGTTTGACGTGGAACAGAGGACTCGGTCAAGGGATGTTGATGCGCCGCTTTCGAGCGGCGTGATGAATATGACAGAATACGATGCTAAGGTGTCTAGTATCGACCAGACCGCGTGGTTGCCCTGCAGGACCATGACCAGGAAGGCGGGCGGCGACGTCAATAATAAAGAGATGAACCTCGGCAGCAGTATGAGCTTCTCGAAGGATGCGAGGGAAGCCAAAGGGAAGACATCGGAGACAAGCGCGCGTCGGCTGGTTTCTCTGACATGTCTTAGCCTTGCGAATTCCAGTCCATGACCACGAACAGGTATTCACCATGGACCGGAATCCTGAGACTCATAGTGGCTTGCGAGGTAGTCTAGAATCGTTGGGTTCACAGCATAGGTATCCTGACTCCATGCTTGAGGAAGTCACAGGTAGACGGGAGAGAGGGCGCAACACATCCGCATCGAATGCTTCTCCCGACAAGGTGAGAGCTTGCCAGTGGAGCTAATTCGCAAAATGTTATAAGCCGGGGGCTCCATCCGAGACTCCATTTGCCCGTGGGGAGAGTCTGGGGAGGGGGGTTCTACCCGTCGAGACTAAGAAGAGAGGGGGAGTCTGACGGTCATCGGTCCGCGTGGGAAAGCGAAAAGTAGCTTATCTCCGGCGTGACCCCGCGGTTGCAAGCTCAGTCACTCGACCGTAACAAGCATTGATCTGCGTCTTAGGCGCTCTGGCATTGGAGCGGGCTGATGCCGGGCAAGCTTGATTTGACGGCCGACACTTCGAACGGGAAAAAAGTACCGCTGGGTCTGCAGTAAGCTCGGTCAATAGCAACTGGTAGACTTTCCTAGGTGATGCCAGTTACTCCGCCCCTCCTGCTAGTCTTAGTGGGACGAGGAACGGGCTGGGTCGTTGTGCACATATTTGAAATACACCCACGTGAGGACAAGGGTGACGCCGTTGCTCGAGATCTGTGCAGTAGTCGCACGAACACCGCAGAGTGGCACAAGTAACACGTATGGCGAGGTTGGATGGCCAATGATGTGGCCTGCTCGGTTGGGTAGGTCTTTCTGTGCGACTGAGATATACTGCAGATGGCCGCCCCGCAGATAAGTCTTTGATAATTAGAATAGGCAGGTCCATGACTACACTGGACTGACACACGACCACGGACATGAATCAAGCATATCGCTGGTTCGAAGAACGACGTTGCTCGGGGGTTCGTCAACAGATGGGCCCAAAGATGCTGGCTGCATTTGCGCCGTTGAGCATTCCCGGGATGGTAGGTCTTGTCCCGGCTTGGCATGCTGCAGCACCTTGGTCTCCGGCAGAGAATGCTGGTAATCATGATGGACTGTTGGGCGGATCAGGGATTAGTCGGTGGTGAATATCCATCCGAAGATGAGTGGACAGAGGCTAGGTGTTTTTTGGCGCCATCTGAAGTTCTGAATAAACGCAGGTAGGCCCACTGACTGCACGAAGCCGAAGAGATATCCACGTCGGTGCGGCGTCTGGTCCCGAACCGGCCGTAACAGGTCCCGACGCCCTGGCTTGGCAATCCGCGCCCGGGGCCAGGCTGGTGGTAAGGAGGGCCCGTAGCTCGGGACATGGCAGAGAGCCGTCAATAATTCTCTGTCGCAAGCCGACTGGCCGTCGTTGGGCCGCTCCAACCATCAGGCGTCTCGAGAAGTCCCTGCTTTCATGTTCCAAGCTATCGGGGCGGGAGCTTGCCTCATTGATTGAATGGTTCTCTTCAGACTTCGGGAGCTTGCGGATAGCTGGACTTCCACGCTGGACATCTTGGACTCGTTCGACGACTGAGATTGATCGAATTCAACCTGCTCGGACCCAGACATGAAGGCTCCCAGCATATTTGGTACTCGGGCACTGCTGGAGCTAGAGATGCATGCCCACATGGTCGATTGTCAAGTGTGGACGTTTCGTGATCGAGAGGGGTTTGATTGAATGGTCCAGCATCGGCTGCATTGTATCAATGGCAAAAAATGCGAAACTTTGTGTATCCATTGAAGCAGCCGATCCTCTTCATGAAATGTTGGTGTGCAACCAAGAGCGATGCCCACACCGCGAGCTGCAGTGGATGCGATAATGGAGGATAGATAGAGAGAGTTGGGAGAGGGTGTTGACAGAGATCAATGGAATTGACGGGAGCTGCCAGCCGGCAGTACGTCGCGCCGGCTGGCATCGAGCAAGACCAACCCAGCTGAGTCATCGCGGATAGCGCCGGCGTCGATCGGCGACAAGCCCCACCATTGCCGCTAATCCCCGACCGCGACAATGGCGCTTTCGGCGGTGGCTTCTGACGTGAGAACTTCATCTCTCAGACGATGAGAGCCTGCAGTGCTCACCTTCACATGTTCTCGTCTTTAAGGGAGGCTATATGCGATATCATTCCCCCAATTCATCTCGAGTTTGACTTCCCAGCTCATCCAACAGGGGTTCCATTCTCTCAGTGAGGGGCAATTTACTCACACTCTCTCAAACACCCCACCATCCGCTGCGTTGAGACCCATCACCATGGCCAAACGTGTATGTATCGTCGGTAAGGACCACCTTCTCTCCCACGCCTGAAGCTGTGCTAACACCATAGTCTCAAGGCGCCGGCCCCTCCGGCCTCGTCGCCGCAAAGACTCTCCTCCACAACGCACCAAAGGGCGCCTTTGACGTGACAATCTTCGACGCCCAACGACGCATCGGCGGCCTGTGGCCCACGCGCCGCGACGATGTCGATGGCCTCGTCCACCCTCTCATGCTCGCCAACCAGAGCAAACACACTGTGCAGTTCAGCGACCTCGCCTGGACCCCCGAAGACCCGGACTTACCGCGCGCTTGGATGGTCGGCCGCTACCTGGAACGCTACATCAAGCGTTACCTCAAAGGCACTGATGCTGCCGCTGCAGTAACCTTGAAGCTCGGCCATCGCGTCGTCGATACAGAGCTCTCTTCCAAAGACGGCTCATGGACTGTCACTGTCGAGAGCGAGACCGGCGGCAGAGAGACGAGCGTATTTGATTACTTGCTCGTGTCCTCTGGATTCTTTGGCAAGCCCATTGTGCCAGACGTCGTCTCTGGCGGTGCCGGTACAGAGATCCCCGTGGTGCACAGCAGCAAGTACCGCGATCTACAGACCTTGTTCCCCGATGGCGTGAAGGACGGCGGCAAGATTCTGGTCGTAGGAGGACAGATGTCTGGCGTCGAGATCGCGGGGACCATCGCCACGCACATATCCTGCGCCGTCAACGCACCGGACCCGAGCCCCGTGCCGAACGCGGAGAAGCTCACGGTCGAGCATCTCACTCAGCGTCCAACGTGGGTATTTCCCCTCCACACCACGCCAAAGGTATGCCCCATCTTCCAGACATGGAGAGACTCGACTTGCTGACACAATCCCAAGCCCGGCGCGAAAGCAGCCCCCTTCTTACCTCTAGACTTCCCGTCCTACAACCTCAGCAACCGCCCGCACCCCCTCGAGAATAGCCAAGGCCACATCACCCCAGACGCCGCACGCTTAACCCACGGCATCTACACAACCTCCCTAGGCCAAGACCAATCCGACTTCTCCCCCTCCGTCGCCGTGACGTCCAAACACCACTCGGACCCAGCTTACCTCGCCGTCTCGGAGAACTACATGGAATTCGTCCGCGCCGGCCTCATCAACATTACAACCGGCAAACTCGACTCCGTCACCGGCTCAACCGCAAAGATCACGAACCCTGCCTCCTCCTCCGCCGCCGCCGCCACTTCAGAAATCGAGAACATCGCAGCCGTCATCCTCGCAACGGGCTTCGACCCCTCCCCCTGCCTCTCCTTCCTCCCGTCCTCCGTCCTCACAACCCTAAACCACTCTTCATCTCACCACTCCCTCCCCCTCGCCCTCGCCTTCCACGGAACCCACGTCAAAGACCTCCCGACCCTCGGCTTCGTAGGCTTCTACCGGTCCCCCTACTGGGGCGTAATGGAAATGCAAGCCCGCTTCCTCTCCGCCCTCTGGACGTCATCTCCCTCTTCGCGCCCGCCAGCCCTCACCGAAGCCCTCCTAGATGACGCCTCAGACTGGCGCACCGTCTCCCTCCGCGACGACCCCCGCGCCTCCCAATTCCCAATGGGCGACTACGCCTACCTAATGCAACAATTCTCCCTCGCCCTCTCCATCCCCATCTCCCCGCCCGCGGCACCCCTAACCCCGGCTCTCCCTCACAACAACAAACCAATGGACATACTCACCCCAGCTCGCTACCTCTCTCCACTCGCCTCCGAAGCCGCAAAATCCGAAGCCGAGGACTCTCTGTCACAGACAAACGCCACAGCAATCGCAGGCCTAACCACGTCCCGCTTCGTGCCCCGCGCCGTCTTCCGCAGCTTGCTGGGAACATGGAAGCTCGAACGCGATCTCACAAGCAGATTACCGAGCCACCCAAGCGGCCACTTCAGCGGGACAGCACAATTTCTCCTCCGCAACAAGACCGCCGACGGCCTGAAATGCGCCTCCGGACCCGCCTCCGCGGATGAATCCCCAGACGCCAACGACGACGGCGCCCTGGCAACAGAATACCTCTACATCGAAGACGGCGAATTCCGCGCCTCAAACGGCCTCGTCTTCCGCGCGACCCGGCGCTACGTCTGGCGCTACGATGAGAAAAAGGACACAATCAGCGTCTGGTTCGCAAAAGTCAACGAGCCGAAGCGGGCAGATTACCTCTTCCACGAGATCGAGTTTGAAGGACCGCCGCAAGATGATCAGAAGAACCCCTGGCAGGCAAAGGCTGGGCACCTTTGCATTGACGATTATTATGACGTAAAGTACGATTTCGCCTTCAAGGCTGTCAACCTCGAGGAGTGGAATATCAAGTACACTGTCAACGGGCCACAGAAGGATTACACGATACATGGCATCTATAGACGCTAGAAAGATCAATGAATGAAAGACGAATGAAGCGAAACTTTACATCTCAGGCTTTGAGAATCTAATCATTTCTATAAGTAATACTTTTCTATTTTCTGCAATCGTGCATCATTCGCTGTATGCCAGCATTGCTGGGAACCAGCAAAGCCCAGTGTGCAGTCTCGCTATTAAACAACTTCAGACATAACATTTCCCGTCCTCCCTACTGGAAATGCATCAGTATCACTCACCAGGATGTCAGCGTTTGTCCTGTGCCGCCTAATGGTCCATCGTCAGCGACCAATTCTAGCCCGCTTACAACATTGTCAAATCCCCATCGCCGTCCACCTTTCGCATGCTTCCGTCACCCAGGATCGCATGCCTTCGCACGAGCCTGGTATTTCCGGTGTTCAATGCCCAGCAACGAGCCAAGCCCTCTCTTCCGAATGCCCAGATCATCATATCGGGGCCTAATCCCATCGAAAGGTCGGCAATCCCGGAGCAAACGGCAATGACTTGGCCATAGACATCAATTGGATACTTTGGCCTTGGGTTCCGGCTGTCCTTGCTGTTCAATCTGCCGTTCTTGGCTTTGAGAAATTGTTGAACTGAATGCTGCAATGTCGGCCACCAATGAGCCCATTGATGTTCCCCTTGGCTGTCGACCAAACTCAGGAGGCTGTTAGTGCTTGAGAGATCTCGGAACATATCTGGTGGGATGGTGTAGAAAGCGAGAATTTGCTCCCCTGGTTGGAAACCTTCTCCTTCCGTCCACCGTGTCGTCGGAAAAACGGCAGCAATTCTCACACCATGTACCAAGTCCCTCCCAACGGCATACATGAGCGGCGCACTTTCGCATGCTGCCGCTGGTGGACAAAACTTCACCTTGGTCACAATGCCGGTCCTCGACCATTTGGAATCATCACAGACCAGGCTCAGGTACCTAGTCTTGGGGTCTGTAAGGAGGATGTGAGACCCGTCGCTCAAGGGCACGGCTCGATAGTTATCGGCAGTGGATAATCTAGGCCTTGGAAGGACTCTTTCCGTCCTTGTCCACTGACTTCGTTGGTTGGCAAAGGGACCGAGCGAGGCGGACAACTGCTGCTCCATGATGGTATAGACGTTCGAAGCGTCTTCCTGTAGCTCAGACGTCTCAAGTCGTGAGATGATAACCGGGGCCTGGGGGGTAAAGTCAATTTCATTGAGGCCAAGACCACCCAACACGTCTTGCAGCGAGCCGGCGTGGCAGTCTGAAATTGACGCGGCGCTGATCAGGCGAAGTTTGCGTCTTGGATCGTTCGCGTCACCCGGAGGGAGGAAATAGATGTAGTCGCTGGGTGTGGACAAAGCAAAGCGGCGGACATTTTGCTTTGCACTTCTATCGTTGTTATGTATCTCGATAGCCGAAGAGCTGCCAAAGGCAACGTAAGAACGATGAGGACAAATGGCGACGGAACGGGGAGGACAGTCGGCCGTGCCCACGTTGTAGTGGGTGGATTGTAGTTTTGCTCGCGAAGGCAGGGGGTGCGATTCTTCCTGTCTGCCACAGTCACAGAGTTTGTTTTGGGTTGAGTACTTGACGGGCAATACGGGTAAGCCTTGGATTTCAAAGACAAGGCCAAGACGGCCTTGAACGAGCACAGCAACATGGTTGCGTGCCCATGTCGTGTCCATGGCGCAGGCAAGTACAGGCGATCCGCAGGTAATGGTAGTGATAAGTCGAAGTTGGCCCTTGCGATGATTCAAGAACTCCTTCTAAGAAGATACGGGCCATGGACGCGAAAAGCTCTCTTCGCACTGATGATGCAGCTCATAGACCAGGATGGTACATCCGTGGGTGACCATCAAGTATCGACCGCACATACTTGCGGTGTAGACAATGTTTCGTTCGTCGCTGGTAGATATCGGAGAACCGCCGATGAAGTGCGTCTGGCCGATTTCGACAAAGGCGGGCTCGCTCCCGTTGTGACGCGGGCCGAGAGTGCATTCTCTCGCGAGCCATTTGGACATGACAGACGCTCGATTTGACACCGGCGTGTCCGTGTTGCTGGAAGTTTGAAAGCCGAGGATGCTCTTGATGCTCGAGGCCCACCCGCCCCTCGACAACATGCAGTCAAGAATAGTCTCATTCATGCCGGCTACCAACCAGGAGCGGCAGGTGTGCCGTGAGGAATTGAAGTCGTATGGATCCAATAGCGAGTAGATATCAAGCAATATCTCGATTGGCAGCCTTTGAGAAGCTGGCAGCTGTTGCAACGCATGGTAGCCATGGCCATGGCTGTACAACAGCGGACGCTGGCCGGGCTGGGTCGTCATGGCGGAGTCAAGCCACGGATTTGAGGACTCGAAAGTCGTCGAAGAAAAGATAGCTGAAGAGAATGGTGGAGTGGAAACCGGGATAAAAGTTCAGTGCGTACTTCGGACGATGATAGAAGTCCCTGGCACTGCTGTTGATGCAAATTGATGCAAATGGCGACGTTGAGTGATGTCGATGCGGGTGTGGGTTAGATGAATTGAAGTTGATCGTATGGGCGAGAAATGGATTCTCACAGAAACGGGGACTTGAGATTCTGCAGGCTCGAAGGTAATGCCAGACTTTTATGCATCCAATGCTTCTTGCCAGCAGATGATTGAAAAGTTACTGGAGTTTCCATCTTGTCAGTTGCAGTGAGAAGGTGAAGAAACAACGGCAGGTGAGTGCCAGCCGTGTGGGTTGCAGGAACGCAGAAAAGCAGTTGCCAACGACGTAAAAGTGTCTGAAAGAGCAAACTCTCCAGATTCGAACACCGAATTGCTCCTATCCATCCCAAGCTGCCTTCATTAGAGAGACTCTGGAGAACACAAAAAGCGACAGGATGCACGGCAAAACCGAAGGAGAGGAAAAATCGAGGAACCGAGCCAGCCAAGACTTCAAGAATGAGCCAGCCCTTGGAAAACTTTAACAACTGGTCGGTTAGCTCAGTTGGTTAGAGCGTGGTACTAATATTTCATCAGAAATGTTGAGTAATGCCAAGGCCGGGAGTTCAAGCCTCCCACTGATCATTCTTTTGCTTTTTACTGTAAATAATTTGATCAACGAGTAATTCATGTGTCGAAATTGCCATCGAGGGTATTTTTTGGGTGACTTTCTGATTCAATGATGATGGTGTTGTGGCGGCAGCTTTGTGCGCCTGTCCAACCTGCTCTCGCTTGCTTGCTGCTGACTCATTCACCAACTCAAGCCCGTCTGTGGAGAGGGTTCGTTCATGCAGTTGAAGAACCAGCCCGGTAAAACACTTAGGGTGAAGAGACCGATTCTTTGTATGGTGGATTTTCCAAAACTCAAAATGAACATGAAATTAAATTTCTCAAGTTCGTATTATCTCGGGTTCTCAACCGTGAAGCTTGTGATGTCGATGAAAACGGTCAGATGTTAGTGAAGAATTACTGGGGCTCCCCTGAAAGTCCAGGGCAGAGCGCCTGACAGCTCTTCTGACAGGACCCGACCCAGTGGGGTTTCAATTCTGCTTTCGGTTAGCGAGCTGCCCAGAGCTCCCGACCTGACAGGAAAGCATCCATGGATGGCGGGGTAGCTCTGGGCGCAAGCGAATGGCATTCACCACGCAGTCAAGCTTAAAAAAAGAGCAGCTGCTGCAGTTGGGGGTTCATCCACGTCATCCGACAGGATTTAGCTGGTAACTGCTTTCGAGTGCCGGATTGGGTAACAACAGGAAGGTTGCTGACGCAGATTTTGACATTGGCACTGACATGGAGGAGGAAAGAACACGGGCACTGCACTTGATGCTCCCAATGCGGAATGAGGCAAGATGTACCTTTTGAGAGGTATCTACCTAAGGTACCTTAAAGTAAGGTGAGGCAGGAGAGAGGTACGAGAATGAAGAAACGAGGAAGGAGGATGGCCAATCTGCGGGCAGCCAAGAAGGAGCAGGAGGGAGCTGACGCGCGCCTTCTCTTGGCTTCGTTCCCGACCCTCTTCCTTCTTCTTTTCTGTCTCTGCTCTCCCTCAGCTTCCTACAAAATCCCCTCAATTCGCACCACTAGTCTCGATCATCTTTTTGTTCTCCTCTGCACCCCTTTCGTAGATCATCCCCAGACGACAATACCTACTCAGCCAGCTACTGTCTCTCCACGGCATCAGTCTCTACCCCTCAATTGCGACCAACCGCCACAATGAAGCTCGCCGTCTTCAGCGCCAAAGCGTACGACAAGAAATACATCAATGCCGCCCACGACGTCAGGAAGGAAGAGTTCAAGAAGCACAACGAGAAGCTCGTCGACGACAACACTGACTTTGGCATCATCTACCACGACTTCTCCCTCTCCACCGAGACTGTCTCGCTCGTCAAAGATGTCGATGCCGTCTGCGTCTTCGTAAACGACTCCCTCACAGCAGACGTCGTCGAGGAGCTCCACAAGGCCGGCTGTAGAGCCATCCTCCTTCGCTGTGCAGGCTTCAACAACGTCGACCTTAAGACCGCCGAAAAGTTGGGCATCTTCGTTGCCAATGTTCCTTCCTACTCCCCCGAGGCGGTAGCCGAGTTCGCCGTCGCCCTGCTTCAATCCCTCAACCGACGCACCCACCGAGCTTACAACCGAACCCGCGAGGGTAACTTTAACCTCGATGGCCTTCTCGGCAAGACTGTACATGGCAAGACGGTGGGCATCATTGGCACCGGAAGGATTGGCGTCTCCATGGCACGCATCATGAAGGGCTTTGGCTGCACACTGTACGCCTTTGACCCCTACGAGTCAGACGCCTTCAAGGAGCTCGGCGAGTACCTGCCTCTGGAGGAACTTCTCCCCAAGTGCGACTTCATCAGCTTGCACTGCCCTCTGATGGAAAAGACGAAGCACATCATCAACGAAAAGACGCTGAAGCAGATGAAGCCCGGCGCTATGCTCATCAACACATCTCGCGGCGGTCTCGTCGATACCAAGTCCGTCGTCCACGCCCTCAAAACTAAGCATCTTGGCGGTCTAGCCCTGGACGTATACGAAGGCGAGGGGGACCTCTTCTACAATGACCACTCTGGTCATATTATCGACGACGACTTGCTGACCCGTTTGATGACCTTCCCCAACGTCCTCATCTGCGGCCACCAGGGTTTCTTCACCGAAGAAGCGTTGCAGGAGATTTCCGAGTGCACATTCCGCAACCTCGAGGACTTTATGCTAGGACGCAAGTGCGACAACTCTCTGGTCAAGGAAGAGTTTGTTATGTCTCGCAGAGAGTCCCTTCCGGTGCGTATTGTCTGAGAGGTTATGGGAAGCCTGCTGGCGGCTGGTGAATATGGAGCAAAGACCTGTAGACCGGTGAATACCCTTATCTTCGGCTCTTGAACAAATAGATGGCTACAGATTACGACTTACGAATAGACGATTCCCTGCATTCACTTTCGCATCGCTCCTCGCGTGTAAGTGAAGTTTTGTCGAAATAAAGATTCATATGTTCAAATTATTGCATTGCCCACATGTGCATGCAGTTGAACCGGACTGTTTTGATTTCAGTTTTATTTAGGATTATGAACGGCGCCGGCCGTTAAGATTTACATGCGTCTATAGTCTAAAATGCCATCCGCTCCTGGATTCCTCTATCCAACGCCAGCCTCCTCTTTACGCCGAATAAACAAAGATTACCATCGAATCCAGGGCTGATAGCCAAGGCGCCAAGAACAAGTCACTGATATACAGCAACTCGTTGCGTGTTTTGATATGTGTCGAGATGTATACATGTCGAGATATGCGAATCGCTTACGCGGGCTCAAAGGTGCGGGTAGGAGCCAGAGCATTCTTTGGCGGCTTGGCCTTTTCCTCATCGGATCCCGACGTCTCCTCGTCATCGCCAGAGTAGGCGTACTTGCTCCTGGCACGGATACGGGCTCCGTAGACCCAGAAGAGGAAGGGGATCGCACAGCACGCGAGGCCAAGGAAGGCGAGGAGGGACGAAGCCCACTGGTCGCCGAGGCGGTCGTACATTTGCTCGGTGAAGAGGACGACGGCGGCACCCCAGAAGGAGCGGATGCAGGTCTTTGCGGCGAGGGCGGAGGCAGCTTGGTGCTGGTAGGAGTCGACGAGGTAGTTGTTTGCTGAGTTGTACAAGAAGATGAAGCCGAAGCCGACGGGGAAACCGCCGAAGGCGGGGCCGGCCCAGTGGAGGTCTGCGTAGGAGGTCCAGGCGAAGATGAAGAGGCCGATGGGGATGAACCAGCAGCTGAGCATCATGGGGATGAGGCGGGCCTCGGCGGGCGGGTGGCCGTTGTGCTTCGCGACGAGGGTGAGGTAGTGCTTGTTCACCCAGGGGGAGCAAGCGGCCGACAAGAGGACGCCGACGGCGAGGGGGATGAACATGAGACCCGTCGAGGAGGCGGAGTAGCCCTTGCGCTTCTGGTAGATGATGGGGAAGGCGACGAAGAACATGTACAGCAGGCCGTAGAGGACGGACATGTAGATGGAGATGAGGAAGACGATGAGCTCGCCAAAGAGCAGCTGGAAGGGCCGGATGAGGAAGATACCAAGGCGCTCGCTGAAGGGACGCATGTCGATGTCCTGCTCCGTGACGTGGGTCGCGTCGCCGGTCTCCTTGCGCATTTTCGCGGCGCGGCGGGCGAGGATCGTGGGTGCGTAGGTCTCGGGGACGGTGAAGGAGATGAGGACCCAGACGACGAAGGCCATGATGAGCTGGATCCAGTACAGCCAGCGCCAGCCTGCCGCGTCGGAGAGGAAGCCGCCTACGAGGGGGCCGATGGCGGGACCGATGAAGGGCGCGGCGGAGAAGGCTGCCATGGGGACGCCGCGCTCCTCGTTGCGCCAGAGGTCTGCGAGGGTGCCGCCTACGAGGGTCATGGGCGCGGAGAAGGCGATACCGTCGATGGCGCGGCAGACGAGTAAGGTAGCCAGGTTCTTGGCGACGGCGCAGGGGATGATGAAGATGACGGCGAGAAGGAGAGTGGATGCGTAAATCACCTGGCGGCCGTAGATTTCGGAAAGGGGAGCGAAAGCCATGGGACCGATGCCGAAGCCGATGACGAAGACGGTGATGGAGACGAGGGCGGCTTCCTCTGAGACGTGGAACTCTGCTGCGACGCCCTCAATGTCTGCCGTGATGACCGAGGAGCAGAAGGCGACGACGAAGCAGGTCAGTGCGACGACCATTGTGCAGTACCACTTGTATGCTTTGCTCCAGTTCTTTGGGTTCTGGGGGTCGTTGGGGACGAAGGTGACGAGCTTGTAGTCTCCCCGACCTGCTGGAGCCGAGGAGGCGTCGGTGACGGCGGGGATCTCGCCATTGTGGGTTTCTACGCGGTACTCGTCGAGGTTTGCGTTGGGGGAGAGGGTGCGGTAGGGGAGGTTGACATCCAGCTCTGGGTCGATTTCCTCCTTTGTCCTGACGGGGTGGAGGACGTTTGAGGCGATGGAGGAGCGGCGGTTCGGGCGGGCGGTGCCGGAGGGAGTGCGGGTGTGGGAGGATACCGGGGCGTATTGCGGTGCTGGTGCGGCGCCGTCTGAGTCTGAGGAGGAGCCTGGCGGTAGGGTGTGTGATGATGTTCGTGATGGCTGATCCATCTTTGCGGGTTGGTTGTGTTTGCTTTGGTTGATGTGTTTGTCTTCAGGGGGTCCCTGGTGGGAAAGGGGATTCTTGGGGAGGATGTCTGAAGAGTAGAGGGCTAGGGGGTATGGCCCGGTATGAACACACGATAATCAAAGAGTAGTAAGGTATCCTCCTCGGATGAAAGGGGGGGCATCACCCTGACTTTATACTCGGCCTCATCTTGGGAAGAAGAACCACACACGTAGGGAACTGAGTCACTGCTGGTGTGAGATGGACAAGGTGCCTTGCATCAGAAGGATACGCACGCCCCCCTCCCCTGCACTCCATCGAATGGGTAAACAACCTAAGAGTAAGGGAACCGGTCGCAATTCGGGCTATGGGTTTGGGAATGGGATACTTCGGCGGCGGCATTCGGGGTGGTGCCCCACTTATCTGGATGGACGGAGACCCGCTTTTCCCGTCCGAATCGCCCAACCCGGTTTATCGTCGTGTTCCATTGTTCTCCCTCCCACCCCCTTGTTTTCTCTCAGAATTTGCAAGTAGAGTCGAGTCTAGACGCAGCGATAAAAGCATGGTCCGTGAGTCGTTCATGTGAGGGTTCTTTTCCTTTTTTTGTCTGTAATAATACCTACACGCGTCGAGTTTTCGTGGACCACTTTCTCTGATTTTCTTTCCGCCATTCCATTCTCGATGGGGATGTTCCCCACCGCGGAAAGGCGAAGGGGTGTGTGTCGAAAATTGCGAGAACGGAGGGGTGACATTCCAAGCTGCCTTAAGAAAAGAAACATGTGAGAGGTACGAGATAACGTGCTGCCCGTTCGCGCCGCCCTAGCAAATGCAATGGCAAGCTCCCTGCAGCTTTGGGTTTGGCGGCTTTGGTCGAACAAGGTAAGCTCGCAGATGGGACGGCCATCACGGGGAGGCGAGAGCCAAGAAGTCGGGTTTGTAGTGGGGGGAGCAGTAACAAAGTAACAGTTTGTGTGGCCAGCGCGAATAGAGCCTCACAAAAATGTCGGCGGCGCGTTTGACACGAGCGCCGACTGTTGCTTTTTTGGCCTTTGCTCTACGGAGGGCGGTACTGGTTATGGGCGCGCGTGCAGGGGCTTGCTTCTCTGACCTTTCACGTTCAAAAAGACTGAATCGGATTTTGAGGCTATCCCTGGATTGGACTAGAGCGAGACTGTTGGTCTGGTCTGGTCTGGTCGACAGGCCTTGTTTGGAAAAAGCTTCATTCGAGCCTTCGAGGTACCCGCCCAGCAAGAAGAGAATGGGCTTAGCAAATCGTCATCAAGACTCTGCCGAGATCCCTCCTGGTAACTCTTGATGGCAACTCCGGATTTGGAAAACATGGGAAAGATATCGATGCCATTCCAAGTTCGACATCTCAGCCACCCAAAACGAAACCCTCAATACGCTTCTCGCTCTCTTGAAAGGTACACACTTCTTCGCGGCTCTGCCCGGTGACGCAAAAATGCAAAAAGCGGGACGGGTCTGGGAATAAGAGGGAATGACTTTTGGGCGGCACTAGGGCGTCTTGGCCTCAAGATGACAGGGGCAGTCCCGGTTCGCCGTCCGCGATTGTGTGTGGCCTTCCCAGGGCTGAGGAACAGGGGGGAGAAATCTCGGGACGAGCTCGGGGTGTCGTCATACTAAATCAAACTTGAGGCAATCTGGACCAAACTTTTTTTGTCTGGTTTTTACACCATAGCCGAGAGCTGGTCAACAATTGAGCCTCAGAATTGTTGATACTTCTATCTGCGAAGGGATTCTCTTCTCTACTCCCTTCCGGGGGAGGGCTGCTCACGACCTCTCTCCGTCCGCACCTTGAATAGCTTCACTCATCCTTCGCCGGTATTCAGGCATCAAGAACTACTGGCGTTCGAAGCCTGGAATACAGCTATTTGCATCGGTTGACCGTTGGTGTTTACCGAAGCACCTTGCGAATTCACGATTCCAGAGCCGAGCTGGGCGCCTTTCGTCCGGGATGCACGGACCGTGTGGATACCCGGCGGGCTTGAAAGTGGGCCCTCCGGCCGGACACAGTCAGTCACGCAGATGGCTTCCCGAGATTTCGTTGCCATGGAACTTGCCGTTGGGAGTGGCAGCTGCTTGAACTCACGAGTTGATCAGCTTGCCACAGAACCCATATTTCTCCTTCGAAAATTCTATGTAGATGCTTGTTGAAGTCTTGGGGATCGAGTTTTCATGTAGGACACTACCTATAGTAAGGTACCTCCGCTGACGATGCACTTTGGCTAACATCAGTGCGGCCGGCGAAGTCTCGACGCACGATACCTTCAACGTAGCAACCAAGCAAGAACTCGAGCAAGTGGATACCATCACAAAAAGGTTTTCTCGAAATCCAAGGATCTCAAGACTCTTAGTGCATGCATTTGATTACGCTTGCAAGATTGTGCTTATTCCCGCCGGGCCCAAGTGGGGGCCCACGGGCAGGAGCTCACTTCTCGATTCCTTACTCACCACAGGCTTGGCCCCGCGGCGTTATCAGCGAGAAGCCCAAGTCACCTCGGTGTTTGGACGTATCACTATTCCACTGATAGGCGAATAGGAAGTTCCGAAGCCATGCTGCATTGCTGTTACAGCAGCTGGATTATTCCCACATGGCGGTACCCCTAAGTCTCCTCTCCTTCGACGAAAGGCCACGAGGCGAGCCAAGAGGTTAATAAGAGGGCCCAGCGGGCGTGCCTCGAGCAATTCGAGACCTTTGCAAGTAGGTGGCAGTCTGACAGATGCACCGATGTCGCAGAGATCAACATTTGGTGATACAAAAAGAGGCTCCACCAGCTCCAGAGGCTCCAACGGTTCCAGAACTGACTGCAGATGGATAAGGAGAAACTGCAGCCTGCAGTGCACCTATCAAGGGTGGGGTGTGGGAGCCCGCGATGACAGAGCATCTTACGATTTCCCAAGGGGCGCTTCTCCCTGAACGCAGACCTACGAGATGAGCCCGGAATTGTGGGAGTGGAAATAGGGGCAGGCTTAGGTTTCATTCTAAAAGAGCCTCTTCCTCGTGGTACAGATGGGCTGCGTTGTGGATGGCGCGGGAGGCTAACAGTTCTTTGGAAACCCAGAGATCTTGGTCATTGACGTGGGTTGCATTTTGGCGATTGCTGCCCAATAGACTAGCACCCGGTATCGTAGAGTATATCCCATGATCACCTACCTTACTCATGTGTACGAATACTAAGGCAGATGAAGGCGTAAAAAGACGGGTATTAACGAACCGTTAAACCATCACCAGCGCTATCGCGTACCTTGAGCTCAGGTAAATACCAAAAAGTGGGTCCCCTTTCAGAAAAGTCGGAGCTCGCGCCTACGGTTCCCGCGCCCCCATCCGTCCCGGCACACCTCGTGGTCGGCGTTTCCAACCCTCTAGCCCCCGTCCCTAAAGCCGCCAAGCCTTTAAGGAAAAGCTTCCCTCCTGCGATCGTCTCTAGATCCGAAGGTAAGGTATGTAGACGGAGTGACGCATTTCGAGCCTTGGCTTTTCGATTCTCTACTCTTTGGGCCATTTGGGGAATAGAGCCGGTCGGTCGGCCACTCGGGTCTCAAGCTCAAGCAGTGAGATCTTGGCTGCCGACCCGTTGCCGTCGCCGTTGGGTGTCAGATGCAACTGAAGACACACACAGATCTCGCGGGACTTTTACTCTCCGCCAGTAGACCGGCCGTGGGATAGTCCATCTGGCATGCAGCCAAGCAGAAGCCGTCAATCTACCTTACTTATTCTTGCCTCCATCTCCGCCGACTGCTCCCGACCTCCGACCGCGAAG
Source organism: Colletotrichum simmondsii (assembly GCA_001563135.1). Taxonomy (NCBI): domain Eukaryota; kingdom Fungi; phylum Ascomycota; class Sordariomycetes; order Glomerellales; family Glomerellaceae; genus Colletotrichum; species Colletotrichum simmondsii. Next base: position 385,304 of record JFBX01000728.1, on the reverse strand, counting down.
GTATACCTCCTTGTCATTTTCACAATCCGGAACGACTGGTCTCCGCTCATCGCGAGGCAGAAGATGTCGACTTAGTGTTCGACGATAGCCCCCTAAAAGTCTACGAAGGCGTCAGATCGGAGCACAAGGATCCATCAAGTGTACCAGCGTCATTACGAATTTTGCGGTTCCTAGAAGTATACCCTGACTGATCATAGCATAAACCCGCGGTGTCTTGGCAAGACCTATAAATCGGGGAGGTTCGTCTTGAGACTTCGACATCATCACCACATGGATCAGCCTGTCACCGAATCCGTTGTCTGCATCGTTCATGAATTCTCATTATCTTGATGAAAACACTCAATCACTCAATCACTCCAAACTCCAGTGGTATAGTGCTGTTACCCTCGCTACCCACCCAACGTCTCCCTATCATTAAGCAATGTTCCCGTATGTACACATGAGAATATCTACAAACGCAGCTGCGAACAGCTAGGCGAAGCTCCTACGCACTAGCGATTGTTGCTGTCATCCTGCTGCCGCCAGATGTGCGTGTCGCCCAGGCTCATTGAGCTGTCCGACGCGGCCGAGGCCGTGTTCTCGGGGGCATTCGGTGTCTCCGTATCCGGGCCGCTCTCTTCGTCGTCGTCCGTGTTATTGTGAACTGGTGGTGGATCCTGGTAGATCCACGGCTCTTCTAGACTGCATAGAGTTAGTGAACCGAAATGAACCTAGATAGATAAACATACCGAGAGGTTAAGCTGGGATTCGCAAAGGTCAAGCCCTTTTCTTTGTCCTCATCGATGGTGCTTCCGCGCCTGAGCAAACCTTGCGAGGGTCTCGGCCCCTCAAAGTCTTCGTCAAGTACAGCCGCATCCTCAGGGTCAATCTCAATGCGGATGCTGCGCAGAGATATGTATCGCGTAAGCGGCTCGAAACGACGCTTAAAGTAGAAGCTGTACCAGACCGTAAATGCAATCAGAGGTAAGACAGCAATGGACTGGACAAAGGCCAGCGACAGTGCCATGATACTGGAAAGTATCACCTGCGACACCAACAGACCGAGAATGACGCGGTAACTAATGATTCTCCATGCGCCGCCGGTCGCATGCTGAGGCTGGTCCATTGCATAGAGAAGTTGGTACTTGTAGGTAAAGTAACCCAAGATGAAGTAGAAGAGGCCAACGGTCAGAATGAGCCAGCCGAATCCCAATGTGCTGTACAACAGGCACAGCATGAAGATGAGCATTGCTGTCGGTAGGTAGAATCCGTAGCTGAACACAGTTGGTTGCATGATTTCGGCAAAGTCCCTGGGGGTCTTAGCGCCCATTCGATAGATCGGGTAGAGGAAGACGCTGCCGACTTGGAGCAGCCTGAAGGGGAAGAGGCCAATGCCTTGAAGCATGATGAAGTTGGTGTAGAATATTCCGAGATCCTGGATCTGCCCGGCAACTTGTCGGGTCAGAGTAGCAGGACTTTTCCAGATATCCTGGATCTGACGAACCAAGTTGGCAACGGTGAAAGCTGCGTTGGAAGTGGCAAAGACAACAAAGATGTTGAAGAAGGTGAAGAAGAAGTTTTTGGAAATGATGGAGAGCTCCACGTCACCCTTGGAGATCATACCTTGCTCGTACGAGAGGTATTCGTAGAGATATGGCACGGCAACGTTCAACAACGAAACGAGAAGCGTTGGCAAGCCGGTTTCGATCAAGGCACGTAGTGTTGGATATTGGTCGAAAAATCCAACAATGCCAGGAAACCATGTCTGGAAGTTGCGTACGCTTAGCAGACTAGCAATAGACGCAACGATTGTCAACCACAGCACGGAGAGAACGGCGACAAATATCGTAATGATCCATGAACGGAGACGACGAATCCCACGAGGTGCGTACGTGTTGGGCCACATTACATCGGAAGGGGCGGGTGCAGGCTTCGTAAGAAGCTGTCCAGGTCGAGGGTCGATGCGGGCCTGGATTGCCATCTGACAAGCGGCGATCGAGTCCATCGTGACGAAGGCCAGATCGGCTGGGGTGAAGTTCGACTTTCTCGCCTCACGGATTCTGTCGTCGAGGCGTCGCAGCTTCTCCTCGTAGTAGTCAAGGGCGTCTATCTTGCGACTCTGAAGTTTGAGCAAGCCATACCATAGTCTCACTTTGGGGCGCGGTCTCTCGACGAGTTCGGGGTTAATATTTTCGTGCCCTAGTAATCCACCATTCTCCCCGGCCTCCTCGTCGACTTCGTCTTCTCGAGGCTCCAAGACTGAAGGCTCGGCCTGTGGATCGCGGAGGCGCTGGACTGACTTGGGAAGCGCCGCCTGTTTTCCGAGATACACGCTCCAAGTCTCTTCAAGCTGAGCCAAAGCCTGCGCTCTTTGAGCAATGAGCGAGTCGAGCTCCCGCCAGTCGCAGCACAGATTGACATTCTCCACCTCGCCAATTTCTAGCTTTTCGATGAGTTTCTTGATTTTCCCCTCGTCGCGTAGGTTTCGAGGAATGCCAGTAAGGCGGAATGTTCTGTCGGTGATTGTTGACTGTGTGCCGAGGTACTCTTGACGAACATGAATGACTCTAAAGGTCGACTTATTTAGGACGTAGAGGGTCAAGCCCGTGAAGAAGTAGCCAAAAACCAGCCATGCCCATATGTAGCTCTTTGCCATGTTAAAACTCTCGTCGTCGTCCGGAGCAGCCCAGATCGAGTCTGTGTTGTGTGAATGAAAATCCAGGGCGCGAGTCGCCGTCGCGATAGAGGCCGTAGCAGTTCCACTAGGTTTTGGTTTCGTTGGAGGGAAAGTCTCAGGTCCGAGCACGAAATTGATGGGTAGCATCACGGTATACGCGAAGAAGGCCAGTATAGCCAGAATGCGGATAGCCATTTTGAAGAAGGCAAGGAACTGTTCCCGTCAGATTAGTATGCCCGGTCACGAGTGGTAGCTTCGCACTTACGACAAAGGCATCGAGACCAGCAGAGGCGAGGACTTGCTCCTCAGTGACGCGGTAAAGTCCCGGAATCCACCCAAAGAAGGTATCCGGCAATGCGGGCAACCCGATATTGGGGTCCAGTCTGCGCTTACGCGCGGCGTACAGGGTCGGCCATCGTGGGCGCAAGAAGCAGAAGGTCGTGAATGCTGTGATGCCAAGGACCAGGGACAAGCCGAGCTGGACAAAAATGTCACGATCGCTCGGTTTGATGGCCTCTGGCGGTTTATCTTCAAACACCAAAGATTCCATCTTGCGTGAGGCAGGTCACCCCGATTCGGATGCGACTGATGGAGCTGTTGAGTCGCGAGTCGTTGGGTAGAAATTGGTGATGTGTTGGAGAGACTCCAAATCGTCAGGTAGTGGGTTGAAACAGGTGCTGGGAGCTCCAGGCAAGAGGGAGGTCTCCACTTTCATCCGAACCTGTGACGTGATGATGCGTCGGGTGATTGTGGTTCTGGCGGTATTAGATAAGCAGCGCCACAGTTTTAATGGGGTGGCTGGCATGAACCGGCGCTCCAGCCACACGAGGGATCGAAGGGTGCAAGTGCGCATGCTGTGCCTGCATTCTTCTGCATCAAAATGCACAAATGGGCCCCTCAAGAGTACGGAGTGTTCCGGCAGCCCTATAAGGCTTTCGTTTTGCTATCCGACCATGGTTCCAATTGTTCAATGAGAAAGAGAGTACGCAATATTACGGCCGGATCACCACGGCCTATTGCAGATGACGAATGGGAGACCCTACGGCACAGCTTACCTTCTTGCAAGCCACTTTATCTTAGATTTGATACGCGGTGCTTCAAGATACACAGTCTTTACTAGGTATATATCTGCAAGACAATTACCTTATTGACGGCCAAGACGGACGACTGCTCGGCTGCTCCCTTAAAAGTATTGGCGATCATCGGCCCCACTGCCGTGGTGCGGGACCTAGGTAGACCGGCGCTCTCCCGGCGTATTTCGGCCCTTCCACTCTGTTCACCACCGCTAGTCCGAGAGAGATACTTACCTCCATTCTTGCGGGGGAATAATTCAGAGCTCATGAAGTGATGTTGCAGGGCTTACACAGCCACGCGGCGCTCTGTCTAGCGAGTTTTAATGCCCGGTGCTGCAGGCGAGCTGCACGTCGAGCGACCACGCCGAAAAGCTTCACCGTGAGACAGCACAGCCTCAACGAGGAAGTCGTTTGGCGGAATTTCCCATGCTGTCTCTGTTCCACGGTCGGAGTATTTGGCAGCAATTACCAAGTGCTCGGACGACCGAAAGTTGGGATGGATGGAAAATTCCGCCTCAAAATTCCAGAGGTTTCAATGCGTTCCTGGTGAAAGTGCCATCTGGGCGAGCCGCGCACTGACACGTAATGTTTGCAGTGTGCCCATCACAGACATTGCAACCATGTTCCAGCTTCGTGCATCGTACATCGTGCATTCATACCGATTGTTGGGAAGGCGGTGCATCGCGGTGTTGTACCTGTTCTTCGATTTTTTGAATGACAGTGTGGTCATCTGCAGTGGGCAACAAAGAGCAAGATCATCGGGCGCCAGTGGCTGCAGAGACTTGGCGTCTGCAGGGCGCCTTGAGTAACACCGTTTGCGGTACAGATTTTAGAGAGGCATGACGCTCAAGGACGCAGACGATGACAACTGATGCGCCCATCTGCGCATGGCCAGATATGGCTTCTGCAGAGAACATGTCTGGATCTGGCGCATGTACCTACCAATGCTGTGGATGATACTCCATCGGAAGGGTGTTGCAGTTGAAGACAACGACATGAGAAACGAGAGCAAAGAGCAGGCAGCAAAGGGAATAAAACGTCTTGCTTCAGTTGAGACTCGGGCGAAACAGTCTGCAGGGCCACTCGAGTGCCAAGATGCGGCCCGGCCGGGGGCGATTGCAGCGCGGGTGGCTCTGATGCAAAGACGGTCGAAGAACCATCTCATTTATTTGCTTGTTCTTGTTCTGGCCGGCCGCCGTTCTTTTTTATAACCGAAACTTCAGCAAACTTCATCGAGGGAAGGGGAGCGGTGGCCATTGCCTTTGTTATCGACGGGTCTGGATTGGTTCTCCTAGTGTCACTTTTCTCTCATGTCAAAGTCTCAGTCTCGAGGTTCCCTGTATTTGGGTCTATAAGCGGGCATCCGTACCTAAATTGAAGTGACAAACTGCGTCCGGCGACATTTGGAGACGTTCCCAAGGTTCCTTAAGATGACCAGTCCCTGCCGCCGTGGTTATTAGCGCTACCCTTCCCGCCCCTTCCCCTCCATCTACCTACCCAATTCCCGCCCTCCCTTTTCCCCAGTCCAGTCCCATCCAGACTCCAGACTTCCAGCCCACCGCTGCACCGCATCCCCTCCCGAGTCGCTCTTTCCCGAAGCTGTGGAATTGGGATCAGCCCTTGCCTTCCCATCCAATTGGACTGCACCTTCCTCCAAACCGACCTGCATTGGATGCACCTGCCTCCACGGCTTTTGTCGGCCCACAACCGGTACCAAGTACATCGAGAAAAAAAAAGAAAGGAAGGAGAAAAAAAAAAAGAGGGAAACCACTTCCCCGGTCGTTCCACTCCTCCCGGATTCGCCAATCGACCACGAAAATTTCGGCAATTTCCAATCTTTTCTGCCCCATTTCACGAACCCCTCCATGCCCCTCTCTCCTCCACAGACTGCCCGCCGACATCGACGACGATCTCCGAGAGCAATTGAGAAACAGGGACATGCTCGATACACTCAAGATGAGCGAGACCCAATTGACCTTTGGTCGGACCGACGACTACATCTTCATCTCAAAGCCCAAGAAGGGCATCGCTTATGTTGAGGCCCGTTTTAAGGATGGCAAAGGTGTACGTTCTGCCCCGCAATGCTCATTTTCACGAGCTTTTTCCCTCAACATTTGTCGGACATTTGCTTACAATGAGAACAGCTTGCGCAGACAGACAAGGGATGTCAACTGGTATGTTCTGTTTTCTGATATGTATCTCATTGATCTCATTGTCCGTCATCTAACGTCCCTCAGCTTCTCTCGAAACTTGAGAGAGAATGGAGCGCACCCAAACTCAAGGACGACACTGTCATCTCACTTGAGGCTGACCTCTTGAAGGAGCCAGTTTGTAAGTTTCCTCATCTCCTTCGGGATCGCAATGCTTACCATCTACATAGTCCACAAGGAGATTCCAAGCGACATGTTCCACTCTCTTCGTGTGGTTGAGTTCCAAGGCCTGGATCCATCTACTCGTGTCGTCTCTATCCGCGACGTTGCCATCAAAGTCAACCTCTACGGATGCACTCCAGAGTCACCCTCCGAGTCGGATGATGAGCTGGTGGACATTCTTCCAAGCGCCACTAAAGTCGATGGCATTTGGGAACTGTAAGAATACCTCTCTCGACTATATCGTACATATTACTGACCTATCGGCTCTCTAGATGCTGAACCTGACCACTTGCTAGCTTGGTCACTGATTAAGCTACTTCATCTCAAATCAGCGAAAGGGACGCAACTACCGTAGCCGTTTCCCATGAACTGGGACGCGCCACTTTAGTTGATCTCCCCCCGCGACGTCGCGCACCGTCGTGCTGCTCACTAAAGGACCTCCGAGGTCCCGAAGAGCGCTCGGCCGAGATCGCCGAATACCCCATCATCAGCTACCATTGTCGACGATGTTGAGGGCATCGGCTGACATCGCGAACCCGATGACGTCGAGTCACGAGTGTGCATGACCTAGTTGTGTGAATCATGAACGCTCAGTCTAGCAGCCTCGACCATTCAAGGGTGCGACGTATTGTCTCGGTCAATACCACGTACAGCATGATCGGCATGCTCGACCGCAATCTCTGGCATTGGCCCTACATCATATCGACGGCATCACGACAGCATGCATCGGAGCATTGCGATGAAACTCCAATGCATGAAGCTGCGAAGGCCGACGGAGGATGAGATTGAGCAATAGGCTCTCCATCAGCTTGGATGCCATACTGCTCCCCCTGTTGATGTCGTTGTCGAAGTAGACATCATCGATGACTCGGATTTACACCAGCCTTGTCACGACTATTGCTATCAACATCAAGAGAGATAGATGCTCCGAGCAAGACTGCCGGCGAGGTCCATCAGCTTGGGTACAGAATAAAATATACCGTCACCAACGACGGTGTATGTTTGCTGATCAAGATCTAAGACCTCTTGGGCATGACGAGAAATGTAGACGATCGATTAGACTTCCTACGGCCTACGGCCTTGCGACATTTAATGGGTATGGGGTAAACTCAGGAAATGATGGCTGTATTCAATAGCAGTAAATGAATAAAAGGAGGAATTTCCGATCCCGGTATCTCCATACTCGCCTTGCCATCTTCCAACTCACAACCCCCGCATTGTGATCAATCTTTCCTAAGCAGTCCCTTGGGGGCGAAAGCTTTAGACTCAGGGTCTGTCTCGTCGCATTCATCCAGGGTTATTGCCCAGCCGAGACCTTTGTCTCGGCCAAGCATCCAAATTGCAGTGTTCAGAAATGCCCTATCGTGCTAGCGACTTCAGCCACCGCCTGCCGTCCCTCACCGGTACATGATCAATCACCATATTGGTTTGCTTGCATGAGGGGTCCAGACCACTCATGGCCTGAGCTTCACCGAGAGACTCGAATGAGGTGCTTTTTACTCGTCGTTCTGTGGCTTGCGTATGTCAGTCGGTGAAGTTCTTAGCGAGTTCCCCCGCACTTGATCTAGACGCCAAGCTGAAAGTTCTAGGAACTCTGGCTTCTATTTTGTCTTGGAAAATGATCCGAAAGCGGCATCGATCAATAACGGGCGGGAATGGGCAGGCTGCAGCTATCGTCGACACATGCCTACCGTCGAGAGATCGTCAAACAGCACCTAACGATTTGTCCTCAGCTCTTGTTGAAGCCCTTCGAAAGGTTTAATTTACGCAAATGCTATTGCAAGTGCATGATTAGCCACCAGGATCTGGATCCTTTCCTGCAGTAGGATTTTCTCCTCACTTGCCTAAGTTCTGAAGCAGTCATGTCTATCCAGAACGCAAATGCAGCACCAAACAGACTATCAAAGAACGCGAGGAGAGCTTCTCGTGAAGCTCTCGAGATCTGCGGTATTGGGCCAATCGCAGTGCCCCTTCGAGCTCCCGAATGTCTCATTCGCAACAGACTTGCCCATTCCCAGCGTTTACAGGGCACAGCTATCAGCCGGCGCTAGGCAAGCCTCAAAACAACATCCAGAAGCGGGATATTCCATCCGAGATTCGAATGCGCTTCTCTCAATGTCCATGGAAATGGGCTAGGTCCCTGATTGCAACATCTCGGTTTCTGCCCAACAGAACATCAGGAATTGACTCCTCATCAGCTCTGTCTCGCTCGCTTCAGCTTTCAGGTAGCCACGGGGACCTCGTTCAGCTGGAAGCCAACGAACGAAAGCGTGCATAGTAGCGATTGCGACAACAAACTCCAAGGAGAGGGAAGCTGACGGCGAAAAGCCATCTCACGCTGTGTTCTGGGCTTTGGAAAACTCGCATAAATTGCAAGAAGAAGGACGACACTCAAGGCTTTTCTCTTTCACATCACAAACTATAAGATGTTCAGTCTCATCCTACGAATCCTCTCACTTCCTCTCATCCCATTCAGAAGATATCTACCTCCCTCTCCACCATCTGCATTGCCCCAACCCAGGTGTCCTCCAAAGGATAACAACAAGACTTCTTCTTCCTCCTCTCCGAGTTCTACTCCTGCTCCGCTGGTCAAATCCACCGCCATGTACGTCTATCTCGGAAAGCTCGACTGGAAGCCTTACGGCCAGGACGAGACCTTTGTTATTACCTTGCCCAACGGTCCAGCCCGCGCTGGTGACCCTGCCTACCTTTTCTCTCAGTGGACCAAGGACGCCCGCGGCGCTCAGAAGGCCAACTGGTTCCTCAACCTCGTCGTCGACAAGGTCTCCAAGACGGCCAGCGGCGACGATGTCTTCACGCTCAAGAACTCGCACTACTACTCCTGGGAGATCAAGACCTCAAAGGCCTATGGAGAGATCAAGGTCACCATGTCGAATCCCAACAAGGCCATTAGCAGCATGAACCTCAACCGTATCTGGCAGTCCGAGACTGCGAATCCCTCCGGCTCGCTTCGCATCTGGAACGGCAAGATCAACTGGCCCGACCATGCGACTAACGAGCTGGCTACCTTCATCGTCCCTGAGGGCTTCGGCAAGGACAAGCCCGTTCTGGCAATCTGGCAGTGGACCAATGGAATTACCGACAAGAAATCGAAGAGCCCCAACGTCCACATCGCCAAGCAGTCCACCCTTTCTGGCCCGGAGAAGGGTGTCAAGTTCGAGTACACGTCTACACATCAATTGACTTTCACTTGGGAGAAGAACACCGAGAGACTTGCTGTTCATATGCAAGGAGGTAACGGCAAGGGCCAGATTAGCAAGGACCTTGGTGAATTCGCTCTCGCAGTCCACTACGATCGTCACTCTCAGTCAGTATAACCGATTTCTCTCATGCGATTAATACTGACACCTAGGCTAGTGACTTCAACCCCCCCGAGTCCGCTCCCAAGAAGGTCGAAGTTGCGCACCGACTTCCTCAGGCCCAGCCATCTTTGTCTCGCATCCAGGCGCCGATGCCTTTCCCCAAAGGACTGGTTGACACCCTGACTCACGCCCAGGCTTTCATCGACCAAGCTGGCTACCTTGCTAAGTATGCTGAGCAGGTATGTTCCTTATACGTCAATTCAATTCATCTCCGTACATAATAGGCTGATAGCCATTAGCGCTTCGCTGCCCTGGATACTGATCTCCACGCCCGCGATCACCAACTCACCGCCGCTGAGACTCAGATCCGCGAGCTCTTGAAGAACAGAGATCTCCTGCTCCAGAAAGAAAGAGAGCAGCAAGAAGAGGCCGCTCTCCTCAAGGAACTGCTCCAAAAGGAGCAGGCGACAGTCCACGACCTCGAGAACGAGATTGCTAAGCTTCGGAAGCAGATTTACGACGGGGACAAGCATGACGAGGATGACCATCGAGTCATGGCGGAGCTTCGGGATGCGAGAATCCAACTCAAGAGACAGTTGGACCAGGCCGAGGCCTCCTACGATAAGGCGAAGTCGCGCATTCAAGAGCTTGTCGAACAGATCCAAAAGTTGGAGTCCAAGATCTTCTCTCTCCAGTCTGAACTCGATGTTCTTCGCAAGCTCAACGAAAGTCTCACCAAGGAGAACGCAGCCCTTACCGATGCGAAGCTTCAGCTTGAGGAGAACACGAAGTCGCTGCAGGGCGAGGTCGAGAGTGCAAGAGTCGCCAGTGAAAAAGCAAAAGAAAACATTGAGAGATTGACGCAAGAAGTTCGAAATGAAGCGGCCGAGAAGCGGAAGGCCTGGGGAAAGCTCAAGGAGGCACAGGAGGAAACCAGTAGCATTCAGGATCTATGGTCCAAAGATCGCTCGGAGCTTCTCGAGACCAAACAGTCGAGTGAAGAGTACTGGGAAATCTTGCACAAGCAGAAGCTCCTTCACCTGGTCAAGAAGAAGGAGGCACAACCCCAGGTTGCCCAGAAGTAGTGGTGTTCAGGAATAGGTAGTCAGATTGTCAAAGAATAGTTTTCCTTAGCTTCGACCTAATAATCAATTTCTCATTTGTCAGCAAATATGGTTCCCTATAGGAGCCTACTTTTGAAACGTAGTGACGGTCAAGACGCGATGTTCCAGAAGATATGGTTTTGCATGACAATCCCTTATTCTAGGGTATATTCTTATTGAATTCGACTTCAATATGGCCTTCCCAATCAGGCTACCTGGCACCGCCGTGAAAGACCAGGAAAGCCGGTGATTCTGAGTTGAGGGCAAATTGAGATATCTATGTGTGCTAGATTGCTACCTTTTGTAGTCATTTGAGGGAAAATGTAGACGCCAGTCATGTTAACATCGCACCCTTAAGCAGACCAAATTTCAACCCGAGCATCCTCCGGAAGATTGCAACCAGTGGCACAAAGCGCTGCACAACGTTCCATACACCACGTTGTAGACAAGCTCTGTCATATCATGACATTCAGATCAACCCATACCGATTACATCGTAAACAAGAGCAAAAGAGAAACCTAATGCCGGCGTGCTTGCTGAGACTTATTCCCTCATCATAAAACTTGAGTTGTTCTACTGGCCTGGCCATAGCGATCCCGTCAAAAGATGAACTGCTAGTGAGACCACGTAAGCTAGCAGAGAAGAAATCTGCTATAGAACAATCTCATACGACCAGAACCATTGAGGACCAGCCAATGCAGAGTTTCGAGTCATTGTCGAGGCTGTGAAGAAGACCGGGACACGAGGCCTGTCACAGCTACAGAGTGATACTTGGGGGAAAGATTTGTTGGAATTAAACTACGAAACCAACATATTCCAGCACAGCACCGCCATCTAATTCCAACGACACAAAACCCCTTGATATAACATCATTATGTACTTGTGTGTAGGTATAACTCTTAAATCTCCTTGACAAATCCAACCTCAACAACCCTATCCATCGCCAGCCTCAGGTTCGCAATCTTGGCCCGGGTATTATCCCGAATCCACAAGAACGTGCCCAAGGTAAAGCGCCGAACGATACTTGTCCCCGTCCGGATGTGCATCTGTCCCTTACCGACGATATAAAGCACCTTGTGCGAATAAGCGCGATCCAGCTTCGCCAGCTCCGCCGCAACTTTCTCGTCTCGCAACTCCACGGGACCCTCCGTATCCTCCCACGAGGCGTCCGTCGTAGTCTCTCCGCTTGCAGTGACCGCCTTGCTCGCCGCCTGCTGCACGACAAACTTGCGCACCTGCTCGTAAATCAAGGCGCCGAGATCGGGACTAACGACTTCGTCCATGAAACCGTGGCGCACGACGAGGCGGTAGCAGCCCGCCAGATTTGCGAACCGCGAGATGTGGTAGCGTTCCGAATCGGGAACAGTGGGAACCTCAACCGGGTGAAGATGGAAGAAGACCGCCACGTCCGGGAGAGCGCCGAGCTTGGAGGCAAAGTGCGTGAAGACACTGGGCGTCTGCACGCCCGTCTTGTCGAAGAAGATACCGAAGCCGCTGACAGGGGAAAGCACATCGCCGCCCCAACGCTGCGTGAGCGCAAGCATGCCCTCCTTGTTCTTGGTGACGAGCGTGCTGGGCTGGAATCGGTCCTCGGCCTCGGCGCGCCATTGGTTCTCCTTGCCGAAGCGCCAGAGGAGGAACATGCCGGCCATGAGGGCCGAAATGAGCAGCGTGAACCAGGCGCCGTCGGGGACCTTGTTGAGCGCCGAGGAGAGGTAGAGGCCGTCGAGGGTCGCGAACATCAAAGCCGGGAGGGCAATGAGCCAGACGGGAAGGCGCCAGACGAGGATGGCGACGAGGGTGACCATGAGTGTATCAAAGAAGGTAACGAAGATGACGCAGACGCCGTAAGCGTGACCCAAGCTGGTCGTGTTGTTGTAGACTGCCGTGACGAGGATGGTGCCGAGCATGAGGAGCCAGTTGAGCAGGGGCACGTAGACCTGGCCGTGGAAGGTGGAGGAGGTGTGGACAACCTTCATCTGCGGGCAGTAAGAGAGCTTCATGATCTGGCTGGAGAGCTGGAAGGTCGCCGTGATGATGGCTTGCGAGGCGACGATGGCGGCGAGTACGGCGAGGATCAAGCTCGGGTAGAGCATGCCGGGGGGCACGGTGTTGAAGAAAGGGTTGGTGTACTTCTCCGGCATGAGGGCGAGATGGGCGGCCTGGCCGCTGTAGGCGAGGATCAGGCAGGGGTATGTCCAGAGCAGCCAGCTCATCTGCACGGCGCGCATGCTGAAGGCACCGAGATCGGCGAAGAGGGCTTCGACACCTGTGAAGCAGAGGAGAACGCCGCCGAGCATCCTCCATCCCTCCGTCTTCTTTTCCATGAAGAAGTGGATCGCGTAGTAGGGGCTGAAAGCTTTGAGAACGGTGTAGTCGTATTTCACGAGGTTGTAGATGCCAAAGGCGCCGTTGAAGCCCAGCCAGATGATGACGATGGGCGCAAAGGTGGTGGCGAGCTTAGTGGTACCGAGGGGTTGGATTAGGAAGAGTAGGACGAGGATGCCGCAGGTCGTGCCGACGATAGTGGAGGTGCTGATATCGGGCTTGACGACGGAGAGACCCTGGATGGCACCCAGGACAGACTGCGCGGGTGTGAGGATACCGTCGGCGATGACCATGGAGACGGCGAGGACACCGATGGTCTTGAGGAAACCTCGTGTGAACTTGGACTTTTCGATGGCCGAGCGAATGCCACGAGTGACGGGACGGACGTCTTGGGTATTGTGGCGTTCGATGCGTACTGTTGCTTCTTCGCGGGGATCAAAGTTTGTGATGTTGGCCTTGGTGGTATCAGAACACGTACGTTTAGAAAGGAGGGAGCATCATTGTGGGTTAGATTGATTCGACTTACAAATCGGGTCAAGAGGGAGTAGCACGAAAAGGTACCACCCTCGCCCTCATTATCGGCGTGCAACACGATGAAGACATATTTAACCGTGACCATGAGAGTGAGAGACCAGATGATGAGAGACAGAACCTGAACGAGGTCGTTCTTGGTGGGAAGATCAGTGAAGGTGGACGAGTATACGTAGAGAGGACTAAGTCGTTGTTAGCAAAACAAGAAACCTCCGTACACGTTTCTTGATCAAAACTTACCTGGTTCCAATATCGCCGTAGATGACACCAATAGACTGATACGCAAGCCTTTCAACCCCGTCAGCACATAAATCTCCCCCAAACCCTCATAGAGGGGGCGCATCACGGCCAAACAACATACCACATCAAGGTCGTGCCAGTGAAAACCTGCTTCTTCCTCCCATCATCGCGACGCCAATCATCACCACCATCTTCAGCTTCAGCATTCGATTCCCTCGTAATAGCGCGCGAGAGGCGATTCGAAGCGACGCGGTTCAGGTCGCGACTTGAGTAAATTCCACCGGCGATGCCTGAGCTGGAGCCTCCATCAGGACCGGGGCGCGGGAAGGTAGACCACTCGTCGACGGTCGAACCAGACTTGTGCTTCTCGAGCTTGTCTTCGATTGTGATTCTGGGAGCGCTCGGGGTTGTTGGGGTGCCTTGGGCGTCCATGCCAGGCTGGAATTCTATTTGAGGGGGTGGAAAGCTTGAGAAATGGGAAAGGAGAGGGAAAGAGAAGGCGCCGGCGTAAAGCACAGCGAGTGAGAGATGAGACCTAACAAAATAGCAGGATCCTGAGGGCGAAGAATATCTAGCAAGGTGGTAAAAAGGGGACTTCACAAGAACCAATACACGGTAAGATCTTTCGGGTGAAGATTGGAAGGGCGGGATGCGACTTCTTTAAGTCCCGGGAATTTGGAATGACAGGGTCTCGATGTTTCTGGGTTGCCCTACCCTAATCTCAGGATTAAAATCTTTGTCTCAAAAGACAAAAGACAAAGACGGCAAAGTTGGATGAAGGAAGGGTAGAGAGAGTGGGGGTGCCATGAGGGATCTTGGTTCATCTTGCCCATCTCGGGGACCCTCGAAGAGAGTTACAGAGAACCAGGCGTGCCAGGCCAGCATGGCGGTCAAGGCTAGCCCGGCTAGTGTAACGGGAATTTCGATGCATCCTTGATGAAGCGGCCCTAGTACCGACGCGGCCTCTACTTTTTTGTCAATTAGCCCCGGAGAGCAAAAGCCACCGGGCCCATATTAGCATCGAGGAACGACTGGGTGGTCGACAACGACGGCCATCCCCGGGGGTAGCATTCCAGGAATCCAGCCCACTTGTCCCCCTTCCCACCTTTCTTGACGTTACCCACCTCGGGGCCTACTTGTGAGATCCCATGTGGCATGTGGCGTGCAGGTTTCCCATCTGCACATATGCACGGGCTTATCTGTGAACAGACGGGGATGCCCCTCCCCCCTTTGGGTGCTTATGAGAAAGAGTTTGATGACAGAAACAAGACTGTCACAAGCTTTCTTCGATAATGGATGGGGGCTGGCCTTCGGAAGCGTAGCGGCTATGACTAGGTGCTCTTCCTTCGGCTCTGGGGTTGGATGGGCTCGTGTAGTGTACTTCAGGCGAAGTGCGGCAAGGTGTGCCGGGTGGGAGGAAGGCCGTATGATGCAGGTGAGGGAACGAGCGCCCGCTGCTATGTGTGTGTGCCGACATGCTGTAAGTAGGCTGTATCCATCAAGTGGTGATGATGAACGTTTTTTCTGCGAGACTGCGTGCGAGTAGGTAGACTGGGTGGAGAGACCGGTTGGCAGGGGTAGCTTGCGTAAAGGTAGGGGTAAAGGCGGCTCTCTTCCAGTCAAGAGATGGTGGCAGGGCACGCAGGACCTACTGTAGAGTGCTTGGCTCTTTTGAGACTAAGAATGCGGTGTTCGCGGGGCCCGTAACCATAGTTGAGTTGGTGGTGTCCCATTATACAGTGCCATCGAGACAGCGTTGGCGGCTTGGGCAGCCAAAGGATGAGGCTCGAAACTTTTGGCTTTCTATGGCAGAAAACGGGCCACACTCGCAAGAATGATGACGGCGTCTCTGTCCCTCTCTCTAGCAAAGCTTGTTAAAGGTGGGATGCCGCTGGCCATGTTGTCTCTTGCTAAGAGTCTCTAGCGCATCTTCAGCTCTCGACTTCTACACCCTCTCGCGCTGCTAGGTCTGTCTGAGTTGTTCGTTTTCTCTGCCAGTCTGACCTGATGTTGCTGCACGTGCCAGTGATCCAATATGCTGCCAAGCCCTGACTACAGCGCGTCTGTGAGACCAGTCACCAAGGTGGGATGAATCCTTGGCCCATTACTTTTTCCCTCCGAACAACTAGAGCCAACTTGCCAAGGCGGCGCCCAAAAGAGCCAAGTTGCGGGCGTAGGGGAAATTGATGTTGACGATGTGGTCCGTGGATGGATGGGGGGCATCCAGGGAAGTGAATACCCAAAGTAGGATGGGATCTGTCAGACTATGGCCGGGCTCTGCTCTTCAACTTTGAAGCAGCAACATAATGCCTCACCGTGTCCACAGTCCAACTCTGGCAACTCTGCGCCGGATGCCGGTCTTTGCCGCCGTACCTAGGTCGATGGTCCGGGCTGTGTAGACGGTAGGGCATGACTAGGCGGTGATGGGCAGAATGACAGACCCTCGGGAGGTTGGACTCTTAGCTTTGGAGTAAAAGAGAGAAGAGAGACGGGGCAAAACAGCATGGAGGGAAGATGGGCGTCGGGAGGCAGCCCGAGCTAAGATGCTAGGCTCTTACATAGTAGCATGTACTCCGTATGTATCCATAGTAAGAATTCAATGCAGACAAAGAAGGGAAAGTGGTGGGAGGTGGGAGGATACAAGCGACACGCCCGTAGCTACCCCTGCCATCCCCGGAGGGTTTCTGCGGGGACATGCAAAACAAGTGGACCCTCTCGAGGATAAAGTGGATCCGAGGTTCGGAGGCAAGAACGGGTACTGGACCCACTCGGCCGTGTTTGGTTTGTTTAGAGCTGCTAAGCTTCTGCTAGCGCCCGCCAAGCGTGCTGCATCCATTTCCTTAACAATTTTCAAGAGGTCGGCTATCCGCCCTAAGAAAAGGCGACTTTGGTCATGACAATCTCATCTAACCGACAAAAAAGCCTCATATTTGGGTCTCGTCGTCAAACTTTTTGGCGTGAGGGAATTTTTGGGCAAACATGGTCCCATTGGACCGCCAAGACATTGCTCACTTTTGTTTGCCAAGACTTTTTCGTCTCTCCTCCCACTCTCCTGTCTGTTTGTGTGCACGAAGTGTACGAAGTATACAGCTAGTTGTTTGCATAGCCACACGGGATACTCGATACAGCTGCCGTGCCCATCACTTCATCTAGGTTTCTTTTGCCTTCCCATTCCATTAACAGACTGGTCAACAGATGATCAACAGAGCTGACTTGCCCATGTTGATGACAACTGACAGATCCAATCCAGTTTACGTCCGCGTGTCGCGCCTGGCACGGACTCTGGCGATGCTGGTAAGATTGCATCGCATGCCTGACCGTCCCAGACTGTTGGGATCAAGTCAGGGTGAACATTGGTCTGTGACAACCGTGATGCCACGAACCCAGAGATACTTACTGTCGGTTGATCTCTCTTCTCTCCGTGACCTAGCTAGGGCAATGTCCGAGGTTACATAGGACTCGCGACATCTTGCTTGAACCACCGCCTGTCGCATCTGTCAAACCAAAACTCAATCTTTCTTCGGGACTCACTAATAGAGTAGCCCGTCAAGTTCCAAACAGCCTGCATCGCGCGGCGCCGACACCATGGTACACCGCCTAGGCCAAACAAGCGTGACAAGGTGCGCATCATTCCTACGCGAGGTCCGGTAGTCCGTACATCTGGGTCCAATCATTGCTCTATTTCATTTTGTCGCTTTTTGTGCTTTTAACTGATTTACTCCACTCCGATCAAGCCCTTCCCGAAACATGTGTACGCCACAGAAACTATGCCACCATCGACAAGTCCAGCCGACGACCATGTCGTATCACAGAAACGGCTGAGCCTTCCAACATCCTCTTCCCGAGAAGAGCACCCTAATCCATCTGGTCAACAGTCTGCGCAGACCCATTCGTCTTGGCCTCCCCCACGACCGCCGTGCCGTCCGCCTCGCTGACGACAAAGTTCCAGCCAAACTCGTCCTTGAGCTTGCCGAGCTGGATAGCCTGCAGCGTCGACAGAAGCTTCAGGCAAATATCGCCCGCCTCCTCCTGGCTCTCGGGGATGAACGTCACCGTCTCCTCGCCAGCCTTGGCGCTGCTGACGCGCTCCTGCGAGCTACCGGCAAGGGACTGAGGGGAAGAGGCGTCGACGCGCCGCGTGATGGAGCGGATGGGCACCAGGGCTGCTGCCGTACCGGCGGCCATGACCTCGGTGAAGGTAGGGAGTTCGCTGTACTTGATCTGTTGGCGCATTTTTTATTAGCATAGTTCCTGTATTTGTCGCGAAAAAAAGGGGGGATCTGCCCAAGACTCACCACTCGCTTCTCGACCGCCCAGCCGAAGCTACGTCCAATATCCTGGATACTGGCGCTCGTCACGCTGTCAATAACGCACTTGGAATCCGGCACAACGAGGGTAACCTTGTCGCCCTCCTTTTTGGCACCAATGAAGCCACTCGTGCTGAACTCGTCAATCTCCTCGTGCTTGACACTGTCGAGATGCAGCGTAATTCCGTATCCCTCGCTCCTCGCGCGGTCGCTGAAGCGCAGCACGGGCGCGTAGTTTCCGCCCACCTTGGCGTGTCCGGTACCATTCGGCGCAGCGCGGTCAAAGTCGTCGAGAATCAGCGCATTAACGGGATGGCTACCGTGGTAGACGCCCGTGGGGATGACAAACACGGCGAAAATGTACTCCTCGGGCGGGCTGAGGCCCAGCTGGGCGGAGGAACCGTAGAGCTGGGGGCGGATGTACATGGCGGCGCCGGTCTCGTGGGGCGGGACGTAGCCTGCGTTGAGGGAGACGGCGGCCTTGACGGCGGCGATGAAGAGGTCTTCGGGGACGCGGGGCATGGAGGCGACGTCGGCGGAGTGCTGGAGGCGTTTCGCGTTCTTGTCGGCGCGGAAGATGTTGATTTGCTTGTCACCCGGGGCGCGGAAGGCCTTGAGGCCCTCGTAGGCTTGTTGGCCGTAGTTGAGGGCGGGCGCCATGCCGTGGATACGCATGAAGGGGTCGGCGACGAACTTGAGGGGCGTCCATTGTCCGGTCGTGACGGAGTAGGTGGACTCGATGTGGCCGTTGACTGTGATTGTAGACGTTAGTTTGGAGGTCCTTGAGGTTAAATGAGGGGCAGCAGTGGGAGGAAGCTCTAACCTTCGCGAATCTTGAAGCCGACGTTGGACCAGTCAATGGTATTGACCGGAGGGGGCGGGAAGGCAGCCATTGTGAGTTTCGTTTGTTATTGAATCGTGGATCGTGTATTCGTGATCGTAGGTTCGATGATCGTAGGCTGAGTCTGTTTGTGTTCGGGACTCGCGGAGGGGTGGATGGCGGGGTGACTCTTAAGTCAATTGAGTTTAACAATTCGATGTGGTTCGATGCTGACGAAAAGTGATATCCACTATGGATCTCACGTAATGGTCTCCGTAAAGCTGGTTTCAATACAGTTCAATGGCAGATTGATCGTGGAGGGAGAATTGGGTCAGGAGTCATAATTTGGTGATTTGCTTGGGCAGAGTTCAAACTTTTGGAGGGGCGCCGATCTCGGGACTGCGGGGTGCCCGCCTCCGCCATGCGTCTGCCCCTTTTGGTGTGCCATGATTGGCTAATGGCTTACTGAGATGGCGGGGCACCCCCTGGCGCTGCCTCCGTCTGCCGGAGGGCCGCATCTGCCAGACGCGAGGGGCCGAAGGGATGGTGGTAAGCCAACATTTGACAGCTTGATGGCAGTTTGATGGTAGGTGGACTATCTTTGATTAAGTAGGGTCCGTTCTGTTGATGTGATGTCATTCCTGTAGTCTCGCACACGCGACAGCTGCAGGATAGACGGTCAAGGGCACGTATAGATCAGATGAACTCTGCCGGCGTTGAGGGGAATGATCTGGGATTTCTGTTTTGGTGTCCAAGTATAATGCATGCATGCTGTATCAGATCTCGGCAAAGGATGCTCAAACTATACGTAAAGTCCTGTCTATCCATCGAATAGACAATAGTTCAACATACAAGTCTTCACATGAGACATATGGGGGAAGGCACATCGATCGGAGCGGCCCGGTTGATGGCCTCCACGTGGGCCTCTGGCTACGGGTCTCGTGAGTTCTCAAGGTGGATAATCATGTTGGCATGGGAGTGAAATCGAAAAGGCAGATATAACCAACCACATCTTCTTATTTTTGAAGGAGAAGTCTGTAGGTTCCCTACGTTCCAGAAGACAATTTTGATGTTAAGCAAGACCGAACGGAGTTTCTGTGTCAAAGTTGAGTATCTGCTGCTTGAAGTAACACAACATCATAGAGAAATGCAGAGCTGAAGAGATGAACCTTCAACCACTTAGAACAGACCTCGTGATCGGCTCTCAACGGCAAGGTCCACGAACTTGGGTTGGAGAAGGAGGAGAAAGTCAAAGAGGAGTCTTATCTGCGGTGGGTCTTCCCCACGACCGGGATGTGTCACCCGGGCCGCCTGTTTATCAATTTCCCTGCAAAGCAAATGTGCGGGGACATTCCAGTCTCTGCCATCTCCCATCTGCCACCTATTCATTCATGGTTCAAGCCCATGCGAGCCCATATCATGCCGATAAGACGGGGGGTTGAATCCTTGACCACTTATCGCCCTAGCATTAACGAGCTATCTTCAAGTCCGAGTCCAGCCCGAAGACCCCGGATTACAAGACAGAGGATACACTAGGCTGGGTTCAACTACCGTAGCGACTGGAATTCCCCTAATGGAACATGCCTCCCGATAGTAGCCTCATACATCTTGACGACTCATTCAATACCACATACAGAAATTATTCATCTCATTGACGCGTCTTGGATCATCATTTACTGCGGAGCCCAACACTACCCTCCAGGAAACCACCTTATCGCAGCAACGCCGGCCTCTACCCTCTGGGGCTTTTTGACGTCTCCCTTGTGGTAATGGACGATGCTCGATATGCCAAACGAGCACGTCAGGCCTGCGAGCCATGTCGGTACGGAGGATCCGTAGTTCTTGCTGTTCATTGAAACCTCTAACAACAATAACAGTCGCAAGAAGTCAAAGTGCCCCGGCGAGCGTCCGACATGCTCATATTGTGAGCGCTTAGGACAGCAATGCGTCTACAATGCGCCAGGTGGAGAAGTGCCAGACTCGCAGCTCACAAAGCACAATAGAGAAATGGTTCGTCATCCAAGTCCAGGTCTGATCTGGGAATGCGACAGTGCTGATTCAAGGTCTACTTGGTTAGGAAACCCGGCTCAACAGTCTGGAGGATAAGATGGACCGCTTGATCCAGCATTTGAGGTTCGTCCACATCATCCAATAAGCAGAACATTCCTGTCACGTATCTAACATGATATAGCCCCGTGTCACATCATACCCAACCATCCGTAGCATCTCGCCATGTGCTGTCACCAAGACTAAGCGTATCTGCAGAAGAAGCAGGTCCGAAACCAGATTCGGGCCCACCAGGTTGGAGTCCTAGGTATGCCCATCTCAACCTTGATCTTTCGATTGATTGTCATTCTTGTTCCAAGGCATTCGCTTATAGTCGTCAATCTAGAAGCCCTTCAAGTGCGGCCGAGGCGCAGTTGATGGACACAGGGCGTCGCTACCTCTTATGGTTCCACGCCCAGCCCATCACGCTCTTCGCCGAGGAGACCTTTCTGCATTCTCTCGCCTCGCGAGATCCAGAGCTGATCCTATCGCTCCAAGCCTTAGTCTTGCGATGTCCGCCAGGATCCCTCACGACCCAGATCAAACAGCAAGTGGACGACCTTGCTCGATCGGCCCGCCGCATGGTCATGGAGAGGGTCACGGAAGGGCGCGTCGAGCTGTCGACGCTGCAGTCGTTATGTCTCCTGAGCATGTTTGATTTCGCTAGTACGTGTTTCGATGACGAGCTCTCCGTTCATCGTCCCCTAGCTGACATCCTCTCGTAGGCGGGAACATTATGCAGTCTGGGCTCAGCATCACCACCGCAAGCCACCTCGCACACAGCATCCCACCAACAAACAACCCCAACAACGCTCAAGAAAGGAATTACTGCCTACGGACAATCATCGTCCTCCAGCATCTTCAGGGCTGTATAATGCCCGCCCCGCGACTCATGGGCGCTCTTCCGGGCTCCTCCTCCACTAACGGCGGCTCCCATGTCCTCGGTCTCACAGCATACTGCGGGATCCCAGAGTACAACCTCGACGACAATCCAGACAAGAACATCTCCACCGTCGCCTCCGACTTTTGCGTCGTCTGGAGAATGGTTCGCGTCTACGCCTCCTCCAAAGTCAGCCCCGACGCACCTCCGCCCTGGGACTCTCGCTCCGACTACTCCATGGTGCTGCAGAGCCACCACGACATTGACTGCCGGGCGCCGCAAAGGTTCCGCTTCGCAACGAACCGCATCGACCAGCAGAGTCCTGAGTCTCTACAGGCGCAGCGGCAGTACTGGATTCCTTTCCTCTTCAGCCAGTTCGTTCACGAGACTATCCCGTGTCTCTTGAATCACCCTTTCCTGCTGTCCATGCGCCTGCGGCATTTCCGACACACCATACCCGTACATTTCATCCAGCAGTCGTTTGAGAGCATGAATCGGACTGCCGGCTGGATCATCTTCTTCTTGGACGTTATTGAGAAGAAGTCGCTGCCGGTCATGGACCCGGTCATGGCGCACTGCGTCGTCATCGTAGCGACGATTCATCTACAGCACAGTTTCGTTCACGACCAGGTACTCAGGAGCAGAGCGAAATCAGGCTTCGAAAAGTGCATGAACTTTTTACGGAAGACAGGAGCCGTCTGGCCAAGCGTTGCCAACATGGTACGTCGTCCTTTGCCCCTGTCCAATTTACATTTTCAAACTCCTCGTAGACAGAACTAACCACCTCCCAGGCAAACAACCTCCGACGCCTCCAAGACAGCGTCGTGATGAAATCGCCCCCCGACCGCGGCGACAACACCTCCCAAAACCGCTCATTCTCCATAAACACCCAACTCCTCTGGGACCTCCTCATCTACGATCGCGCCTGTCGACCCGATGCAGGCTGGGACCAATCCATGTTTGGCGCCACCCTCCGCTCCGACGCTCGCGAGCTCTCTACCGAGACGGGCGCCGCTGAATTTGACCTCGTCGGCTCAGCCGGCATCTCGGGGCACAAGGCTGTGCCCAACGACGTGGGCGTGTATGCTCCCAATGACGATATTGCGCCGGTGTCGATTGCAGAACAGGCCCCAACGTCGTCGCATCTTGTCGGGCAGGGGCTGGGAGATATGGGACCTTCTTTTGAGGATATCTTTTTCGAGGGCGTGGGACCATTTGGGGACCAGTCGAATCGTTTTATTGAAGCGAATGATTACGGGCGAGCGATTGATGATTGGTTGAATCTTGAGAATTAGCACATTATCATGACAAAACAGCGTACAGCAGTAATGACCACATTTCTATTCATAATGAAGTCTTCTTCATGCCTCTCGAATCTCATGGCGCAGTCTCGTCCGGCGACAGCTCTCATGTAAACTCAGAAGGCCTCTAAGCGTCCAAGTCCCGAAGTCATAGCCTAATACACTGGCACACAGCTCCAGCAGTATCACCGGAAGTAAAGAGACGATATGTCTTCCCCAGCATAGAGTCGTCACTAGGGACCGAGGAGCATTGAGTTTGTCAACACATCAGAGAAGTCGCTGATCAATTTGTACCCTTGCGAATCCATAATCAAGGCTTCAACCAAACTCATGAAGTACTCAACAGCAAACAAAACGCTAGTCTACAATTTAACCTCTACTGTTCTCGCCCATTACCGAGTCCTCACCAAGCCAACCCCTCAATCTGCCCCTGCCCAGCCCCACAATCAAGACTCCGACAAAAAGACACATCCTCCCCCGTCTTGTCAGAGACATCATGCTTCGGTGTCGCCGGCCAAATCTCGCTGCCCTCCTTATCTTCTTGCTCCTTGTGCCGCATCACAAGGTTCCGCGTAATCTCCTGGAAGAAGAGTGGTCCCTTTTCCACGCGCGGGTGCAGCTCCCCGTTCATGAAGACGCCCGCGTTCAAGTTCTTCTGCGCGCCGTTGCAGAGGTCTTTGTCTTCGCGGAGAACCTGCTTGAAGAAGTCTGAAATGTGGTTGAAGGCTTCGTCGGTGGCCGTGTTGTGGCGGTAGACTTCGTATTCCATCTTGGATTGGGTTGATGAGACGGGGACGCAGCGTTGGATGTACATGAAGTCTGGTCTATGCGAACAGGACTATTAGGCCGTGGTGCTTGTAAGTCGAAATGGGAGGATACTCACGTCACGGTCATGGATGCGTTTGGGTAGAGATAGCAGCTGTGAATCCCCAGGCCAGGAACCGTCTCCTTGTCAACGTTCCAGTGCTGGATCCAGTTTCCCTGCGTCTCGACCCAGTACCTTGTCAGATCAGTAGTGGCAGCCACAGCTGGGTGACCAGTCTGGCAATGATAGCACTAAGTTTCAATGTCAGTCAGCCTCTAGATTCGGGGAAACCCACAGCTTTACGCAGCTCAAAGGAGGAGACGTCAACCCTACCTCATTGTAATTGTCCGCAAGAGTCTTCCAGTTATAATCTCCAAGCATATCCCACGTGTGATCAAAGTGGTAATCATCCAGGTTGAACCCCTCCAACCGCGGCTGCGTGTCAACCTCGGCGAAGAACTCCTCCCATGGCACCGATGGCTTCTCCGCGCCGTCCAGATTCACCCAGATGAAGCCGAGCTGATCTACATGGACATGGACCTTGAAAAGGCTGTTCTTGCTTTTATCGAACGAGGGCAGCTCTTGGTACTTGGGCGCCTTGGCCAGCTTGCCGTCGAAACCATACGACCATGCTAATATACCAGGGTGAGCATTACACATTCTGACAGATAGTATCTTGCTGAATAAATCAACTTACCGTGGTAGTTGCAAGCAAGCACACTCATATGTCCGCTATCCTTCTCCACCAAGGGATAGGCACGGTGTCGGCAAATGTTGTGGTGGCCCCTGATCTCGCCCTTGCGGTCCTTGACGAGAAAGAAGTTGAAGCCCGCCTGGGTAATCTGCACAAAGTCGCCCGCCTCGACGAAGCGCGCCTTGTGAGAGACGAGCATCCACCGTTTAGAGAAGATGGCTCGCCTCTCTAGCTCGTACATGGCTGGAGAGCGGTACCATATCGCGGGCAGAGCACGGACGGCCTTTGGCTCGTCGGGTTCCGCTGCGGCGGAAGGTTTGCTGAGGCCGAACCAGCTCATATTTGCAACGATACTCAGAGATACAAGATAGAAAAATCTTGTGTGTAAATTCTTGTCAGAGAACTTTTGTTGAAGAGGCTCTGACGTATGGCAGGCAGTTGAACTAACAAAACGCAAGAAGAAGTTTCGTCTTTAGTTTACGATTATACTAGCTTGCGGAAGATGTTGCAATATTTACTATTTGTAACAACACCCACGATCCCTGTTCATGATAACGACTCCGCTCTCCGGAGTCTACTCCATCGCTTCTAGGTATGCAATGGGGGATCATCCCTTCGAACGCCGGACTACGGAACCGAGAAAGTGGGGACGGGCCGGGCATCCGGGTCCATTTAATCGGGTGGATTACCCCGATCCTGGAGATAAACGTCCTTGTCCGCCTCCGTGGCGTCCCTATCTTGAGCCATTGAGAAACTCTATGCCTATCGGTTTGTTATTGTTGTCTCAGATTCGATTTGCTTAGAGGATACGGAGGTTTGATGTTGCAATGGGAACGACGCCCGTACACTTTGTTCTTATCTGCACTCCGCGCATCACACGGGCCGTCTCCGATCACTCTAATCACGCGCAGCCATCTCTGGCCTTGCTTGTCCACATCGTGCAATGGCAGTCTCTGGACTTATCAAAATACCTTACCTGCATTAAACTTTGACTTGTGACACTACATCATTGGCATATCAGACTTATCTCTACACTTTCTGATCTTGATCCTAAGACTATCGTAATCCGGCATCTGCAATATCAATCCCCCTTGCAAACTTGATCAAAATCCATTGCAACACCTAGCAGAGGCTCATGACCTTAAAATGACGGTGAATGGTAAAGTACAATCCATTGCCAACGGCAGCACACATAACACCGCCAATGGTGTCAACGGCCGTCTGAATTGCAGTCATTCGGGGGCAGAGGCACCACACAGCACAAATGATACCTCATCACATGTCCGTATCAACAGCGCCTCTGAACGTGCCAACGGTAGCTACGTTGATCAATTCGACAATGACACCCCCAAAACAGATCGCCAGCGGCTTCGTGTAACCATCATAGGTGCTGGGTGAGTAAACGGATCCATGAAATACCAGAGAGAATCTTGGCTGATGGATCTGTGACAGAGTATCCGGAATCTCGATGGGTGAGTCTTAGTAATCGTCACTAGTTACTCTCGATCCCGTGGCTGATCGCTCAAACCACAGCCTACAAACTTCAAAAGCACCTCAAAGACTATGTCGAGATACATATCCTTGAAAAGTCACCAGAACTTGGCGGGACTTGGTTCGAGAACAGGTACCCAGGTTGGTGCCCCCTTTGTATGACCTGCAAAGATGGTTTCGCTCACTTTCCATAGGCTGCGCATGTGATGTTCCAAGTCACTGCTATCAGTTCAGCTTTGCGCCAAATCCCGACTGGTCACGGTTGTAAGCATAGCCCGTATCCGAGCAAGTAGTCTCCGGGAAACTAATCTTAGCACACAGCTATGCTTCATCTCAGGAGATTCAGGCATATCTTGACGGTGTAGCACGTCATTTCGACCTGCGTAAGTTCATCAGATTCAACACAACAGTGACCAAAGCAGAGTGGTCGGAAGATTCCGGTACATGGTCTGTAAACACCGCGGATGGATCAACGCTCGTATCCGAGATTCTCGTCAACGCCAGTGGCATTCTCAACAACTTCCAAATGCCAAATATCGAGGGATTCGAGAATTTCACCGGCCCTGTGCTTCACACGGCCAACTGGGATTCGTCTGTAAACCTTAGCGGCCAACGAGTCGGAGTCATCGGGGCGGGCGCGAGTTCCGTTCAACTGCTCCCCGAGATCCAAACAGAAGCTCGTAAAATCAGTGTCTTCATCCGGACACCGTCGTGGATCTCTCCGCCGGTTGCCCTGCCGGAGGCAAATCGCCCCGGACACACATATGGCACAGACGAGAAGGAAGCATTCAGAAACGACGACGAAGAATATCTCGAAACCAGGAAAGGCCTAGAATCTCAGTTCAACGGAATGTTTCAGGCCTTTTTCAAGGCGAACCCGGAGCAGAGGACTATGCGTCAGCGTTTTGAGACGAGAATGAGGAGTCTCATCCAAGACAAGACTTTGCAGGATCAGCTCATTCCCAAGTTTGAAGCGGGATGTCGACGGATCAACCCCGGCGAAAGGTATCTACTGACGCTACAGGAGCCCAATGTCGAGCCGGTGTTTGACGGAATTGAGAGAATCACGTCCAGCGGTATCGTCGCGGGCGGTGTAGAGTATCCTGCCGATGTTTTGATCGCTGCGACGGGCTTCAACACCTCGTTCCGACCTCGTTTCCCGATCCTTGGCCGCAACAGCGTCAACTTGCAAGATCTATGGGCCAATGAGCCAACGTCATATTGCGGGACGGGGGTCTCTGGGTTCCCCAACTATATGGTCTTCCTAGGCCCCAACACACCCATCTCAAACGGAAGTCTCATGGGTAAGTCATTTGAGAAGATGTCGTTGTTGCAGAGCCGCGCCTAAGATTCTATTCAGGCCCCATCGAAGCGACTGGAGACTACTTTATCAGAATCCTCTCAAAGGTCATCAGGCAACGCGTCAAATCCTTTGACGTGAGACAAGAAGCGCAAAGCGACTTTGATAAGCATACTCAAGAGTTCATGAAGAACATGGTGTGGACGGGCACGTGTCGCAGTTGGTGTAAGTAAACAACAACCTGCGGGCACCAGCCCATCGAAGCCTCAGCTCGAGAGGATTACAATTACTGACGGCATGTACCTATAGTCAAGAAGGGCGTCACCGGAAAGGTCAGCGCCCTCTGGCCAGGAAGCTCCCTTCACTACATGCAATGCTTGGCCGAGGACCGGTGGGAAGACTACGACTGGCGCTACAACGGCGAAAGGTACTCCTACTGGAGCGAGGGCTTCTCCTGGATCGAGCAGCCTGAGAAGGATCCACTCGGTATCGACCAGCGGGAGTATGCGACGTCCATGACTACCATCCCCCATAGGGCTTCTGATCTCAGCTTCTACCTGCAGAAGGCCGAGTCTCTGCCGCCGGGAGCGGTTGCGTTTGTCCCTCAGACTCACGAACAGAAGCAGTATGTTGAAGGGGAAATGAAACTGCCGAGCACTGTGAAGGAGTCCGAGAAGAAGGTAGTGTCAGATGTTGTCAAAGACCAGACTTGTGCGTCTGCTGAGAGCATTCAGACCATTGAGGCTCTTAGACCGAGTGTTATGGTCCCCGTCTAAGAGGCAGACGGTTGAAGATGACTCCTTGTATTTGCAGATTCCTTGCAATCGCGATCAGACTCTGCTAGCATAAAGTCCGCGGAAATACTAGATATTAAAGAAATGATTCCCACTGCATACGTAGCTATTCAAGCTTCTGATCCAAGGCTGTGAGTTTTAGCAAGGGCAGAAACAGGGTAATTTAATTCCAGTCTACGTCGTTGCATAATCATTGAAGAGGTATTATACACTAATATGACTCTTTGAGTTGCTGATAGAATTGTCCTTGTATATCGTGGCCTGAGGGTATTGAGAAGGTATGTTGCGACATCAAAACGAGAGCAAAAGTCTCAAGGCTCAACGAAGAACTACTCACATTGGGCCCTTCAAATTGACGATCCTATTTCAACTATCACTCGGCACAATCATGGTCACAATGGCGATTATATACTACTCAACTTGTGGCTTTGGTATTCTTCACATATTAGGAACCAAACCACGTCTTACACGCCCAAAAGTCCCCCCTTGAAGTTTATATCTCCACCCCCAGCCAATCATCCCAGTCCTACCCCAGACTCGCCAACCTCGACCAGCAATCCACCCACTTACAACTGATCATGTCCCAGCTTCACCAAAATAAAACCAGTATCTCAATGTAGTACCCAGCTAAATAGAGTCTCACGTTCAAAACCATACATCATTGTCTGAACCGGAACGCGGTCCGGACGTGTGTCATTGTGCAGGACCAAAGTCAAAGTGGGGACGGACCGGTATCTCCGTGGCCCACGGGGACGATGAACCGCCTGTCATGGTGTTCCCCCTCCACCACCATCCATCCCCTCCAAACCCCTCCATTTCCCCCGCCTTTTGTTGACAGACAAGACTACCTGGTTATGGCCTGGCTTGCTCCCACCGATAGCGGGCAATGAAATGGTAAGCAAAGAAACTTGCCGAATCAAGTAATTCTTCCCTGCCCCTTTCGCCCCAGAGTTGACATATCATCTGAAATACCTACCTACGTGCTCCAAGATAGATCGACCCTGTAATGAATAGAAGCTTGGTCCCTTCTCTCCCCTCTCAATCCACCTAAAACCATCCATCCAAGCGCCATCTCTCCCGGTTTGACTAACACCCATTGCGCACTTCACGAGGCTCTCATAACAAATCATGGCTTCATCAATGGAAGTAGAATGCTACCTCCTCTCATCCAACCCAGACGCCCCGAACAGCCCCCTCCCCGTAATCCACTACAGAAACGTCCTCCCGGAACCCCGGAATGAGGAGTCGGTGACGGAGTTCCTGACCCGGAACCGGTGGGAGAAGAGGGTGAGTCTGTCATGATCACATCACAATGTGCAAACTAGACCTCAACTATCCCTTTCCGCCATCCTTCCCTTTTTCAAGATCCCTCATCACCGTCACGATACGTGCCTCAGATATCTAGTGAGAGTAAAGCATCCATTCTCAACTGACACTTCCGCGCTCCCGGGAAAAAGGGTACCTGGGGCCACATCCCCACCCGCCACTTCCACCCAAACAGCCACGAATGCTACGGTACGTCCAACTAAACTCATCACCCCAACCAATATTCTTCCATTACCTCCCTTGCCACATCGGCTTGATCTCGAGCCGTGAAGTAGAAAGCTCTAGACAAGTATCTGACCATCACAAAGGCATCTTTAGCGGCCACTCAACCCTCCTAATCGGCAAAATCAACGAAGGCACAGGCCAAGAAATCTCCGTATCGACGGGCGACGTCATTGTCCTCCCCGCAGGCACGGCACATTCTTGTCTCGAGAGCTCGGAAGATTACCGATATATCGGCGTCTATCCCGAGGTCAGTGTATTCACTTCTGTTCACGCCATCTCTATCTACCTACTTGTTCTTCTCTCAACACATCCTCCGTCTTAATCATGCTACCCTGCTCCCTTTTCTTCCCCATGTGGATACACCAGCTACCTCAAGCTACATCTCATCTTCTCGAAAACCACAGGACACAAACGTGCACGACATCTAGCTTACACAATACACATAATCTAGGGGTGTCCAAGATGGGTGAATGAAATGGGGAAAAAGCCAGCCGGCACTTTCAGCCCCGTCATCAGAGACGTAGGCATGCCGGAACGGGATCCGGTATACGGAGTAGACGGACCGTTGATGAGACTCTGGCATCGGAATGTGCTAGCAAAGTTGTAAAGAGCGGCGATGGAGATAGGATTCATTTGTCACGACACACATGATACACATCACTCGTGAGAAACGTCACGTAACACGGTGGCAAGGCTAGTCATTCATCAATATATGAGCGTGCCGTGATAGTTGGTATGATGTTACCCACGCCCCAATCTAAACCTCTGCATTCCTTCTAATCTTCATGCGTCTTTCCTCATCCCACTTCGTACAAATACATGGACAGGTACCCTAATGGTACCAAGGGGGCTCGTCTTAAACCTTAGCCCCCGATTACGCACGATACGCAACAAGAATTTGATAATACAGCAGAGTAGGGGGTTGTGTACTCGGAAAAGTGGTAAATCGTCTCAAGGTCAGTCATCTGCATCGTCACAAGCTTCACGTTAAAATCCGCAGGCAGCGAACATAACCAAGCGTTAACTCGTGAGGTGTGTGTGTGGTACTGAAGAAGAAACAGGAACTGGGAAATAGAGTAAAAGAGAAAAAAAGACATTAGGAAATATCCCTTTGCGAGAGTCGCCCCTCGTATGCGTATGATGCATGCCAATGCAGTCGTCATCGTTTCCCAAATGCCATGTTCGTGATCCTTTCCTTCGCCGGTAGGAAAGAGTTCAAAAGAAAAAGAAAAGAAAAAGAAATCCTAGCTTCCCGTTTTATACGCCTTTGCACTCCGTCTCTCCATGCTATCCCACTGTGGTATCATTCGCCTGGTGGCATGGCCAGGTCAATTACGATCAAATGTTGTGCGCCCAATCGTTGGCAGCACAGGGTTCACAGCGTAGAGCCGTTTGCTCGACTTCACCATAGCCCTATTAAGAGCTCGCTTTACTGAGTAGTGGCAAGCTTCTGGAGAGCTAGCAAGACACCTAGTCACAATTAATACTTGAGTACGAAATTGGGCATAGGGACCATCAACTTACCGCTCACACCTTGTGTCAGTGTTGCACCAGCTTCAGTGTTGCGGCTGTGCAAGCTGACAGTTACAACATCCTCGACAACCTTGTCTTCTCCAAGGGCGTTGGCCCACTTGAACACCTTTTCATCCTCACGCCCGTCACCAACGACCATGAGGAAGTCAACAGGGCTCTTGTGTTCCGAGTCAGGGGCCATGTGGACGCGGAGATCATCGAAGATCTTTTCTGCCGCGGTGCTCTTGGTCCAGTCAATGGGCTCAACGACGATGGAGCCATCGAGAGGAATGGCGTGGACACGCTGTGCCTCGCATGCATCGTTGACGTGACTGGCACAGTCTCCAGCCTGACGGGCCGCGGACTCGTAATCCTCGGCGCTCTTGTAGTGAAAGATCAAGCTGCAGCGTCGCTCTTCGATTTCGGCACCGGGGGTACGCTCGAGGAAGTAAGTCATGATGGACTTGACGGACTCCTTCCAGCTGGAAATCTGCTCTCTGTCGGCCATCTCCTGCCAGGTGTTCTTGCCGCAGTCCTTGAGGAAGCAGCCGTTCTCGGCAATGAGACCGAGGTTGGGTACGCGGCGGAACAATCGGTCGAGCTCTTCGGGGCGGCGGCCGGACATGATATAGACGGTGTTGCGCTCGTCGAGCAGAAGCTCGTTCAAGACATCCAAGGTACGCTGCTCCAATTAGACTTGTTAATAAAGCAGAGGTTCTTGAAAAGATTCTTACCTGAGGGCTGACAGGGATGATCTGGTTCATCGGGCCCCAACTAACCAAAGTACCTTCATAGTCGAGGATGAAGAGGCGTCGATTGCTGCGAGAGTATCGCTGAGCCAGAGTGTTGATGTTGAGACGCGGGACCGAAGTCTGGTCGTGCTTGTGTTGCTCGTCGTATACGCGATCGAGGCGGGACAGGAATTCGCTGAACCAGTGCGATCCGGTGTGGTGCATGACGGCCGAGTAAAGCGCAGTCCAGCGGCGTTCCTTCTCTTCGTCTCCCATCTCCAGTGCTGTCTTGATTGCATCGGCGCATTGGCGGTAATCCCAGGGGTTGACCGAAAGCTCGTTGCCGCCAAATAGCGACGATGTGCCAGTGAATTCGGACAAAATTAGTGAACCGTGCTTCTTCTCGGAGAAGACCTCGCCATCTTGGCAGAAGAGATATTCGTGCGATGTCAAGTTCATGCCCTCACGCTGGCTCGTGATCATCAGCGCATCGGCCATGGTCAACAGGGCAAGGTACTGGGGGTAGTCGATATCCTGCTTCAAGTAGACGACGGGTTGGTAGGCCAGGTTGGCCCAGGAAGAGTTGACTCGGGTGACAATGTCGCTAACAGTCGCATCCAGATCGGACTTTTCGCTACCGGAGAGGGCGACTTGGATAAGGACAATCTTGTCGCGCCATTCGGGGTTCTTGTTCAGGAACAGCTCGTAAGAAAGAAGCTTCTGACGAACGCCGCGAACGTGGTCGAGCTTGTCGCGAGCTACAATGAGCTTCTTGCCCTGGTAGCGCTCCTTCATGATCTCGACCCATCTCTTCACATCGTTGTCGCCGCGGTGTTCGCTAAGGTTGACAGGATCAATGCCGATGGGCAAGTTAACCACGTCGACAAAACGGTCCTCCAACTGCAGTCCGTCAGTGGTTGCTTCGACACTCAGCAACCTGCTGCAGGTCTGCAAAAAGTGACGGGTGTACTCGTGGATCTGGAAGCCAATGAGGTTGGCACCCAGCATGCCCTCGAGAAGCTGCTTGCGCACGGCCAAGCATCTGAAAACCTCGGAAGAGGGGAAGGCAACGTGCAGGAAGAAGCCAATCTTGGCATCGGGCAGCTTCTTGCGCACCATGCCGGGGACGAGCAGCAGGTGGTAATCGTGTACCCAGATAACGTCGCCGCGCTTCCAGTTCTTGACAATCTTGTCGGCAAAGGCCTGATTGACGTTGACGTAGTACTTCCATGAGTGATCCTCGAAGGCCTTGCTCTTGGGGTTGTCGGGGATCTGGTAGTGAAAGACGGGCCAGAGAATCTGCTTGCAAAAGTGCGAGTAGTGGCCGTCAAAGTCCTTGTCGGAGCAGAAGACGGTCAGCATGTCGTGCTCGGTGGCGAGCCTGTCCTCGATGTCCTGCTTCTGCTGGGTGCCCTCGAGGGCGTCGGTGGGCATGCCGAGGGTGCCAACCCAAGTGTATTCTCCAAGCTTGCCATCGCGGGCAGCGGCCTCGGCGGCGTTGCGCAAACCGCCGTTGCCCTGGTCGGCGTTCATAACGCGCCAGTTGGCGTGGGAAAAGACTCGGTCATGGCTGTCGCTTCTAACGAGCGGCCTAGGCTGGGTGATGCCCTGACGACCAAGTTCTCTGGCCTTCTCGAGGGTGCGACTATGCTCGGCGATGAAGGCAGGCGGGGGCGAGCTCGCGCGGGACTTGGGCTGGGTGGCTCTGGCACCCCACTTGGGAGAACCTTTGTCGATGGGGGCACCACGCTTTCGCTCTTCGTCGGGAAATATACGGAAACCGTCCTCGTTCGTGAAGGGATCTTTCGGGACAACGTCTTCGGTCGGGGTGATGGGAGGTGTAATGTCGCGGATCGGGTTGAAGAGACTCGGTTGGCTGTCGCCTTCGGTTCGCTGGGATTTTTCGGACTTTTTGGCGCGGCGCAAAGGGTCGCCACGTTGAGGCGTCCCAGGGAGGGCGAAGTGGACGGTTTTAGGGAGAAATCTGGACGTTGGCAAATTAGTTCTTGATCTTGCATGACAAGGCGATCAAGATTGAAGCCCAGCAGCCGGTGGGAGTCTTGGATGGTTGCATGAGAAGCATCCGCGCAAAGGAGGGTATCCTGGCAGATACTTCGCTGACGTTGATGTGACGGAAAGGCAAGTAAAGCAGGAATGTCATAATCTTGAGGCGGAGGAGAGCTTACAATGATGCGATAAATACCGTCATGTTGGGCAATCTGGCTAGTGGCTAGCCGTCTGTGTAGTGTGAAAGTGGGAAAAGGCCTCGGGGAGGTAGATGGTCCGGTTTGGAAGAGGCCGCCGAGTGATGGCAAGGGATGGAGGTTGAGTAAAAGTTGACGAGGAGGTCGAGACGGAGGAGACGGGTAGCTATTAGCAGCTTTTCGTAGGGCAGAACATGTGGGAAGAGTCAAAGTGGTGTGTGGTTGAAAAGATCAAGTTAATGTGTTCTGGGTTGAGTTGAGAGGTTTCTCCGTTGTCAAGGCGAGGGAGAGGAACCGAAGGCGAGGTGACGTTGTTCGTTTGTAGCAAAGTACCTCTTGCTGAGCAAAAGCCCCTACAAAAGGATGGGATGGTGGATGAACAGACGGAGGGGTGTGTGTTGGTGTTTGTGGCTGAGGTGAAATGTGGGAGAGCAGTGAGAGGTGATTGGATTGATGCTTGTCTCAGACACAGCCGTAGGTGAAATGTGAGTGAGGATTCCTTTAGGTCAGGTAAGAAAAGTGAGGATGTAAAGGACTGGAAGATGAGGCGAGGGAGAATTTGGAAATAAAGAGCTGCCGGGAGCTGTGCAGTTGTAGTTGTTGCTGTGGCTGCTGCTGCTGCTGCTTGCTGTGTTGCTGGGAGCTGCGCAAAATGTACCGTCAGCTTTGAGCTTTTTTTATTTTCTTGGTTAATCAAGTGCTGGTCCTTGTCCCCGGACCAGCCAGAGCCTGAGCCTTGCGTAATGTAAAATAGCACTGGCTGACACTGGGCTGGGCGGAGGCGCATGCGTCAGGGAAACCACAGAAAACGGTTGGGCCAGTGAGCGATGCAGCTGCGAGGAATCGATCGGGGGTGGGTGGAGGGGGGAAAGAAAGGGAACGGTGGAAACTGAAGAAGTGAGGATAGAATGACGGGTACGGATAGTCTTGTTTGTGTCTGTACAGAGAGTATCGTGAAGCGTTTGTCTTGTGTTCTTCTCCTTCTTCTGTCTTCTCCGCGATGTTTCGGCATGCAACGTTTTCTCGAGAATATTCCAAAGTGGGGTGGGAATGCCGCTCTCTCGGTCTTTTTTCTCAAACTTTTTTCTTCTCTCGCCCTCAACCCTGGGCGAAAAAAAAGTCACGATGAGAGGGTGGGATTGGACGGGATGGGATGGGACAGGACAGGACGGGGATTGTACTTTAGTGCGAGTTTAAGGTGAGGGTGAAGTGGATGTGGTGTGGGCGTGGTGGATGTTGAAATTTGACTGGACTGTCACTGACCGGGAGAGCTGCAAGTGTGAAAATGTGGATGGAGCAGCGGGATTGGCCCGGAGGGAATTGGACGGACTCGACTGGGGTGAAGGCTGATTGATGATGATGGGCTGTTGGATGGTCCAGGGGTGTGGAAGCTCTCGGGATGGATTGCAACTGCAAGAGCCTGGAGACTGGAGAGCATGGGCAGTGGAATTGTGAGGATGAAATGATGAAAACCGTCTCCTTGATGTGTACTAACGGCATGGGCTGGGGAACGACGGACTGCAATGAAGCAAGCGTAGTTTTTTGAAGGTGACGCCATTCGCGGAACGGCCCAGCCCACTCACTTATTCTCTCATTCACTCACTCATCTAATTTTCTCTCTGTCTCTTTCTCTCTAGCCCTCTCATTCTTAGGTAATCTCTCAGATGACCGGCTGTTTGAGGCCACGAGTGAGATGAGAGAGGTGGAAAGTGAGAATGAGATGAGGGTGAGGATGAGAGTGAGAGTGAGAGATAAAATCTGGCCGGGAAAGGAAAGAACAAAACAACAAGGTGGACGGACGGGAAGCAACTGCCCAACGGGCGAGGAACGTCACTGACGTAATGAGGAAACCGAGCTACGTACCCTGGGCTCCTAAGCCTTGAGCCTTGAGGCGACGAATGCGAGTGGGAGCTAACGCAGTGCACGGAGACGTACCGTCGACAAGTCGAGACTGCGCAAAACGAGGCTAATGCACGCCGTCTACCAAGACGGAACCGGAGAGACACTCAGAGTCGATGTGTACCTCTTCGTATTGCTGGATAAGTGTTGCTGGACAAGAGAGCCTGGAGAGGCAGCTGCAAGATGAGATGCAGCGAGCAAGGTAGACAGGACCTCGAATCGAGAGATAGGTAGAAAAGAGGCTGCCGCTAGCCAGAGAAGCTACCTTGATTCGAACCGGCTATTCGCTCCCTGCGACTGGTAGGTATTCGTATGGTATCTTGTACTTTGGGTAGCTCGTCCGTAGCTTTGGTTGGATTTTGTTGGCCTTTGAGGCTTGCGTGGTGGTTGTGGCGGTGGTGCTACCTTATGTTGAGAATCCCGTTGGACCTGTCTTTTTTCGATTCTTTGAAGAAATAGAATTGCAGATTATTTCCCCTGATTTTCTAATCCGAATATGTTTCGCGTTTCGGGTCTGGTCATCAGCGTCCTTCGAGTTTTTCTTCGCGGCGTCAAATGTCGTTTTAAGTTGGGCGCCCCGGGGTAGGGTGTTCCACGTCGCAACAGCGATGCACCCTCGACACTGGAGACCGGGTGAACGGCTAGGTAGACGGGGGGAGCTCGACCTCGAGCGAGGGAGGGGTGGGATTGGGAAGTGTGGATGGGTTGGGTTCAATGGGTTGGCCAGCTGCAGCCCTGGCGGTCGACAACTGAACGCACGTGTGGAATGCGACGGACCCGACGGGCCCACGACGGAGCAGACGTCCGGGAGAGTGGACGGCGATGTTCAGAGAAGGGCGACGAAAGATGATGAAGTGGACGACGATGAGGCCGAAGACTGGAGAAGACGGAGGAAAGCTGAAGGTTGGCGGTAATGCTGACGACGATGCTGAGTTGCGGTGGATAGCTTCAGGAGGTTTTGTTCCGCCAGAGGATCCAACTACACGGAGTATTTTGGTTTGCGGATGCTCGATGAATTCTGAGCTCCAGAAAGTGACGGAGATGGCCCAGGATAAATCAAGGAAGAGCCGAGAAAGCCAAAGAGCTAGTGTGGGGAACGAGAGGACGAGGGACGGGAAGGGAATCGAAGATCGGGATGAGAGGAGACTTTTAACTAGCCACAACCTCACGGCTCGGGGGTGATACTGCATGGAAGATGGAAGAGCACGATTGAAGAATCCAAGGGAACGCAGCTATCTAGTCCCATATACCACGTCTGTCCTGTTCTGCCCGTTCCTCCTCCACGTCGCCGAGTGTGAGATACCTCTTTCATCCTACCTTAACCATCCCCCCTCGAGATAGCATGCAACACCATGCCACGCCATGCAACGGACATTTTCTGCGGTTCCAGAGCGAGCGGACGATGGGGCCCAGGCTAGCCGCCGTCTCGTCTGGGGAAAGCTCAATGTGAGAAATGCAACGTCTCTCCTTCTCGGTGAGGCCTCTCCTTATCCGCGTCTACTAGGTCAAGAGGAGGAAGTACAACTGTGTACATTGAAGTTGGTGTTGCCCATCACCTGTTGCTGTTGTAGTCTGACAACCTGACAAGCATGTCTCCCACCAGAATAGAAAGGAAGCTTGTCGCCGTTGGTGTATCATCCCCGAGCAACACGACCAAAACAGAATCCTACCTCATGCAGGAAGAATTGGAAGAAGCCAGGTGCCGCGATGGCTGCTACCGGAACGGATTCGCGGTACGAACATCACCCTAGCTAGACCTTTGCCTTATTCCGTCCAGTACGTATCCGCAGACACACCTCGGTTTCCGTGCCGCTGTGACTTTTCAGAATCTTGGGGCTGACAGGGATGGTGATGCTGCCAATCTTCCCTGGTCAGTGGTCCCAAGGCAACGTCAGGGATCCTTCGGGAATGACTGGACGGAAGCCACAGCGCCGCAAAAAGACTGGCCAGTTTCGACAGCCATGTTCCTCAATTACAGGCACCTAGCGAACCACCAAAGGCTGCTCCGTAGCTGACCGGACGACCGAAAGGTTTTCTTATTACCTCAGGGTTCAAGACATTGAGACACGGTGGCGTGCCAATGGTTGAAGAAAGCAAAAGCTGGGAAGCGTAAAAGACAAAAAGGCAAATATGATTGATGATGGACTAATGATGTTTCGTTCCCTCAAGGCCGACAGGAGCCGTGAGTGTGACTTCTTTCGTCCATCATCCGCCGGGACTCACAACATCGCACTGCGAATGGTCGGATTCTCTCATTTGTGACTAAAAGGACTCTCTTTGGTCAAGCTTTCGGTCTGAAATTCCAACATGTCAGGCCAGGACTGGCCGGCCTAGACTGTGCTCACTCAAACATTCACTCACTCACTCCCATTATGAACAGCATGAGCCAGTAGGAAGATGGTACGCTTCGTGACCCTGGGTTGGGTCTGCTGATTTCATGTTGCCATCAATATTGTCGAGACAAGCCCGCTTGCCCCCTTGTTACCTCGTTCAGTCCGCCTCATTCAAGCTGAAGGGGCATGGACTGAGACTCATGTCATGGACGCTCTTTTCACCAGTGTTTCCTGCCTCTCTCTCATGCCTCCTGTCACGTCAATCAACTGAGTGCAACGCGCCAACAAGCCACTGCTATTTGGTGAGGTACACTTGCCAAATTAGTGCAAACGGGGAGCGGAAAGGGCCTCCCTCGTGGAAACTAGAGACGAAATACAACCAGCGTTGGGCGTGGCTGCTACAAGAAACATCTGGAAAGCATCGCATATGTCAACATTACGTAGTCTTTGGCTTCTGGCGTCTCTCGCACATCTTCGTCCAGTCTCTGTCATCGCGGCCCCCTCTTCTTGTTGACCTTCACCTTGACTCCTCTTTTCTCTTTTTGGTTCGAATGAGGGGGAAACAAAAGACAAACACTAACACTAAACAATACCACCACCACCATCATAACCATCACTACGACCACCTTGTTTGTTTATCTATCTTCAGCAACAGCTCCAACAAATCATCACTGCCAGCCAGCCACCGCATCGCCGCCTAGTTTTGCCCGACGAGATTCGGCACGAGCATCGACCACCACCACCACGGACATCACCAGGTCCTCCAATAGCTCGGCGATACCACCGAGCCAGGACGTTCCTTTCCCTGAGAGCGTTGCCGCCCACCACCCTGGCACGCAGACAAGCGTCGTTCTACGGTACAGCAGGCCTGCACATCAACATCGACGCTGCATATGCACCTCGTGCGACCCCAGCACAGCCCGATATTCAGAGATAACCTGGTGCTTCGCCTTACGACGAACAAAACCCTTTGGATTGGCGATACGCCACCCTGGGTAACCCATCCACTCGCCGCCCATCGCGTGGCCACCCTTTGACCACACGTCTAAGCACGCCTCGCTGACGAAATCCTCAAAGTTGAGGTGAATGATTTTCTGGGCGGTTGTTTGCCGCCTGCAGCGCCTCCGACAGACTGCTTTGAGATCCTGTCATCCTCGTGGAGCATTACGTTATTGATCCAAGTGCCGTCATGGAAGACTCCCTCGTAGCACCGCCAGAGAGCTTCAACAGACATTACTACGGGCCGCGAACTAACATCCTATATTCCCCGGCAATGGTAATCCGAGAGCTTGTCCCCTGGCCTCCGTCGCCCACGTTGGACCTGGTGCAACGCAGAACCCCAAACTCAATCCATCATGCAAGCTCTTAATCCCACCATCTTAGGCTCTCTAGCAATGTCTGGTTGGTATCGCCCAGTGTTGGGAGAGCTCTACAACAAGCTGAACAAGAGACAGCTTGGGACCAGCAGGGTCTTGCTTGAGGCTTGTGCAGTTTGACCAAGCGGCCAAAGCAACCTTCCAAACATTTTTTTTCTTCTCCCATGTCATGCTTCTACACCTTAGGTGGAATCGCTGGCTCTGGCCGGGTCGCTTGTCCCTGCGGGCTCGGGCTCGCGTTCCACGTTTTTGTCTTCTTCTTTTCTCCTGCCTTTCTCCCCCTCTATTTCTTCAACGCTCAAGACTTTTAACGGACCATTGTGATATGGAGCAGCTTGTCCATGTGACAGGACCCCCCCTTGAAACTAAAAGGGGACTCGGGGAGAGCCACAACTTTGTCTCCATCTGCAAAGTTCTAGTCAATCACCCGGCCAGTTCGGCCCAGCTTCCTATCCACCTTCATCCACCGAAGCGGGTGTGGCTCAATGGTGCCCACTGCGACCTTGAGGTTCGGAGAGACCACGGCGCGGGGAAACTTCGCTCTGGGTTTTCGGGTTCCGTGAGGATGCGTCTTGTGAAGAAATTCCACAGGAACCCATGTCTGCCATCTACAGGCCCTACCATTATTTTGACTATCGCCTACTCTCACAGTCATCTTTAGAAGCATGTGCTTCCTGCAACAGTCCCAAAAGAGCGACTCGCCAGCAGATGTTCAGGCAAGCCGTAACTTCGTCTACCCCAACAAGGCGGAGACGGCGAGGGCCTGACAGCCTAGAGCACCGAGAGGTCCGAATCTGAACCAGGACGCGTGTTGCTACAAGTTCGGGCTATCATGCAGCGCACCTGGGGGCCTGTACTGGTGTGTCGACTCATCATTACCTCCACGAATTCTTTGGAGGCCTCGGGAAATGGTTGAGGAGCGACATTGGCCCCCTTGTTCCTGCTTACCATTCTTCACAATGCAGCCACAACCGAAGCGCGATATTGCTGAGCCTTGGTCCATGGAGTTGTTCGTCCACACATTCACAACAGTGCCATCCGCGTTGGGCAATATGCCATTTCCAAGGGTTGACGCACTCGGAGGCCTGTTACATGCAACGCCAATCGGCAACTAGTACGGCAATATAAGCTCGGCTGTGAGTCTCTCCTATCGCTAACCGCTTTGCTTGTCAATGTTTAGGTTGGGCACCAGAACCAGATATCACCAAGTAAGAAATGCCTCAACAGCGGCCGCCCAGCCGAAATGGCTGTGACTCTGAGAGTTGTAGCGGCCCAATCAACCTCAGGGCGAAAGAACTGGTTTCGAACTTGAAGTCTTCCCTCCAGTCAAAGCCTTCATGTTGACCTCGTGGCATCCCACAACACAATCCACAGGGGAAATCCACAGCTTGATTCACTTCAACTCCATATCAATGTCCCATCCTTCCCCACACAATCAGACCCCAGTCCAAACGACATGTTCCCCTCACATCAACCGCAGCCGCGCTGCACCCCATTTCTGTTCTGTTCCTTCGATCTAAACTTCTCAAGTCTTCCTCGACACCCTTATTGATATTGTATCGCCGAACCCTTCGATAGCACGCGCCGGTATATCCCGATGGTGCAGTGGACACTCAGTCCTTTTTGGTTCTATAGGCTGAATGCAAGACGGCAGAGAATCATCCCTCCGGTGCCCAGCGCGTCTCAGAATCAACTTGATCGAACAAGGCGCCGCTGAGGTGACTGACAATAGCTAGTCCATTGCTCGGCTGTCCGCCACATCATGCCTCTCCTCTCTAGGCGCCAACCGCAAACCAGCCGCTTGGCATATGCCCCCTTGTCTAGACACGGAAAAAGAAACATCATATATGATAGAATTTCCCCGCCCATGTCGTTCGAAGCCACCATCCCAGGCCCTGGGCTCGAAGTACAGCTCCGCCGGATCTTACTCACTCCGTGTCAAGTCGGCCCAACAAGGAACATTTGACTCCTTCCCCGATGCTCTAGGATCACCCGTCTGACACTCTGTCTGGGTGTTGACAGTGTTCAGAGGTCAAGATGAGGATTCAAGATTGAAGCACTAGTAATGCACCTCCATTAGCGCTCGGCCGGTCAGGCAAAACACCAAACGC
Source organism: Colletotrichum simmondsii (assembly GCA_001563135.1). Classification (NCBI taxonomy): domain Eukaryota; kingdom Fungi; phylum Ascomycota; class Sordariomycetes; order Glomerellales; family Glomerellaceae; genus Colletotrichum; species Colletotrichum simmondsii. The sequence goes on along the minus strand of JFBX01000728.1, from coordinate 343,523 downwards.
CCCGGTTCGAGTCTTAGACGGCGCTGCCCGGCCTCACTCGATACTTTTGCTAGGGGCGGCCCGGCCCTGTAGTTCCGCCATAGCACTGGGTAAGGTAGTCACGAAATAGTGTGCACTTCCATGCACCGCCGACGGGATGCCATCATGCTCATGCCAGAACGAACCGATGGGACAACGCCGATGCACATCCCATCAGCACACCAGCGGCACGGGATTTCTAGCCCAATCTGGATTTCAGATGGTCGCCTTTGCCCATAGTGCGGAGAAGGACGTAAGGCAGTCCATGTTCTTTCTTTAGGATACATGATAAGCTGTTGTTGGGGAAGAGGGGCGGGCCAAAGATGGAACGATCGGGTTTGACGGACTAATGCCAAGGATCCATCGCAGAGGTGCAAACGCCATGCAGGCCGCGACGACGTGCAGCAGAGCATTCTTACTCTAGGAGGGATCTTCGGCATGCCTGTTCGTGCTGTCGTTCTCGTTCAGCCTCCTTCTCCCTCCACAGATATTTAGGTGTTTGCTGATTGGTGCTATGGGATACCATGCGTAGAGACTACAGTATGCAGGGCATCCAATCCCATGGCTCGCTCAACCACAGGCACACATGGCGAATCGCACCTCTATCCCCATTCCTGACTTCGAGATTGAAGAGGTCTGAGGGAAATTGGGGTGCAGCAACAAGTCATTGCTATCCTTGCGGTTGAGTGATGGTAGTTCTATGCCCGGCAACGCAAATCCTACATGTAGATCGGTGTGGTGAGTATATGGTAATCATTGGTAATGCCTGGGCTGCTTGCAAAGGCAAAACTTGTGTCGCTCGACATTCGACGACAGTGACACATCAATAATACATTACGTCCAAAGGTCACGCTTAGCAAAAGTTTGCGTTTATTGTGTCCTCAATCTTGTGAAGTCACCTTATTATGGACTTGCCCTGTATCCATCACAACACCTCGGCTAAGGAGAAACACCTGATCTGATCTTCCGGCTTCTTCGGCTGTCAATTTTTGCCGTGCCTTGTTCCTCCCCGCTCCCTTTGTCTCGACTCCCGATTAAATCTCGCGAGAATGCTCCGATTCCAGGTTCCCGTTGGTCCGTGAGTGGGGCCGATGACATACAGTTCGGGTGGAAGGAGTAGGACTGGGTTCGGTGCTGAGGCTATGCGGGAGCGCGAGTGGGCTTGAAGGCTGGCTTGGATTTACAGCCAGTGTGAACTTGCTAGATGGTAATTCATCAGCAGTCCTAAGTCTTTTTGCAGTGGTCATCCTTTAGCTAAGCTATCTCTGGCCTACGTCTGCAGCACGAGAGGATGATGCTAACATGGAAGTGCTTTAGGTGCTCTATTCTGAGATACGTAGTCCAAGCTGAAGACAAGAGAACGGCAACCATTTAGGAACTGTTATATATAAGATTAAGCTGCAATAGATTTCATTCCGGTGAAAATACTGTCCAGGCACGGATATAAATCAGATGCAGTGCCTTCGTGTCCACAACAATGGCTGGCAATTGACCATATGATACCCCTGATTTCCTGCTTCTTGATCATAGTACTATAAGGTACTGAGGAAGCGATAAGCACTTGGCAATTGACAAAAACGGAAAGGGCAAAAAAGAGTTCACCAACGGTGTGGCTACATCTCTTGGTGCATATGCTGGGATTCGAACTCGGGTACTCGTATACGCTAAGCCTGTCGTCGAGTAGGCTGGTAGGCGATTTTAATTGTTGACCATGAACCACTCCACCACCCAGCCAATTTGACCTGACCCGTCGACCTAGACGGGCGCCTGCTGGCTGGTGACGGGAATGGAGTTGAGGGGGGGTATATACCCTCAGGTGGGAATACGCCAGGCAGCAACGGAATACACATACGTTCAGATTCGGAATACCCACTACATCTATCTCGAAACTTCAATGACGCTATGCACAGCAGCCTTCGACTTCCAAATCCTGACTACATGTAGCCCAGCCGACTGAATTAGCTCCCTCCACTGGTCTTCCGTCCTTTCTTGACCTGCGACCATGGCCATCATCTGGATATCGAAGGCGGTTGTCTGCGGGTGTGCTAGAGCTGGCTCGACGACGTTGTCGTGGATGAGTAACTTGCTGAATCCGGGCGTCATTGCGTCTTTCTGCATTTCTAGGATCTTGCGAGCTGGGGCGTCGGACCAATCGTGGAGGATGGAGTGCAGTAGGTATGCTTTTGCTCCTGTTGCATGTGTGAGTGGTGAGATCTAGCCTATAGACCGGGGTAAAGCAATTCACCTCTTATCGGCTGTGGTGTGAAGAAGTCGTATGAGACCTTGTGTACCCCCTCCGGCAAGACAGCTTGCTCTACCACGGACCCTAAATCCTCGAGATACAATCGGGAGGCTGACTGTGGGTAGATGGAGTGGAACTTGAGTACATCGTGCCCGGTACTCCCGCCAACATCCACGAGCAAAGGCGTCTGGACATCATCTCCTTCCATCAGTCTCTCGGTTGGGAAAATCTCTGTCCACGCAGAATGTAGTTCGGAGATTGTCTGCTGAATGATACTAAATTGCTCTTGCTGTTTGGGGTGGGCTTGGTAATAGGTCCATAGATCGCCGTCCCACTTGTGCGCGTACTGGAAGACGGTGTTGGAGGAGTCTTGCGGGTTGAGGTAGTCCGTTTTTGAAAAATACTCCGGCATTTTGGCGTACATTGGGAGGATTGTGTCATTGCTTGAGAGTGTTAGCCCAGGGAAGTTCTTTTAGAAGATGATGGAGGGAAGGTTCCCACAAGCTGTGGATGAGACTGTCGAATACCGGTGCCGTGACGGCAACTCCGAATGACGTTGGCTTGAAGACACCTACAGAGGTTTCTTCAAGAAGATGATTCGATGCCATCAGACGTAGGAATCGATCTACATCGTAAGACATTGTCAACTTTACGAGATGAAAGAAATACTTACAGAGTAGCGCGGGATCACAAGTGCCTCCAAGAAGCTCAGCAAGCTGGCAACTCGTCATCGGCTCGCCGTTCCGAGCTTCCCATTTCTCAAAAAGCTGCAAGTCCTTCATGATCTTCAAAGTTGCGCCAAGGGCCGGCTGCGTCTGTGTGAGAATTACTGGAGGGAGCTGGAAGAAGTTGCTTGACTTTGGTATCCGTCCCTTACCTGTGTCATACAGATCCTTACCAACGTCTCCCATGGAGACTCCAGGCGCGCCATGAGAGCGTATGTTCCGAGGAGTGCTTGCATGCGCTCATCTTCACTTTCGAAAGAGGTTGATTTTACATCTTGGATGCCCTTGAGAAACGAGGCTGTCGTGAGCTTCGTACTACTTCCATCCTCCGATGCCTTTATTTCCTCATCCTTGCTGTTCATCGCGTAGTTGTAGTTGTAATTCCCAAGGGTTTGGCTTAAGGTAGTCTTCCTTTAGGGTCATTGGTTGAGGTTGAGAACCTATCTTTTCGTGGCCGAGGCTTTTGGCCTTAAAAGGGCCTATTCTAAGGTCGCCGGTAGACATCGGTTACTTATTTTAACGCTGTGCAGATCAAACAAGTCTGCGGAGGGGATTCTTCCATTGAGTCTTGGCCATCCGGGGTGATGCTGGATGTAGTGACCCGTGCTCTGGGCAAAGCAGAAAGGCAGACTTGTGCCACCATTCCAGAAACGTAGTTTGGCTTTTGACAAACGCTTACGGAATGAACAACTGGTCCAGGAGTAGAGTTTATCTGGCAGAGTTCATGTGAGATTGAGGCAAATATGCATTTCCCAACGAGACAGTCCTTCGACGTCGAGCGGAGCGGTTCGAGATGTCTAGCAATGCAGGCCAAGGCAAAATACGTGAGATAAGGCATGGGCAGCTTGGGAACAAATGGGGTATATTCTCTTTTGTGTATCCGTATTCTAGTTGCCAAAAAACCCATCATCATATGCGGAAGACCACGCATTGCAACAGTTGCCCAACTTCGCGCAGCAGAGACGCACCAGCCCTCTCTCCCTCAGTGACACCACAACCTTACAGCCTTATCCTTTCCACCACTGCCCACGCGCTGGCCGTCTCTGGGACTCCAGTCAACGGCATACACCTCATCCTGGTGCCCCGGAAGATCTACAGCCAACTTGTGCGTCGCCATAGACCATACCTTGAGCGTGGTATCCTTTGACGCCGTCACAAGCAGCCGCGAGTCGGCGGAGAAGGCGCACTGGTACACAGGCGCGACGTGTCCGCGCAGCGTGTTGATAAACTTGCCGTCCCTCGCGCTCCAGAGCTTGGTATGGTTGTCCCAACCCGCGCTGGCGATGAGGGTGCCATCCGGGGAGAAGGTAACGTGGTTGACCTGCTTCTGGTGACCCAGCATACGCGCCACGGGCTTGGTGCCCTGTGACGGGTCCCAGAGGTACATTGTGAAATCGTCGCTAGCCGAGACGATGCGCTCCGCCACTTTGCCCTGGATCTTGGCGGCCTTCTCAAAGCGTTCCTTGGCCTTGGCGCGACGAGCCTCCTCCGTCTCCGGTGTAGGCGTGTGATCGAAAAAGCCCGTTCTCAGGGCAAAGTCGGAGGATAGGGCGAGGTGGTTGACCCAGTGGGCGTGCGAGGAGAGCGTGTGCACGAGAGTGCCCTTGACTGAGTCCCAAACCTTGACCGTCTTGTCGTGGCTGCCCGTATAGACAAGCCCAGTACCACCCCATTTAACGCAGCTGACGCTGCTCTTGTGGCCCGACAGGACGTGCTCTGTCCGCCCCGTGTTGACGACCCAGATGCGCACCGTCGCGTCCTTGCTAGCGGATGCTAGGCGCGGAGTGCCGTCGCGCCACAGGTGGTAGGGTTCCCAAGCGATTCCAGTGACCCATTTTGCGTGGCCAGTTAGGGGCTGGCCGACAGCGACGCCTTTATCCGGATCCCAGAGGCGAACCGTCTTATCCATGCTGCCCGTTGCGAGGCGGCGGCCGTCGGCGGACCACGCCACGCAGAGCACCCAGCCGGAGTGGCCCGAGAGTGTGAACTTCGGTGTGCCTGTCTCGGTATCCCATATGCGAGCTGTCTTGTCGCCACCGCCCGTTGCTAACCTCTTGCTAGTCTCGGGAGAGAACTGGGCTGAGAGGATGGCTTCGCCGTGACCTGGGATGCGATGGGCCATGCGGGTGACGGCTTGCACCTTGAACACGGCCTGGGGCTCGGCACTAAGAGTGACTGTTGTTTCGAAGGGGTTTGCGACGCCATGGCTGCGAAGGAGCTCGAGGAGGTTGGTGGGGTATTGGTCGACGATGATATCTGTGTCGGGGATGTGGATTCGGAACTTGTACGGGAGGAAGTCTTCTCTATCCTATCTTAGGGGTTAGACAATCGTCGTATACGGAACTGCCGACAGAAATGATATGGCTGACCTTTCCTTGCAAGGTGTTGAGAAGTAGAGTCAGATTCTTCTCAGAAGCGTCGGCGAGGGGCACCTCGATCACCTCAGCCAGCTGCTGTCCGTCGCCGTCAACGAAGCGGGCCTTGAAGGAGCCCTCGAGGCCCGGGGCCATTGCTGTGACATCTTGCTGAGTCTGTGTCTTCTCGAGCGTCTCGCGCTTTTGACGCTTCGAGGGCGGGGGGAGTACCGTCGCCATGATTGTTGCGTCGGTTGACCGCCTGCTCGAAAATAGTCCTTTTTTTTGGTCTTTGAAATTGTCAGAAATATTTCGACTACGGCGATGCGGGATGGTGGGGCAGAAATTTTGATGTGCAGACGGGACGGTGGACCAGGGACCATCGGTCAAAAATTGCCCGTGGTTGCGACGCCCCCACCACAACGGCCTAAAAAAAATGTCATCGCTAGCATTTGCAAGTGGAGAAACAATATGTTGTCTGTTAGTGCGGGCATTGATAAGATAAAAATGACCCCCAGTTCAGACGATGAACAAACTCCGAGAGCCATCCTAGCAGCTCTCTCCCGGAACTGTGCTTTTTCAGCGAGAAGAAAAATAAATATGTCCGGGCCAGCTTGCTGCGCTGGTCTCCTTATAAACGCCATGCCCCAGTTCCTCCGTCCGGTAGGGTATCCTGTAACCCTCTTACACATTACACACACTGAGCCCCTCTCAAACTCATCATACACACTCTCCTCTCATCTCGTCCTATCGACCAGCGGTAGAAGTGGCGACTATCTTCCCATATGAAGGCTTGGGTCGAGGGTCTGGTCCATGGCTGTCTTCTTCGGCCGGCCACGCCTCTTTGAGCCCGTGGCCGGCGAGGCACCTGACGCTCCCTTTGACATTGCATTATTCGTAGGAGTCGCAGTGTACTGATGGAACACTTGCGGCTGACCTTGAGCCGACTGCATGCCGAATTGGGGCACAGGAATGGGCGTCTGTTGGACGGCGTTCTGCTGCTGGAAGGTGTTGTTAAGGTGCTGCCCGCGCATCTGCATCGTCCTCTGGTTGCGCTCCTCAATCTCAGCTTGCCGGTCTCTATACTGCGCGTGCTCATCGTGCGTTGTCTGCTCAAATGGGTGCTTAGGCATACCAGCCATGCTATCCCGGGACATCTGGTTCATCTGCTGCTGAACCCGATTGTGATTATGGCCATGATTGTGGCCAAGATTATGATTCTGTACTTGTTGCTGCTGGTGCTGTTGGGGATGTTGTTGATATTGTTGATGTTGTACTTGCTGATGCTGCTGCTGTTGTTGCGGTTGAGGGGGTTGCTGTTGTTGGTGCTGTTGCTGTTGCTGGGGAGGTGGTTGCGGTAGTTGTTGTTGCTGTGGTGCCTGCTGCTGCTGCTGCGGCTGTTGTGTGCTTTGCGATTTGCGTCGACTTTCTTCGATCTCTTGATGCTTCTTCTCCTGCCTAGCCTGCCTTTCTTGTCTCTGCATATCCTCGTTCTCGACGGCGTATATAGCTGCGATGCGCAGTTGCATCTGGGCTAGTATACCCAGGCGTTCAGGTTTCGACATCTTGCGGTACTCGGACTTGAAGTTGTGAAAGGTCTCGCCGGTAAGTCGCATCGTATTGGGAGCGGCTCCGACCATGAGAAGGAGGGCAGCTGTCGTAGGATCTGGCGCCGGACCAGAGTTTTGCACTTCCGGAACTATGAGAATTAGCAAGGAACAACGGGTTGCAACGGCGTAGGAGGCAAACCAATCGATACGTCCTGAACGACGTCGGCATCTCCCTCCGCATCAGCATCCTCCTCATCGGTCGGCGGGTCAGGCGTGCGCGCCTCATGGTTGTGTTCGCTGCATATGATGGTCAAGATCCATTTCCCCAGCGTCTTACGATTGACGGCTTTGGCCTTCCAAGGGCAATTGGTCTTTTTGGTGGATGTCTTCAGCTGCGTCGCTGTGCATTTGTAAGGCTGGCCACCACGATCACAGACGAGATCACATCTGACGACCTCGCTTCCTTTCTCGTAGGTGCCGCCGACCTTGTTTCGATGGGTACGAGACTTGACGACCTTGTACCCATCTTTTTGCATGCGCGTCTTCAGCGCCGCGAAGAGCTCGTCGAACGAGGCATATTCCTCAGTGCCGTCGCTGCGGTCGCGGGCGCCCAGGATGCCAAACATGTTGACGGCGGGGCGGGGCGACTAAACACCAATGTCGCGATGGCTTCAAAAGCCTGGTCCCGGATCCGTGTCGGTCGAGATGGGCAGTTCGAGTCGTGGTGTCGCGGCGCGACGCGGTTCGGCTTCCTGTGCGGATTGGTTTTCCAAGCCTGTCGCAAACTCTTCCTGGCGTGTCGGGGCCGTGGGGATGACGACTTGACTCCACCGGCCGACATCTCATTACTTTAGTGGCTGTGCATCCCATAGTTATGTGGCTGGTGCTTGTGGCTCCACTCTGACAAGCCCGGGGCAACCCCGGCTCGCCCGTGTAAGTCAGGCAGGAGCAGTTGCCCGCTGCTGCGATCTTGGTATGAGGTTCTTCGATTCTTCTCAACGACGCCCCATCTATTTCTTTCGATTAAAGATAAACCTGATCTGCTCTGCCTTCAATTGAAGCCTCACCTCCCATCACCGCTGTACTATACCAGATATATCCTGAACTGCAAGACCGCCAGCATCTCGGCTGATGAGTCCACATCGCCACAGGATGGATCCTCGATACCTGCGGCCCTCGAGGCCTTCGACCGGTTACATGACCACCCCTTCTCAGACACCAGCACCATACGAAAGGGCGTCTCCTTACTTCTGCCAACCAACTTCAAGAACGGGCACAAGCTCAGCAAATCCGAGAGCAGAAGGCTCCTACACGGCAACGCCGACACCATCTTCAGCGGAAGATGCTGTCTCAAGTTCTTACTACACCCCAAGCTATGACTACGGTGCTGATCCTAGTAGTACTATATCGAGATCTCGTACTACCCGGCCGAGCACTTCCCACACTAGTCGCACGTCGCGAACCCCTTTTCTGCCCAACAGCGCTAAACACACCATTGTGTGCGCCCTGAGCGAGGCTCGCGGAATAACTCCTGCTGTTGGAATTGTATTCTTCAATGTTGACACCGGGGAAGCCATTCTTAGCCAAATCTCCGACAACAGGTTCTTCGTTCGTACTCTCCACAAACTTCAGATTATGGAGCCAACCCATCTCCTGATCGTCAGCTCGTGCTGCCCCCCGAATCCCAAGTCGAGGCTTTACAGCCATATCGAGGAACATATGCCAGATACAAAGATTACATCTCTTGATAGAAAGTACTGGTCAGAGATGGATGGGCTCAGTCGTATTCAAACCTTCGCGTTCCGAGAAGACGCAGAAGCTGTAAAAGTTGCTATCGAGGGCAGCTTCTATGCGACTTGCTCATTTGCCGCGGTAAAAGTATTCTCGGAAATGCACGCTAGCTTAATCACTGACTTTACATGAAGGCTATGAGTTTCTTGGAGACCGAGTTCTCCGTGCGTGTTGTCCCACACTCCCTTCGCATTCGTTACCAGCCCTCGGAGGATACAATGATGATTGACGTATCCGCCATCATGTCTCTCGAGATCCTACAAAATCGACGCCACGCGGCATCTAACGACAGCCTTTACGGTGTTCTCAAGCATACACTGACGCCCATGGGCGGCCGGGTACTTCGAAGTAATCTACTGCAGCCGTCTACTCTCAAAGAGTCATACCTTGAGCCAAGGTATGCTGCCTTGGAGGAGCTTCTTGCAGATCAAGACATGTTCGCAGAGGTTCGAGCAGGTTCGATTATCCAATCTCTTCGTAATCGGTGACTGGCTGATATTGTGCAGCTTTGAAGGCTTTTCCTGATGTCGAGAGCATGCTGACCAAGGTACCGAACCACGATAACATCTGATCTCTTCTAGGCCCTGCTGACTGGAATAGCTTGTCATCATCCCTAACAAACCGTCCGTCGAAGCGTCAGAAAGAGCGATCAATCATATTCTGATGGTCAAGACCTTTATAGATGCCGTTCCACCAGTGTTCCAGGCGCTAGGCACTGCCACGTGCCCTCTTCTCACCAAGATCAGAGATCTCTGCCGGCCAGAGTTGACTGCGGCCGTCAGGGAGCTTGTGTACCAGAATATCCATGAGGATGTCCGCTACGTCAAAAGTGCTTTGGATCTACGAAACCAAAGAACGTTTGCGGTCAAAGCAAGTGGTACCCGGCCAATGATGCTGAAAATTGGCTGACAATGCAGCAGCCTGGAATCAACGGGCTTCTCGATGTTGCCAGACAAGCCTATAAGGAAAACACCGATGACGTCCATAAGCATGTCGAAGAGCTGAATCGTAAATGAGCTGAGTCTCCACCACCATCCACTCCCCCCTCCTAACGAAGATTGCAGGTGAGCATAGTATCGAAACTATCCTACGATTCGACAACGGGCGCAAGTACAGCCTCCGAATGCGAGCAGTGGATTTCGAGGACCGGGCTATACCTGCAGTGCTTGTCAACCAGACGATGAAGGGTCGTTACATCGAGTGTCTCACAATGCATCTCAAAAAACTGAACCAAAGAATCACCGACTCCGTTGCCGAAGTGGTCATGCTGAGTGACAAGGTTATTCAGGACCTTATCGACAGCATCCGAACGCAACTGCAGCCTCTCTACCGCGTCTGCGATTCAATCGCACTACTAGACATGATTGCATCATTCGCACAAGCCAGTTCAACGTACGATTGGAGGAGACCGGAAATATCAGATACTCTGGCGCTGAAAGCTGCTAGGCATCCCATCATGGACAAGGTTTGGCCCACCCACTGGTTGCCTCAACACATGCTGATCGTAGGCAGACTCTGAAGGGTGGCTTCGTACCGAATGATTATTACGCTACCGAGGAGCACCGTTTCCAGATTGTGACCGGCTGCAATATGAGTGGGAAAAGCACTTACATCAAGAGTGTCTCTCTGCTCCAGATCATGGCACAAATTGGCTGCTTCGTGCCTGTCGAATACGCCAGTTTTCCCATTGTCCACAATATCTTCGCTCGGGTGACTACTGACGACAATATTGAGTCCAACATGTCAAGCTTCTCGCTTGAGATGAGAGAAATGGCTTTCATCCTTAGGTACATGCTGTTGACGCAAGAGATTTTCCAATGCTGACATGCCCAAGCAATGTCACCCACAAGAGCATCGTCATCATCGATGAGCTAGGTCGAGCCACAAGCACTCGAGATGGACTTGCTATCGCGATCGCCATAGCTGAAGCCCTTATACAGAGCCGTGCCATTGTGTGGTTTGCAACTCACTTCACAGAGCTTGGTAGGTCCCCCAGCACAATCCCTTGACTTAGCTATAGGTGACCCGGTCGGGAGCTGACTCAATATGCCTTAGCCGACGTCCTAGCCGATCGCCCCGGAGTACTGAATCTTCGTCTTGTCACGCAGGTTTCGACGACGGACAATAACGTACCCAAGTTGACAATGATGTACAAAGTTGAGTCGGGAAAGACTGAGGAGCTGCTCTATGGCATCACTCTTGCGAAGGCAATGGCATTTCCCAAGCGGTTTCTGGAAGTTGCCGAGGAAGTTGCGATATCACTGCATCAACAAAGAGAACAGAATAAGCAGTCTTCTCAAGCGAGGAAGATGCTCAACCGACGCAAGCTAATACTCAATCTTCACGAACAGCTCAAACAGGTCAAAAGTTCAGAAATGGATGATTCATCGATGAGAAGCTACTTGATACGTCTCCGAGAGGAGTTCGTCTTGCGTATGGAGGCCATCGAGAACGGTGGCAATCAAAACAGCAGCAACGCTAGTGAGTCTCTCGGAGACGGGGTGGACGGGGAGGATGGGGAGTTCGATGACGAAGACGTCTTCGACGCTGTTGATGACGAGTCACTTTGGAGCAGCTGAGTGGAGCACGCACTTGTGGAAAAACGATCTGAAGATGACTTTTGAAGCAACATGGTACTTTCATTACCAGGTTGCGGGATAGGTATGGACTCGGACACCTACTTGGCTTTTGTTCACGTGATAGACATGTACCGTACTGTAGTTCACTTCTTCAATCAGGAACGCACAAGATGGAGTAAGGGGTCTGGTTCGCCGAGTGATAAGTTTCAGCGCCTCGTGGCAGCTTGAGCTTCTGTCATGCTCTGTCTAAGACTGCGTACACAGAGCCATGAGTACAACTAGTCTTGTATTGGTCTCCGAATGGATGGTCGGAGCTTCTTGTGCATAGAAGCAGCAAGGTGCATCACCCCAGTGTTTCTTGGATTGATGTCATTCACAATTTTCTACGAGTTCAACCCGGCTTGGAAAGGGCAAGAAGCACCCACTGCTCCTTCCCTCCAGGAGATAAGGAGTTTGCCGAAGAAAAGGAAGGCGCCAACCACCCTCGAGCCTTACATCTTTCCCTCGTCGCAACCTTCACGGTACCTCCCATCCACCCACCTCGCCGCGTCTGTTCTGCCCGTGGTACAACGTTTTTCATTCATCGATCGACTTCACATTCTGCCTTGCGGCCTTGTCTTTTACATCCAATCCATTCCTCACCTCTGATCTCGATTATCCTGTCCATTGTACCACGCGCCAGCGGCCTTTTGCGCGCTATGAAGAGCCCGCCTCGTGAGGGCGGCGAAGAGGCCATGGAGGAGTCCGATCTACCATCGTGCGTCACTCTAAGTCTCCATTTATCTTTATCTTGCTAACGTCTCTTAGCCTCTGGGAGACGAAGAAGGACGCCGACATTCTTCTTACAATGGGTGCCAGCAAATGGGAACTTCATGACAAGGTGGTACGCGGAAAAAGCGGCTTGATCGACCACATCCTACAGATGGTTCAGATGGTAAGCTCCTTATGCAGAATACCGTCTCGCGAGGTCGAGCATGGCCTTCAATGTGGCTTTAACTACTAACGACCGTTTTCAGAAAGAAGGAATGAGAAAGATTCCACTGAAGGAGCGCATGTTCCCCCATTCAGCTCTGAACACAGTCTTGAAGTACTTCTACCTTGGAGGTTAGTGATTTCTTCGGCCTCACGAAAGCGGAGTGTGCTGACCATTAGCAGAAAGCCTGATCACGGAGAAGACTGAAGTGATAGACCTCCTCTCCTTGTACGAGGTGTCCGCGACACTCGGCATTCTCCCTTTGCAAGAGAGGATTGCTTTCCAGACAGGCAACTTGCTTGGCGAGATCCTCTCCAGTGGCACTGATAGAATGGGAGATTTCTACATCGTCATTGAGGTCATCATTGCCGAGCAGGACGACTCGTGGGTTTTCATGCATGAGGAGATGCAGCGAGCACTCAGCCCCTATCTCCTCAAGCTTCTTCAACAGGACACCTTCGTGGACCTCATCAAACAGAACCCGGCATTCTGCTTGGAGATTCTTTCCACCGCTATTGATCGCATCGAGATACTCGAAGACGCTGCAAAGGAGGTGACTAGTGTGAAGGGCGCGAGTGACGTCGGCACTCAAGCTGTGATCGAACATGGTAGTGGTATTCCGAGACGCTATGGTAAGTACTTGGCTATCGAGTATCGGCTCCGCCTTCACTAACACAAAGAAGTCGAAGCAGGAACACAATTAGACATTCCGCTGTCGCACACTCCGAAGAAATCCATCCCTTCGGCCAAAGGCAATGATGATCAGCACTTATGCTCTGTCGATGAGACGACTCCTCGACCCAGAAAGCGCGAATCCATGGTAAAATTGGGCACAGCGTTCATTAGTCGGCTGGAAGAAGCTCAACGTTCTTCGCAGTCTATCTCTGGACCGGCGAACAAGTCTGGAACGGCAGAGAATCCCAACCCCACCTCCAAAGATGCCAGAGGTAAGTACTTTTCCAGCCATTCGGCGAGTTCTGGATCCATTTTCGAAACACTTCAGGATCCTTTTCACATGTTTCACAGGCTGATTGTGCGATAGTGAGCCAAATTCCTCAAGACTTCAAGTTCGACTTTCAGGCAAAGAGCTCCGAAGCCGCGAGTACCTCAACAGGTATCAACCAGAGCCAGGTATCCAGTCTTTCGGCGACGCCGAGAATGGCCACTGCAAACGGGGCTGTTCCGAATGTTCACCCTCACTCATCGTCATCATCACATGCATCTACTCATTGGGAGTCTTGCAGCGAGGGTGGTGAAAGAGCCGTCCCGGTCATCGAGATGAGCAGATCAACCGCTGAGTCTGCCTCCATCGAGCCTTCATCGCACATTTGTGCAGCGCCGGAGTCTCAATACCAAAACGAGAAGACACAAGCGAGTTCTGGAAATAAGAAAGGCACAAATTTGGGAAACCCATCGTTAAATCTCTCTAGCCATACCCAGGGGGAAGGCCTACCAACATCCCCGTCCGAAGACTGTGGTGCCCATCGGACCAAGCAAACTGCAGTTTCTGCCATCGATGAGCGGTCCAGTCCCTCATACGCTTTTAACAGCGACAGCCTCCCTCGAGGCTTCCAGTTCTCCGGTGGACCGCAGCCGGAGCAATCCAACGTCTCTAGTAGCAAGGCTAGTCCTAGCCACGCTCAGGGAAAAACGACAGCCGTCACGGGGGTGGTCGAAAGAGAGCGAAGAGAATACGTGTTACGCGGGTCTGATGTCTCACAGACCGAGGTGACCTCTGCTCCCGCCATTACGGAGCGGTCAAGTCGCTCATACGCCTTCCACAGCGCAAGCCTACCACGAAGCTTCCAGTTCTCTGAGGGTGTCCAAGGAGAGCACTCCAAAGAGCCAAGTGTCAAAGCATCAAGCGGTCAGACACCCAACACCAAAGCCTCCACAAGCTGCGCTCAGCAGAGTACCTCTTCGTCTTCCCATACCAGAGTGAAGCCGAGCCCTTGGAAAGCCGACAAAGCAACGGCGAAGCAAATAAGAAAAGGCCGACTGATAGTCGAGCCTCCTGGTGAGTCGCCAAAGCCGTTCAATTTTTGGTGGTGCGTGGTTCTGCTTTGCCACTGGCTGCTCTATTATCCGAAGGCCTTCTTCTCACCTTCACCACAGAAACCTCCTCCAGCTCACGAACAAACTTCAATCTCGGAGGAGAAGACTTGGAGAAATGCTGCAAACAGTCTTGAAGTTGACAGATTTCCCGAAGCTCATCAGGGAAATCAGTGACGCAGCATCATGCGAGTTCTCGGCCGGGACTCAGCATCCCAAGATACTGTATGAGTACTGGATGAGCGAGAGGAATGCTGGGAGAGGATGCATTCGAGGACAGAGTCATCCAGCACGTGTTTATTGGTACAAGGTATGGACATCACTACAGAACATCGCAGGGTATGACTGACATCACCTCAGTACTGAAGGTTTCCACCCAAGAAACAAACCCTTGTGGATCACGTATCCCTGGACATGATGGTCTGAAGATATTGAAGTCTCAGAGGGCATGATGGTGGAGGCAGCAAGTGAAATGTAGTGGCAGCCATCACGGAAGTCATGGCATGATACAGACTTCCCAATGTCAGGGTAGCCTCGTAGATAGATCAAGGCCAAGAAGACCGAATGCAATTTACTGTCTTATAATTGGGCCTTCTCCGTCCGGTTGCCCTGCTCGTCAAACCAGATCTTGGTTCCCTTGATCATTGACTCCTGCAATGCCGCACCAATCTTGACAGCAGCCACCGCTGAAGTCAACTTGATCGGCACAGGCTTGTCCTCCAACACGCTCTCGGTAAATTCGATCGCCTCGGTCGTGAAAGCAGCCCTGAACCGATCCCAGTACGTTTGCGGCAGCTCTTGCCGGATGCCTCCCGGCGTGTAAATCTTGACATGGTTCTCCGCCGGCAACAGGTTGACTGACAACTTGCCCTTGGTACCAATAATCTCTGTTGAATCCTCCTGGCCCGCGGCCATCATGCGCGAAGCATACAGATACGCGATCCGCCCATCGTAGAACTCGACCGTGCCCACAGCGTTGTCGCGATCATTGTGCTTCCGCAGGTCCGGCTCAACGGCTGTGATGCCTACGGCGTGGACGGACTTGACCTTGGTGGTCTCCTCGTCGAAGAACCAGAGCGCGAGGTCAATGTCATGGATACTGCAGTCGACAAAGATGCCGCCCGAGAACTGGGCGTAGGCGACGAAGAAGCCTGAGGGGTCGAGGACGTCGCAGGTCTGGCTGCGGAGGATGGCGGGGCGGCCGATGAGGCCTTGTTGCATCTTTGCGTGGGCGTCGCGGTAGGAGGCGTCGAAGCGACGGGAGAAGCCGCACATTACTTTGAGATCTGGGCGTTTTGCGGCTGCGTCGACGACGGTTTGTGACTGTGGCCATATCATTAGCTACACACGCGCATTGTTTTCGAGGGGGCTGTGAGAGAGAGGGAAAACTTACAACTTCAACAGTGGTACCTAGTGGCTTCTCGCACAAGACGTGCTTGCCCTTCTCAATAGCCTTGTTGGCCTGCTCTGCGTGGACAGAGGTCGCGGACGCCACACAAATGGCCTCGAGGCCCTTGTGGGCGAGCATGTCGTCGTAGGACTCGTAGACAGTGACGCCGTGGGGAGCGAGGTTCTCGGCGGCCCATTGGCGCTCGCCGGCGTCGGGGGAGCTGACGGCCACGAGGGTCGCGCGGGGCACGTTCTGGTGGAAGTTGAGGGCGTGGCGCTTGCCCATGCGGCCGAGACCTGCGACGCCTACTTGGAGCTTCTTGGTTGACATTTTGCTTTCTTTGCGGTTCTGGTGATGTTTTGTGAGGTGATTGCTGAGGTGGTCGGAGCGTGGTCCGGTGTTCGGGGTTTGACTTGTGATCGTGAGGAGGGTGGCGTCGGGTCTATGTCTATGTCTATTTTCTCTGGTATGCAAATCGAACGGGAGCTTGACGGTCGTCAGGGTATCAAAGATGGAAGAATGTACGAATAATGGCGGTGACGAGGACCGGTGGGATGCTCCTCCTCTCTAGTCTGAGGCAACTGGCGCAAATGTACAACCTGGGAGAAGTCGAAAGGTACCGAGGACGGCTTGACATAGCTCTACAAACAATCAGGGACGCCTGGTGTCTTATATCCCATAACTTTTCATACGGAACCTCACCGTCCCCGGAGCTTTATCGGAAACCATTTCCCGACACGAGTAAAGAGCTCCATCGCGGGGCACCTCTGACGCTGTTGAGGGGACCATCTCATGCCAATTGACCAGTGGGAAAGTGGAAGCGCATGTCGGAATCCCACAAGAGCGCGCCCAGGAGTCAAGACGCGTCGAGGAGCCCACGTGAACTTGCAGCAATTATGAGCTGTAAGAAAGCTTTGAGGCATCTCGAAACTTGGCTCGCAACCGGTGTAAGACAGCCCACTTTCCTCCTTTTACGAATGAGGCAGGTGGGGGATTGGAAATGAATAAAAAAGAGCTTCGCATTGGTTGGGTGTTTTATCGGGGTAAGTTTCCCCGATTCTCAACCTGGCGTCCACGGCAACTTTGTCCGGTTTCTATGTCTTACGGGTAGATTACGTGAACGAGACCGAGCTCCGCGTACAAGCTCGCCACCATGCGACTAAGTATGGTACACTACGAATATACCCCAATATCCCAAAGCTAAAGAAAAAACTAAGAAAAACTTGTTGGAATTGTTTAGGAACCTGGGGTAGCCGGCAAGTGTGCGTTCCAGAACTGGTCATGCCCTGCATGTGTCACAATCTCAGAGGTAACATGTATTAACCCGCATTACGGATACGGGGTAATGTCCGTGTTCATTGAGTGATTTGAGTCTATCTGATCCTCCGCATTGCCTAGATCCGCTCTGTCGGGATCACCAGATTCCTTCCCCGTACTTCACCCCCCTTCCCTTTCCTTAACCTTGGTGCCGGTTTCTGGGGTACGGGGTACTGGGGAAGGCCAGATGACCGGAGATGAAGTCGTTTTAGTCCCTTCCTGCAGGCTTGTGCGTTTCCATACTCGTGGCAGAATTGTGTGTGGTCATTGATTCTTTACCGTATACATCAATAGGCACACGCAAAGGCAATTGCCGGAATTCCAATCCCGATCTTACCAGATGGTATGCTGTAACCCAAGACACAAAAGAAATCAGTGCGTGAATGCTGCAAAATGCAGTGGCAATTGCATCGATTGGTACTTAGTCGAGTGTAGAGCTATAATCTGTTATGAATCGTCCTCCCACCCCCACGCCCTCTTCAAATGCGACTGTGCCGAAGCAGTGGGCCACATGTGCTCAACATCCGTCTTGACCAAAATGTCCAATAGTGCCTTTTGCTCAGCGTACTCGACGAATCTGTCCCCGCACGCGGTGACACCCATGCAGGCCGTAAACATGGCTGGTATTGTCTGCTTATTTGATAGTGCGGCGCCACATAGTTCTCTGACTTGCATACGAATGTCGTTCTAAAAGTTCGATGTTAGCCAGACCTTTAGTCTCGGTTATGAGAACACACGGAATTTCTTACATCTAGCTTTTGTCGGGCCCGAATTCGACTAGGTCCTATCTTGGGGATGCTCTCGTCGTGGCACATTAAGAGCGCCCGTGCTAACGCCCCATGCACATTTCCGATCACTAGGCCATGTTAGTGGGCTCGTTCACCATGTCGCCAGGAGCAGATACTGGAAAATAAGTCCTAGCTTCAGGGAAGAGAGAAAACTGACCGACGGCATGATTAATGTAAAATATCTGCGGAAACACCAAGCCCGAAGCAAGATCCGGCTCAGAGTACGCAATAGGCAGCCAAGAAAGCGGCCTCGCGCGTAGCCAGTTGTAGTCATACTCAACCAGCCGCTGATACTCGCTCTTGCGGTTCTCCACCTCGCCGAAACAAAACTGCACCACCTCGGCGCAGTGCACGACTATGCGATTCGCCCAGCAATCATCATCGGCCGGAGAGAAGGACCTGTCGATGAAGAGGTGGTCGAGCTTGACTTTGATCGGCCGCTGCGTCGCAAACGCCATGGTGATTTCCTGTCGCAAGCCCACCCAGAACGAAGCCTGTCGGAGAGAGCTCGGCGGGTCGAGGGCGGATGCGTTTTGCGTGTTCATGAAGAGCTGGATACCGAGGAGGTGGCCCTCGTGGTCTGTCCCTATGAGCGGGACATCGAGCTCTTCGAGGGTACGGAGGAGAATTGTCGCCGCGAGAAGGTCGTCGTTTGTGAGGGCCGACGAGTCGTTTGAGATTGTGGTGAGGTGTTTGAGGCATTCTTGGTGGTAGCGGTCCGAGGCGTAAGGATCATATTGTTCGTGAAGACTGAGGTGGCGGGAGGAGAGGGCGAAGATTGCGTTGAGGAGGGTTGGACATGTTGTTGCTCTTCGTGGGACGACGATTGCAAAGTGTCGTCTTGCGTCGCATAGGTCAAACTAAGAGACGTTAGAACAGCAACAGAATTGCCTGTAAATACTCCTGGTGCAAAGAGCATTTGACAACTCACCCAGGTGCACATGTACTCTAAGTAGTACTTCATCAACCTCACCTCATGAGGTTGCGTAAAAGGAAACACGACATCGTCATGATGCTCAAAGTTGGCCAACCCGAGAGTTGACCCAGATGGAATAGCGCTGTAAACAAATGGCAAAGTTGTTGGTGTCTGCACCTGCACCTCTCTCCAACTCGCAGCCGGCGTAGAGGCGGGTTGGCTGTGAGGACTCGGGACTAGAAGCCGGGCATCACGATAATCTCGGCTATGCGAGTCGATGATGGGAGCCGGGGATGCGGATGCGGCGTCATCGGGTTGCCGTTGTTCTCGGCGTCGTTGTTGTTCTAGATCCACTAACAGCACGGATGATGGTAATGATGAGCCAGGATCAGGATGTGTCGCTGGCAGTGGTACCCGCTGGCCCTCCGCCGGTGCAAGCTGCGGCTGTAATGCTGCCGGTGGATGGAGTTGCAGTTGCGCTTGTGGTTGCGGCGGCGGGCTGCCGTGTTCAGACCAATAAAGAGCCTCAAGTTCCTGGGTTTCATCGACAAAGTGTACTATGTGACCGAGTTAGGCAATTTTGGCAGAAAAGAAAACGATGTCGGGATAAGCTTCGTTCCAAGAGGATTCCAAACAAGGCATTTCTCGCCGTTTTTGCTCGTAGATCTCCTCCTCATTTTCCCCAACTTCTCCAACTTGCAAGGTCTTGGAGGTGGGACTGGTAAACTTACATCGCCGCGGATAGGGCACCCACGTCTGCTCCGTAGCGCTCGGCGTCCTAAATCAGCGAGACAAAACCCATAGTAAGCGATCAGCGTTCCCGCAAAAAAAGCAGTACAATATGGCGCATTACGGAGTCTAGAGTTGCAGATTCGTTCCCGTGACGAAAACGAAATGGGGGTACGACGTATTGTAGTGGTGAACGGGGCGGGCGAGACCATTATCTCGGTTCCGCTCTGCGTAAATCTTGACTCTTGCTTCACCAATGTCGCAACTTGTACGTCGTGTAGTGTAATTCGCAATTGAGCGGGGAGCGACTGGGATGCCACAGAGCCAAGTACAAGCTTGCCAGAGTTGATCATAGAGATAGAGATAGAGAAATCTGGCTGTCACTTACTCAGTGGCATGCTTGAATCGAATTGCGGGGGCCGGAACACACTCCTTGCCAGTTGCTCTGCATCGAATACATGATTTCAAGTAGACGTCGGGCCGAGAAGAAGACGGAGACGCATCGTCATCTGTGCTCCACGCGCATTTGAGATGTTGCCTTTTGCAGGCCTATCATTCATGTTTGTTAGCTTTGGAGTCGAGTATGTCCGCCAACGTGGGTACAGTGGGAGTCGGGATCGGATTCAAAGTCCGACCGGCAGGCAGTCCAGTTTGGTCATCTCATCCCACAGATTCCACATCGCCAACCCCAGATATCTCAGTCAGCAGTAATTCCACAACTTCTGATTGCTTAGGCGAAATCTGGGGTAGAACACGGATCACGGAGGGTCGGGCGTGGGCGACAAACTCTGGGGAAATGGGGTGAAGAGCCAAAGCGAATAGGGCCGACTTACCAGACATGTCGTCGACATGATTTGACTCCCACCTCTTTCAGTCTCTTTTCGTCCTGCCTTGTCGCAGTTTCGTGAAATTGAGACGATCACGACGATGTAGGGAAGTTGGGGGATAAAAGCATTTCCTCCTTGGTGAATTCAGGAAATCTGTGCATCGGGGCAAACTGCTTGAAACTATGAAAGAGGAAGAAAACTCCTAGCCTCTCACCCTAGGCCTTACAGCCGTCGGTGAGGCTCCTCCGGTTCAAATTTCCACGCCAACCATGTCCTGGCCTCCTCCTCCTAGCCTATGACGAAAGTGTTAATGCAGGTTGGAAATGGCCCCTGACTCGTGTTGGGGAGAGGCCATCCCCTGGTCGGCCAGCCCCCATCCAAATCCATGGAGGCTCGGCACTGCAAATCCACGGCCAGATTCCGGAGTATTCTGGTATTTCGAGACATAGCGTACAGAAACCCCACCTAACCCGTCAATTCCCCACGGGCAACTCATGTGCGAGAATCTTCTGACAGACGGCCCCTGTACACAGTACTGCGTGGAAACCGCGTTCTTATCAGCTTGGAAGTGCCAGAAGCACGCAGAAGACTCTCATCATGTGCAGCCGGTATCTTGACCTCTTCGACGTCCTTCCATAGTCCCACCCAGGCACTCCGTGCTCGATTGTCGAACGGTGTCTGGAAGGGCGCATATCGTCTCTTGAGTTCTGTCATCGAACTTGATCTCGAACGCGTCTTCAATTCCTCGCAAACACCCCCAAAACTCCAACTGCCAAGTTCTCCAAATACCGTGGGGCTGACGAGGGCGGGCATAACCCCGGCCGTATTCTGTCTCTCGCTGGTTCGTCGTCAGTGCCTGAATTCGTCCTCTCTGCCGGACTAATGGCCGAGGGGTGCCCCATGCTGTCCGTGTCTGTCTCTCTTCCACTCACCCCCGTATTTGGTGTAGCGTGAGTCGTGATTGGCGTCTCCGCGCAAGGAACGCTGGAAGCCTGACACGGTTTCCCCAATATCCCCAGAAAACCCATCTTTGAAGCACACCCCGCGATTTAGCGGCTCCTCCACGTCCATTCTTGACCAACTAGCATCCGGCCATTGGTCGTGGTACTCGTGGCGGCTATTGTGCGCAAGCGTATCCGTAGCGTTCCTCTTCCCCGTCCCGTCCTGCCCTCTTCCCCCCCGTGCCCACCCTCGTCACTTCATCAAGGCTCGGCGTAAACAAGTATCTACGGCTTTCCAAAGATGTGGATCCCCCCAACCGTGCCCCCTAGGCCGTCAATGAATCTACTTGACGGGCGTAGTCGGGATGGCTTGGCCATGGGCCAGACGGTGGCCCCGAAAGTCTCAGAGTTCTATAAAGACGACGTTGCGTGCCATGTTTGACGTTGATCTCGACTCCCTCTCCTGCGACTCAGGCGGGTTCGACCAAAGCTTCTTCCTTCTTCTTCAGTGATACCCCTCCCGATTTCTCCTATTCCAGTTTCATCAGACTGAACCGGTCTGTCGGATTCGTGTAACCTAAACCTCGTCCCTGGATCATCCAGTGCAACTCCAGAACCTCAACCTCACGGCTCAGTCCAAGTGAGTTCATCCCAAAGACCCCTCTACACCAGCTTAGTCACGAACCTGTTTCACTGCACCACATTCACACAATGACCTATGAAAACTTTGTCAAACTTACATACTGACATTTCCACAACAACAGCTCAAAGATGGGTGCCCGATCAACCTCCGCCTCCGAGGTGGAAAAGTCCTCAACCAACTACCCAGGCGTCTCTACCGAGCAACAAGAGACCGTCCTCTCCGATGCCTCTCTCGAGCCCTATGGACCCTCTGGCTTCAAGGGAATCTTCGTATCCCACTATGTAGCTCTCTGCGCCGCCTTCTCGGCCATCGGTGGTCTCCTCTTCGGTTACGACCAGGGTGTCATTTCAGTCACCCTGGTCATGGACCAGTTCCTCGAGCGTTTCCCCGAAGTCTCTGACCACGCTGCGGGCTCTGGCTTCAAGAAGGGTCTCATGACTGCCATGATCACTTTGGGTGCCTTCATCGGTGCTATGAACCAGGGTTGGCTTGCTGACATGATCTCCCGAAAGCGATCCATCATGGTTGCTGTTGTCATCTTCACCATTGGTTCCTCTATCCAGACTGCGGCTGTTAACTACGATATGCTCGTTGGAGGTCGTTTCATCGGTGGTTTGGGCATTGGCATGTAAGCTCCATCAATTCCCCCTTTTTGAACATTTCGAATACTCACATTCTTAGGCTTTCCATGGTCGTCCCTCTCTACATCTCCGAAATTTCGCCTCCCGAAATTCGCGGTTCTCTCCTCGTCTTCGAGCAACTTTCCATTGTCTTCGGCATCGTTGTAGCCTTCTGGATCACCTACGGCACGAAGGACATTCCCAACCACTGGTCCTGGCAGCTTCCCTTCCTCATTCAGATTCTCCCCGGTCTCTTGCTCGGATTCGGCGCCATCTTCCTCCCCTACTCCCCTCGCTGGCTGGCATCAAAGGGCCGCGAAGAAGAGGCCCTCTTCAACCTCGCCAAGCTTCGTGTTCTCCCCGACACCGACCCGCGCGTTCGCCGCGAGTGGATGGAGATTGTTTCCGAGGCTCGCTTCCAGTCCTCAATTCTTGCTGAACGCCACCCCACACTCGTCGGAGGCGGTAGCATTGCCAGCACTATTAAGCTCGAGTTTGTTGCTTGGGGTGATTGCTTCAAGAAGGGATGTCTGAGACGTACGCACGTTGGTGCTGGTCTCATGTTCTTCCAGCAGTAAGTTCCAATGACAAGAGTCGATGTTTGAAGGTTTGACTAATATTTCGATAGATTTGTCGGAATCAACGCCTTGATCTACTACTCACCAACTCTGTTTGCGACGATGGGCCTCGACCACAACATGCAGCTCATCATGTCCGGTGTCCTCAACTGTGTTCAGTTGGTCGGTGTCATCCCCAGTCTGTGGACCATGGATCGGTTCGGACGTAGATCGCTGCTGTTGACGGGTGCCGTGGGCATGACGATCTCGCAGGCCGTCATCGCTATTCTCGTCGGACTGTACTCGAACGACTGGCCCAGCCATACTACTCAGGGCTGGGTCAGTGTGGCTTTCTTGCTGATGTACATGTTTGTTTTTGGCGCAACGTGGGGACCTGTGCCCTGGGCTTTGCCTTCCGAGGTGTTCCCTTCATCGCTCAGAGCCAAGGGTGTTGCCATTTCTACTTGCTCCAGTAAGTTGATAACGGCCTCTTGACATTTAGCCCTATTTCATTTCCTGACACTTATCTTCCAGACTGGATCAACAACTTCATCATCGGTCTTGTCACTCCTCCCCTGGTCCAGGGCACCGGCTTCGGCGCATACGTCTTCTTCGCGGCTTTCTGCCTCCTGGCTTTCGTCTGGGTTTGGTTCTGTGTGCCGGAGACGAACGGAAAGACTCTTGAGCAGATGGACGAGGTGTTTGGTGACCGTACTGGACTTGACGACGTGGCGAAGAAGAACCAGATCTTCCGGGAGGTTGTGGATGAGCAGACCCATGCCACGGTTACTCTATCAGCTTAGATACTTCTGAGTGATAAAGATAGAGAGGAAGCAAATGATACTTTTGTAATAATCAGTGGTACTACTCTTAGTACTCAAGAGACGAGTCACATTACGATGATGTCAAGTTCTACCCATGGCTTCTTTGTGTGAAGCTTAAGTTAACGTCGGCGTAAAAGATGGGGAATAGGGTTACCCATGTGTGATAGAGCAGGTATTTCCGTACAGAATATTCATTCTATTAGTAAGTGAGTATACCACGGTCTTCAAGCTTCTGGAAACATATGCAGGATGATTGCCTCGCTAACCTGGAAAATCAGGCAAGTTTGGCAAGTTCTGTACTTCACCTGGGTGTCCTTACCCTTCACCTTGGGATGAAAGGTGTTTCCTGATCATTTATGCCCATCCGTGAGCCGTCAAACTCCCGCAATCCTTCCGAAGTCATACTGGTGATGGCCTAACGGTATGATTTCGGTTGTGAGGGCTACTGTTCGAACCGGTGTTCCGTCACAGTTCGGCTTTATTTTTTCTGACTTGAAATATTCATCTGCTGCGTGAACTAGTATCGAGATGGTCAGGCTAATTCTCAATGATTATCTCAAATAACACAGATAGAACGATAGTTGGGTATGTTGGCTTGCTTTTAAAACTATAATACAGAGAAGTTTTGGTATTGTACAAATGCGCCTTCTGCTTGGTATATCGGACCTGCCGTAGTGACAGCGCTGGGAACAATGTCATAAGTCAGTGGCTCATCTGCTCCTCCTCCGAACCCTTCCGCGCCGCTCCAGTTGCTCCGCTCTACGGTAGAGGTTGGCCCTTGTTGGGATATCGGTGAAGTGAGCTGGGATGAAGTTGAGGGGCCAAGCATCGGTGTGCTATGGGCAATGATTTGCCTCGGCGTTGCGTCTTGAAATCCCGGCCAAGGTGGCAATGGCCTCTGAGAGACGGGCGCGTTAGTTGCAAATGAGTATGTCTGCGTCATGGGAGTGCTATCTGAGTAGGACCGTGAATGACCTTGGGTTGATCCTATTCGCTGCCCCATACTGGTGCTTGTCGCCATGACAGGTATCTTGACGCCGGCGTGGCTCGAGTTCGGGCCCCAAGGTCCCGATGGTATTCCTCCCATCTTTCTGGGACCACTATCGGGGGTTTCTGGCAGATATGACTGTGTGAGTATGCTTGGTGGCAGTGGACCGAAATGAAAGCCTTGTATTCGCTGGCGTAATTCGACAGGGTATCTGTTGAAGAACTTGTTCGTTTGCGAGGGGATGTAGCCAGCTGCACCCTTCCCTAACAACTTTGCATGCTCTTTCGTGAGCTCTTCGAGGTACGCTCGGGACGATCGAGAAGATTCGGCCTCGTTGCCAATAGCCGAGAGCTGGTACAGGCACTTGCTAACGAGTTCGGAAGAAGACGCAAAAGTCTCTGCTGCCATCGGAGAGCTGGCGAACGAAGGAAGCCCGATACCGCCTCCTTGATCTTGGCGATCGTTGGTATAGTGCATCCCGTGGACATGGATGGTTCCGGCCGTGAAGATGCAAAAGGAAATGAACGCTGGGAGTTTCAGCAACTTTGTCTGCATGGAGTGGTCGATCAGCTCAATGATTGCTGTGGCGTGCCGAAAGGCGACTTCCGTTGCCTCGATTACCAAGTGTTGTATCATCATGGCCCCGGCCGGCTCGCTGAGGTGCAAGGGAAGAAGCGGACGGTAGATGAGGCAGTGCACCAGGTGGTAAATGATTTGGCACTCGAGCATGGTGTTTGCTTCTGCTCCTCTGGGGTCTTGGTACAGGTAGTCCGGGTTGCGGCTGATTTCTGCCGCCCATTGGTCGAGATCATGCCGGATCTTATGGCGATGTGCGAACGCTGCTTGTGTTGTTGGGTCTGTCACGAGCAGGTATCTGTTGGCGTCGGAAAGGATGTGGGCGACCCATACCATCTTCTGTAGCCCGTTGTCTAGGTTGTCTGCGCGTTCGCTCGTTGGCTCGCATTCGACCGTCAAAGAGCACTCGTTGTTTGGTGGCCAGCCAGCCGGTGAGGCTTGTCTGGACGACTGGATAGTCGTCTTGACGAGGGAATCGTCAATGAGTGAGGGCCTCTCGAGCCATGTTGATACGAAAACATTCATCACGTAGCAGGTGCAGAATAACCTCCTCCTCATCTTGCCCTGTGTATGGTTGTAGTCGTCGTGTTGTTCTGATTCTTGGTACAACTCGAGCGCCAGGACTACGCCCACAGCTTGAGCTGCAGTCTTTCCGTTAGTTCAGTGCGAAGGGAAACGATCACACTCTCTCAACACTCACAAAGTACGCTGTAGGCTTTACGGCCGTTCCCCATTGCCGCGAAAGCTGTCACTAGCAACAGCAAAGCCTGACAGTTTTCGATTGTAGTGTCTCCTAAGTCAATATCCTTGAGGGCCCAAGAGGCGTACGTTTCTGCGGAAACATGGCTGCTTGGCCCTCTACCGGGCTGTTCTGAAAATCTACTTTCATGTCAGGTTCACGTGTTTTTAGTATTCTGATGGTTGCAACTCTACCTAGTTGACACTGCACAGATAGCGTACAGCAACGACTTTGGCATCTTGTTGTTTCTCAGCTTCTGTCTGGTGACCTCCTCGTCAAGAATACGGTATGGATTGCGGTGGAAGTGTGTAAAGTAGGTGTCCACTAAGCCTTCTGCATTGATGATAAAGGGAAATTCACTAGCTATTTGTCAGTCGGAAGGGTCCTTGGAAAAGTCGATGGATGTGAGACCGTTCTCCATACTTATTGGCCCCAAAGCTTCCCTCGTGAAAAGCACTGTAGGGAGAAACATCTGATGATGCAGAGCCACAAGGGTCGGCACTGTTATTGCTGTAGACATGCAGTTCATTGAAATCGGCTGGAATAGCATCGGAACCAGGCGGAGTTGGGGTCTTGTCGGATTTGAGAAGCTCTTCGAGGCCATCGATTCGTTTGATCAAAGCACTCAGCGACTCTTTCTTAGGACCTCTCTTCTTCGGAACACCTTCTACGCTATTGATTAGCCGCTCTGATGCACAGCGATGATGATGATGGATGCTGTAGTTTACCATAGAAACATGACCTCTGATAGAGTTGACAGACTCCACACGCTGGTAACGCTCTGTCGCATTTGATCTGCACGAGTGCGGGACGCCGATCAGAAAACAATCTTATCGGTAGCAGTGGAAACAAAATACCTTGCGGACTTGACATGGCTTGCAGTTCATCACACCCCGTGATGTCTTAGTAGCTGGGCTGTCCTGAGGACTCTGCGTTCGTTTTGTGCCCGACATGTTTGCACAGGATAACGTCCGTTGTGCAATGAAGCGATATCGAGAGCCGAAAAAAGTGCCAACCGTCATCCCAATCAAGTTCAAGAACGTGCCGACATGGTCGATAATAAGTGTGGCTGATGTTTGGCTTCTAGGCTGGTCCAAAACATCATATCCAGGCTGAATCGAGGGCGATGAAATCCATGGGTCGTGTTCCGGCACCAACTTTCCCGGGTGGGACGCTTGTTTTATGAATTCATGTATTGTCTTCGCGGTATTTTCTCCCAGTAGTTACTCAACCCCCTCGCTGTGATACCAATTGCACATGGAGAAACTTCAGATGAGCTTATCCTCTCCCCTGAGCTTTCCTCGTTGAAACTGTCTTCACACCACGGCCTGGTGGGGGTGGGCATGGGAAAACAAACATGTTCGCTAGGGCCAGGGTAAGCCCAGCATCGCTGTTCAAAGGTTGGGCCAGATGAAGTAGCCCCTAGAAGAGCTCCAGAATCAAGCGTTACCTTGTATGCAGTAGTGTTGTGTTCAGAACTTCAGAGGGGCTTGCGTCGCTAACCGCTGGGATGGCACAGACATGTCTGCCATCTGTGACGACTGACGTCTTGTGACAAGTGGCTAAGTGTCAATACATCAACTTCAGATGAAGCAGACTGAGACGAGTGTAAGGTGCCTAGTCCATTCACGGAATGATGATGAGGTCTCTTTTTCACGATTTGCGTCTTTTGGGAACCAGCGATGCCCTGGTATCTACCATCCCGTTGATTGCCGCGTCACCGTGAACGCGGTTAGTGCACATCATTCCTCGGTTGTGCCCAGCAGTTCTTCTCCGCATGTGAGCAGATCATAACAATCGATCGCTAAAGAAGTCAAAGTTGACACCGCGCGGGTGGGCAACCTGCCATTCGATAGTTTCACGGTAGATAATGTTGCAACGCCTCGTCGCATGCGGGGCTCAAGCGAAGTCCATGTCGAACTGGTAACCATTCAGAGATAGTTGTTAGTAAGATGAGGTGCAAAGCTTACCCACCTAGGTTAGTAGTTAATAAGGGCACTGCTGTTGCTTAGACAAAATGCATCACATCCGGACCGATTGCGAGTTGACTCTTTGGACTTGGCCATGACTTTGGTAAATTGCTGCCTGCGTGAAGTCTTCTCAACAATTCAACATGACCTGATCTTCAACCATGATTCCATTCCGACAAGCGAGCTTTGGGCATCTGTGGATCTCCTAAAAAGGTTATTCCACTTGTAGATCATGACCCAACCCTACGGACTGAGGCTTAGAGATCAACAAAAGGTCTTAACTGACAGTCTTATTGAATCCGAGCACAAACCACATCGGGGCAGAGGCACCCAGTTTCAGTTCCCGTGTTCTAACACCACCTTGGGCGCGTGCAACCTCATGCTACTCGCAACGAATCTTGGCCCGCCCAAGAGTCAAAAGAAGTCGGTTGTTTCCGCTAACTGCGAAGAGAAGGGTTTCCTGTCAGCTGTCATCCTAAACTCGTGGCAGCTCCGGCGTATCGATTCACGAGACGCTTGGCAGAAAAAGAGTATTGGTCCCGAAGGATCAAATAAGCTTGTTGCAGGTTGGGAGCATGGAAGGCCCATGACCAGATTCATAAACCTGAGACAGGAACGCGGCGATCGGTCTGGGAGCTCCCGGCTATCAGCCAGGGGCTCTGTGAGCTGTCTACCAATGTCTTCTCCGTCGGCGTTTTGGGGGGAGAAACTCCGATGTGATCCGGTTTTTGGTAAATTGCCCATTCCACTTGTAGTGTCGCACACTCCATTGTCGTCTCGACGAGTAGCTAAAACATGCTCACTCGCGGACTTGGGATGGCGTTGAGAGGGGAGCGCGGTCTTCGTTCGGGCACAACGCCCGAATGCTGCTGTATTCAACCGATAGGCCGGCGGTCTTCGAGCTCCCCCGTCGCCGAATATGGGGTATCATTGAAGTAAGGACTCCGCTCCCGAGCTGCTGTCTCTTTCTGTGCCGGGTGATCCGCTTCGTAAGGAGGCCTCTCCGACCGCGCAACTACATGTAACTCGGTCTAAAGCTACCGGACGGTCTAAGACGCGCATTCGGCCGAGCCACATTAGTGTTGGCTTAATATGCACGACTTCTGATGTCGTGCCTTCGAGCCGTGCCTTCGAGCCTGTTCGTGGTGTATGCTCATACTAATCACAAAATAGGCTCTCGGGTCTTTCAAACACCACAACATGGTAGGTGCATGTGTGATACCCCACGCAGTCGATCTATAAGCTTGGGCTGACATTGAGGCGCTCGACCAACCTCACCTTACTGACACACGCTCGGAACTGTGACCCGACGCAGATACCACATAGAATCAGCTTCTCCGCCTGTCTTCAAGGCTGTTATGTCAGTCCGGTACACTAAGGTATGTCAAGAACAGGTTGGGATGAGGACGTTTGACATGTCAGACGCCAGTGCGTCGGGCCAAAAAGTACCGGAGAACTTCACATCGTGACTCTGACTAGTTTCGTCTCTTTTTATAAGACATCCCACGGCTTGGCAAATTGATCATTTCTTTCTTCCAGCAACTGGGACTTCACGACTTTGATCGCAAAGGCGTTGGTGCTGCACATGGTTTCTCAAAATTGCCGCCATCTAAGATTCTGCAAAGGGAGGTTACCATCGGCACTTTAGGCTGCTAAACTGAAGTCGCGACTAAAACGATTAAGGACTCTAGTGGGTTCTACTGGCGCTCTAGGGGCTTCGATTGCAGGGAAAGAAGAACGGACCTTAGCGTTGCGTCCAGCATTGTGATCCGCGTCAAAACTTGAGTAAACTGTTCAAGCAAGGGTTCAATCCTCGAGGGTCTTTCGGGCCTTCTCTTGCATCAATGATCATACGATCGTTAACACTTTTTTTGACGCGGTTCCATCCTATGAAGAGTCTGTTCGCGGCCTCAATATTTGGATGATTGGTTACGACATCAAAGGGCTGATGTTAAGGTTTGCCGCTAATGTCAAGTACCGTGGTGATCGAATGTGGATGCAAGAGAGCCTCACTGAGTGGTTGGTATTGCATGAAACGGCATTGCCGATAATCTGCAGCGAGTTGTTACCTGCAGCCCTTAGGGGTAGTTACTGGGGTCGTCGGACTCGGACATCGCACAGCGAGATGCGCATAGCGCTGTCTTTCCAACGCTCAGCCTTTCCCAATGTAGTAATTACATGTAAGCAGTCTCTTAAAGCTTGCAAGGCAAGTCAACGCAAGCATTCAGCACATACTCATTGATGAAAATAACGCATTCGGGGCCTCGGGCCGAGGAACTGGACATTCGCAGATCGAATACACGAGCTCGCAGCTTCACTTGGCTGTGGACTAACGATCACCATCTGCTCTTCGGCCTTCAGGTTGCACTGCGTGCTGCATTGACTTCTTACATGATGAGATTCATGCACTAAGTAGATCTTTGGCTCATTATGGCTGAGTGGAAAAGGAGAAGCAGTAAGTATGAGGTATTTCTTTGGAAACTCGAGCGTCAATAGTAGCAGGGCACACCTGGAATTCTAGACCATGTTCACATTCAGTCAAGCTCAAGATTGTAACCAGATCATTTACTTGTCTGGTTCTGCGGGCTATGACCGAAAGCCAACTTCGTACGATTGTGGGCTGCGGCGAAGCCGTCGATGATTCTAGACTCTATCTTACACGTCAATTGATAGGATAATCAATCATCCGCCCAACGGTAGAAGTGCCAGTAACTTTGAGAAAGTCAGGAAACTAAAGTTGGATATTTCTGTGGTACGAGCGAAGCGCCAGTACCAGCGAGAAACAATAATATCTTCCATGACTCAAGCTATTCACCCATTTGCCATCCTCAACTCCGCTAGGGATGCCAATATCTAAGTCCATTACATTATAAGCTATCATTCTCGAGAATGGGCCTTCAGAATAGTGCCTTGATTCAGGTCCAAACTAGAGATCACTTTGCCTTATAGCCAGCGTAAAGGAGCCTAAGACTACATAGGGGCGAGAGTTGGCTTGGATACGAAACCAGGAAACAGCTAGTGCTTTGGTGACATTCAATGTGTATAGATGCAAGAGCACACTCATCGCAACATAAGGGAAGGGTCAAGTGCGAGACTGACCCACTGAGGTTTGGAGCTTGTTACGCACCAAGTTCTATCCATATGAACTCCTAGGAAGACAGATATTTTGATATCAACCAAACTTCACGTTGTTTTACCTCCTTACAGGATTCACCCAGAATAACAGTTGGGTAGAGAGATACAAGTGTAAACGACAGAACACATGC
Source organism: Colletotrichum simmondsii (assembly GCA_001563135.1). Lineage (NCBI taxonomy): Eukaryota > Fungi > Ascomycota > Sordariomycetes > Glomerellales > Glomerellaceae > Colletotrichum > Colletotrichum simmondsii. The sequence continues at coordinate 312,148 of JFBX01000728.1, read as the reverse complement.
TTATCGACTCTTGTTCGAAATGATAGAAGTGACCGTAAAATTATGCGTTACTGCTCCTAGCCAATGCATGAGTAGTAAGCGATCTTTCTCGCTGAAACACCAGCCAGTCGCTCCCATCACCAACGAGGTCTCAGATGAAATGAGAAGAGAAAGTACGCACGCAAAACGATCTCCACGAAAATTCTCGATTGATCGTCTTTTTGATTCATGAAGTTGTACGAGGTTGTCATGGCTACTACGGATTTCATATGGGATTATTCGCTGTTTCCGTAATACTAGGTAATACGTTGTGCTATGTAAAGTAGTCTACGAAGGTATCTAAAGTCAGGTAGTAGCAGCGCTTCGCTCAACGCGATCAACGCGTTTATGACGTCAAACTTGGATTGATTGAGCGCTGCTATTCAGAAGTTAGTTGTTTTGATTGTTGATTTAGTTATTAATGTTGCGTTGAGATGAGCGCTCAGAGGTAGTAGAGAGTTGAAGCAGAATGTCTCCAAGTCTGCGGGACCTACACCAAGCTTGCTGTAAGTTTTTTTGAGAAGAGCATAGTTCTTGGTCTTTAGATCTCAACTTATATATCACACTCAAGTATTATTAGACAAAAGTTTGACGAGTCGGTCGGATGGGATGTCGTCCGGCTTCCCCACCGGCCTGAAGTCATATACGGACCCACCTTCCCCGGAGGCATAATACGTATCTCGCCGGAAGTCTCGGCGTGGAGACCCCGCAAGAGCCTTATACAACGGGACCTTGGCCCGTATTTGCCCTCTATGGAGTTTGGTTCAACGGTAGATTATGGGTTGTGCAGGATCGCAAGCAGTCTCGACCAAACTTTCGAATAATTAAATAGGGGCTATTGCAAATCATGCCGATCTGTTGTTGGTCTGAAGATTGCTTGAGGTACCTAGAGAGTATGGAAACTATCTTCGTTAAGCTCAGTGTGTGTGCAGTTGATGTGTCGAGTACACCTTATCTAAGCACTCGGCCGACTTCCTTCGGCATGTACATGTAGCCAAAGGATGTATGAAATGTGTCTCGCTTTTTGAAAGTTAGGCCTTGAAACCAGAACATGCGTCTCTAAGCCCTATTCTATCGAACGTTTTATGTGGACTGAGCTATCAAGGACGAGAAGGTCTCGAATCTCGCAACAAATCGTTGTCATCACAGGTGGCATCCGATTATCTGGTTGACGAGACCAAGAGTTGGATCCATCCAGCAAAGGACTTATTGATTACGAATGCATGGCCAAGCATTTGCGTCAAGGGCGTATTGTAGAAAGAGTTTTCACCAGTAGCGAGGCAGCTTTCCGGCGTAGCGGCGCCACCATCGCATTGTTGAAAGAAGTTTCATATCGAAGTTCATCTACATCAGGCTAGGAGAACAACCGGTAGAGTGGAACCCATCTCTCAGAAACGACGTCATGTTCAAGATCTGAAGCCAAGACCCTGACCAAACGACCAGGGCCCAAAAGCAAGAACCGTTCACCGTAGGTGTGGCGCTCGCGGCTCACGTTAAGCGACCCATCTCAGTCCCCTATCGCGGAAACTACTGCAGACCAATCCCGCATGACGTTTTGTAGCGACGAAGGGCCGATGTGCGCTCGCGCGGCTGGCGTGAATTTTGAGGTCAATTTAAACACCTCGCCGCAGGGTCACATGATGATTCTTGTGCGCTTTGAATTGCCAGTGGTCCAAATATTGCAGGAAAAAAATGGGAAAAGCTCCATTGTCTCGGAGCAGAACCACAGAACCACAGGTTCGTTCAACATGTCACACCGTTCTGTGACCCGAACCGACGCCCCTCCTCCATCTTTCTCCTCAGGTTCTCTATCATCCCCTCATCCCCAGTTTTTTCTCACAGTGACACCCAAAAGTCCACCGTAGGCTGCCTCTCTCACCTTCAAACCGGACTCTAACTCCGGCCGTTACGAAGCACTTCTCTTGCTTCTGACAGGCGGACGGACAGGCCCTGCGTTCTTTTGCAGTTGCTTCCAGGATCTCGATCCACTCCAAGTACAAGAAACTTGGTTTCTCGGTGTGGGGCCGAATTTGCAGAATTTTCCGGCCCGGCGAATCGGCGATGTTATCGGCTTGGCACTCCCGCCTCCCGTGCTCTGTCCAACAACACTGAAAAACTGAAAAATTGATGCTCGATTTGATCGATTAAATCGAGTACTACTTACTTGATGGGAAGAGAAGATCTCCTTATTGTCCCGGGATATGGGCAGTCTCAAACGAATCCAATCTGTCCTGGGGTGGAGTTTCCATTATGAGTCTTAATCTCCCGTCCAAAACTCACACGAGTTTACCCGATGTGTGAGACTTACACTCAGGCGTTGGATTCCACCCATGGATTTCAGGTCAGCGTTTTAATCTTTCTGCCATTCGAGATACATCGCAAACGCGCATATGAGGACCCGGTTTTCCCACGCGCCAGGCATCACTCGTCTGATGTGTGGAGACAAGCGGTACAGACAATCCGTCCAAGACGCCAAAGAAAATGCACAGTCAGGGTCCTGCCTTCTTCGGTTAACGATTTGATGTCCTAAAAGCATGTGCTGTTATGAAGATCTCTGGACAAAATTGCAGTGATAGACGCTGCGTGTGCGTTGTACGTCAACAAAGGGGCCTGAAACATAACATGGAAACCACGTTCTGCCAGGGACCTCGACAGTTGACAGCTTCGTCAAACCGAGTAGTTGGTAACGAGATCGGCAGAACTCTGTCCCATCGTCGAAGCTGTCACCAAGGTTAAAGACCTCCAAATGACATTCGGGACTCATAGAGAAAGCCTGGAAAGTGATCATCCACCGAGTCTACCAATACGTCAGCGTACATACAGATGCCTGACACAAGATGCAGAAGATTGTTGCGCCAAGTAGGTCCAACATCGGCTTCATTGCCCATTTTGCGCAAACGTCAACCAACAGACTGTGTGTTTGTGGGCCCCCGAGTCAGTTCATTTTGGGTTTGGGGGGAAATTTGCCTGGACGTTCGAACCACACAGTCTTTGTCCACACAGGCCCATTTCTCCAGTTCAGTTCATGCGGGAATGCGGGTGAAAAACGGACTTGACACGAGGATACAAAGGCCCGTCAGTTTTTCCGCTCGTCCTCACCGGGTCTTTGAAGCCTTTTGTCGCCTTTCATTGGTGTTGGTGCGAAACTTCAGTCGGCTTGCTGTGGGCTTGGCTCGTCTGCCGGTGCGCCTGGCGCGCCTCCTCGGATTGCCGAAATGGGTAATGCCGAGCGAAAGAAAACTCCTACAGTGTCGACGTCATCCCGAGATTCGTGTGTACTTGGATAGATCGGAGTTGAGATTCCCACCTTTAGCTCCAACAGCCTCCACAGTTAGCCGCAATTGTGCTTGCGAGACTGGAGGCCATTAGAAATGAGGATTCACAATACCAAGGGATTAGCATTGGACAAGCAATAGACAAGAACATTGGCAGAGCTGCCAATGCCCGCGAATCGTCTTGTCAAGGCTTGTGCTTGTAGTGCTTATTCTTAGCATCTAGTCAAGCTTTTAGAATCCTAACGACATGTGCTCGGTTCAGCATCTGGTTAATTACTCCAAAGCGACATGGGAATCACGAGTCGGAGAAAAAGACAAAACAAAAACTAAAGTCTAACCTCCAGAAATCAATATAGCCTGAACCAGTACGTCATGTCGTCCACCAATCTCGACGCACCTTGCTACCAACAACTGCCGACATTGACAAATCGTGTGCGAGTATTTTTCAACTTGAAACCTGGTTCTGTCGCCTGTCGTCCCCACGACCGCGGGTCCAACTTAATCTGCCAAAGCAGCCAAAGAGAGAGATCACAATGGCCGGGCGAGCAGATAGTTGAGAGTCAGAATCCGCAGCTGCAAGCGCTCTCAGCGGTTACGATGCTACCCTGCCTTCTCAGTTCTTCCTCTGGCCAAGTCCCGTGTCCTCGGCGCTTCTCGAGGGGGGCGGGCGGCGGTGGTCGGCTCAAGGTTGCCGCAGGGTTCGCACAGGGCCCCCTGACTCGCAGACGGCGCCGCTCGGACAGGAATAGTTCCAACCCAAGTCTAACTGAGCCAACGGTATTGGCCCAAGTTTAGATGTGAGATGCACAAAGGGCACTCTCGAGTCTCGAGGTACTTTTTCTCTTGCATTACTTATCAGTCTGCTATCAAAGTCTTCAAGGTATGACGTCGTAGTCTCCAGTACTTCCCCATCTAAACTCCACCGACAATGTACGATTATGGACACAATTGCGGCTCTTTTGGGTACTTGTTGCTCCGCTTTCGCAATTGTGCTGCCTTATCCTTTGGTAAAGCACGGGCGTGACGGCAAAGGTACCATTCTCGCGTCGGTGTCTCTCCGAATTCTGCCGCGCGATAGGACGGAAACTCCACGAGTGTTCGCGTCTCAGAGCGGTGAAGCCACCGTATTGCAACGTCTTGTAATGTACGAACCCGCAAAACTCTTACCCTTCCCGGCGCCGTATTGGCTACAAGCGGCCCCGCGCGTTCCATGACGGCGTCTTGGCCGGGCCTGACGACATGTCACCAACCGTTCTTTGTGTCCTTCCCTTGGGCCCCCATTGTCCACCCCCGTGGAACCGGATGTGGAGTCGTTACCCCCCTCCTCAAGGTCGGAGAATGTCCCCTCCCCTCCAGAGGGATCTTGGATCGTACGGGGATTGGGGGAAATCGGGGCAGCCTTTCGTGGGACCGCTGGGGATTGGCTACTTGGGGTTTTCTGGGTTCGGTGTAAACAGCACCAACGCCAGGGTCCGAGGCTGGCACGAGTAGCCATGTTACCATGTCAGTGCAGGTTCGGGCATGTACTTGCGTCTTGTGGTATGAGCGTGAGTGGTGAGGAGAAAGAAGTAATTCCTGGCGGTCGCGCTGACATTGCCGATCTTTACCCTGTCGCGGTAGGTTTGGGATTTTCATCTATAAGGTCGACACGTTCGCCATCTCAATTCGCATCTGATCTTCTTGTTGTTACCTCTCATCTCGACTCAACCTCATTCCCTTCACCAACCGATCTACGACCTACAGCCCTCGACATTTTTTGGAACCCGTCGATCCAATACTGTCCGCTGTGAAAGAGTCTCCAAGATGGGCAAGCTCAACTACTTCGGCCTCAGAGGCAAGAGCCTTAACTGGGCCATCAGTATTATCGCAGGATGTGATTTCTTGCTTTTCGGATATGGTAGGTTCCAACCTCACATCACGGACTTGACTCCGAAGCGGCCAAACAACAGGGACTAACTTGACATTCTCATCCAGACCAGGGTGTCACTGGTGGTATTCTCACTCTGCCTGCCTTCCAGTCCCAATTCCCTTCCATCAACCCCGAAGAGGCCGACCTTCTTCCTCACGTCAAGAGCATGCGCTCTACCAACCAGGGTATTGCCGTCGCCTCCTACAACCTTGGCTGCTTCCTCGGCGCCATTATCACCATCTTCATCGGAAACCCACTTGGTCGCAAGCGTATGATTATCCTCGGTACCTCCATCATGGTCATCGGAGCTGCTCTCCAGGCCTCTGCATTCTCCATCGAGCATCTCATCATCGGTCGTATTATCACTGGTCTTGGAAACGGTGGCAACACATCAACAGTCCCTACCTGGCAATCTGAGACTTGCTCATCGCACAAGCGCGGCAAGCTCGTCATGATTGAGGGTGCTCTCATTAGTGGTGGTATCATGATCTCGTACTGGATCGACCTCGGCATGTCATTCGCTCCCGGCTCTGTCGCATGGCGTTTCCCCCTGGCTCTGCAGATTCTCTTCTGTCTCTTCATCCTCGCTTTTGTCTGGAACCTGCCCGAGTCTCCTCGCTGGCTGATTCTCAAGAACCGTGATCAGGAGGCCAGAGAGGTCATCGCCGCCATCGCCGATCTGCCAGAGGACGATCAATACTGTAAGAACGAGTACATTGTCATGAAGGAGACGGTCGAAGAGATGTCTAAGGGCAGCTTCCGCGACCTCTTCACCATGGACAAGAATCGCAACTTCCATCGCGCTGCCCTCGGCTACGTCAACCAGATGTTCCAGCAGATTTGCGGTATCAACCTGATCACCTACTACGCCGCCGTCATCTACTCCAACCTCGGCATGACCCGCTTCATGGCTCACTTGCTGGCTGCTCTCAACGGTACCGAGTACTTCATTGCTTCTTGGCCCGCCGTCTTCCTCGTCGAGCGCGTCGGTCGCCGCAAGCTCATGCTCTTCGGCGCTGTTGGTCAGGCTGCTACGATGGCTATCCTCGCCGGTGTGAACTCCCAGAAGACCTACGCTTGCCAGATCACTGGCATTGTCTTCCTCTTCGTCTTCAACACCTTCTTCGCCGTTGGCTGGCTCGGCATGACCTGGCTCTACCCCGCTGAGATCGTTCCCCTGCGTATTCGTGCTCCCGCCAACGCTCTCTCTACTTCTGCCAACTGGATCTTCAACTTCATGGTACGTTTCTGTTCGAGGTCTACTTACTATCGAATCAACACTAACGCTGGAACTACAGGTCGTCATGATTACTCCTGTCGCCTTCGACTCCATTAAGCACCACACTTACACCATCTTCGCTATCATCAACGCCATCATCGTTCCCGTCACCTACTTCTTCTTCCCTGAGACCGCCTACCGCTCTCTTGAGGAAATGGACTCCATCTTTGCGAAGGCCTCCCCCGGACTCAAGGGTGCCTTCGACGTCGTCGACGTCGCCCGCAAAGAGCCTCACCGCTACGGCAAGAATGGCGAGCTCCTCATCACCTACGACGACGCCAAGGAGACTGGCCACGCCACCACCCGCGAGAACCGTCGCGAGGGCAGCACCAGCAGTGGTGAGCCTAACGGGCTGTGGGCGCGCCAGGACGAGGAGACCCAGAACGTCGAGAAGGAGGAGAAGTCTTAATTGGCGGTCTATTTCCGCCTTCAAAATTGCGTAATTGAGTCCCCTGGTTGGGATACGGAACTTGGCCAGGGTGGCCTAAAACCGATATACCCCATCTCTACGAATTATGTCTCTTGCCGGGCAGTTTCCGGCCTTCTCAAATTGGGCACGGATTGATATCCGATGTCATTAACTCCTATTCTCTTATGAAGTCCATAGGCCTTCGACTGTTGTTGAGATACCACTAGTTCATCTAGATTCAAGCATAGATACCACAACAAATCATTCAATTATCCAAATATCATGAATCTGCGTCTTGTCTGCTTTCATCGTGGCCACCGTCAATAACGCCTCTTGATTGTTACTGCCGTGTCTCGGGATTAACTATTGCCGTCGACGTCAGCTAGTCCATTGCCACTCGAACAAAGTTGGTTCAGTTTGCCTCCCGGACGTTGCCCGGAGTTGCCAACAGGCTAAGGTAGCGCTTACAGCAACTCCCGGGTTTGACTCGGAGGCAAAATCAAACTTTAGACTTTGAATCCAGCAGTCGCCAAGATCCAACTTCACCCGTTCAGCAGACTGGTATTGCCGACTACAGGAATCCGACCATCAAATCAATCAGTCAGCCAGCGGCGGAGTGTTGTCCGGCCTCGCGAGCCTCAGACACACTACTTCTTGATGGTTGCCCCGTAAACTTTACCCCGCATGTCCCTCAGGATTTTGTCGTCCCTGTCCCCGGAATGCAAAAAAGGCACTATTGCGACGCAACTGGACAGCCTGGACCACCATAAACCACACCATCTCATCTCTAACCGGGTCCTGACAAGAGTCTCTTTTGTTTCTTTGCACGGTCTTAGTCCCGGCTTGCCTCAAGAGGAAATCCCGGACAGGAATGTGCAACCACTCATGCGCCGCTTCGGCCTCCCAACCTCTATCCGTAAGCGGCTGCGTTCCTGATGCACGACTTACCTTTGTTGGTTGCATCTTTGCGGCTCCCAGGGGTTCAATTTCTAGCCGATTTTCCGCAACTCTTCACTTGACTCTCCGGCCCGGGTAACACGCCACTGGGAAACTCTATCTGGGCCTTTTCATCATGGATCGTGACGAACCCCATGGGGAACCACATTGACTCGGGGCCATGCAGAGACGGGGCTCGCGACGGTTGGTGAATATAGGTACCGTACTTCTGGGCAAGTGAATCAGGGGATCCGCACAGGGTGTTCGTTCTAGACTTATGCACGAGAAGCCATTCCTGCTTTAGGTGCGTCTTCGCTAGTAATACCTCCCCAGACTGTTGATTCGTGTTCATCAAGTGAGATATACCAAATTGTTACGGACAATTATGCTTGACATATATGCTTGAGAGATTCCTGAAAAACGCAAGAAAATCGATGGATCTGAACTGTCAATCTGCTAACACCTGGAAGGCAACTTCTATCATACACTATAATCATGGGATTCAAGTCGCTTGAGCACCTATTGAGGTAAGCTCACATATCCCCAAGATTCCGAGTCTGAATTCTAGCCTTCTCGGCTATTTCATGCGCAGTCTGCAGCTTCTTAATGACTCCGTCAAAGTGCGAACGTTTCTCCATTGTCTCGTCATCCTCGCGAGCGAGCCTCTGGACTTCTTCATCAGTCAATGTAAAGACCCAGTCCGTAGATAATCCCAAAAGGGGTCCCTTGGAGAAAGATACGAAATCCTCGACAATGTCGTTGGTGATGTACCTGATGAAGGCCTCGAGAGAAAGCTGGAGGAGGGGTTAGAAACTTCTCAAGATGTGGCATTGCAAGGGGCTCGTCTTACTTCGTAGTAAACTTTGACAACGTCATGCACGTCGTTAACCATGTTGCCCTCAATTGAGTGGTGTAACTGGTGGAAGAGAATCTTGGAGCTGCTCAGGTCCAGACCTTTGAATGAAGAAAAGCTGTTGCCAATGGCTTTGAGAAGTCGAACAGTCCGTAGAGCCTGCAGCCTTTCGTGAAACCTTGCGTCTGTCGTCTGGAGGTGAGTTTCTCTCTCACGCCGGCAGTGCTCTTTGAGCTCTCGAAGGGCTTTCTGCTTGGCTTCTTGCTGAAAGTGGGTGAGGGCTCGAGCCAGCTCCTCGTATAAAATTTTCGAACAATTGTCAGGCGAACAGACATCCTCGAGAATCGAATTAGAAGCCCTTTCTACATCGTCCGCAATGTTCTCAATGTGCTGTTCCGCAATCCGTTGCCACTGTTTTGACTGCGCTTTGTAGAGAATCTGAATGACCTCTGTGTTCACCATCCCGGGGAGTTCTGTTGTCTGCCAGATGTGAAGCTGCTCGCGGATTTCATCCATAAAAGACGCGCCGCGATGGGACTGAGACTTGGTAGGTTGTTGAGGTGGCGGTGCATGTCGCTTCTTTGGCGGTGTTGTCGGTGGCGTAGTAACTTGCTCATGCCCGGTTGGTGTCGGAACCGTGGCTGGTTGTGGGTTTGACAAGACGGTGATCGTGTCAGAGAGCTGGGTCAAGGGGTCAACTCCATGATCTTCAAAGGTGTGCGTATGCCCGCGTGCAAGCATTTGAGCAGTGAAGCTCTCGTTTGCGCGACGAACCAATCCCCTGACACGTAGACTGTCCTTGGCCAACAATCCGGGGCTCATGAGAGTCTTTGTCGCCACTGTGTGGTACTTCTCGACCACATCCCTGATATATTGCTGACGGAGACTATGGCTTGGGCGAGGCTCTCCAAGGCTCTTCCTGCTGTCCTTGGCGTCCGAGAGCAACTTCCGGACTGACTCTTGAATCGCGGGAAAGTTTCCTCGAATTTGAGCGCAGAGAAGATTGCCGAGGTATTTTTGAAGCTGCACGGAGCCTCGCCGATTCTCTGGGATCCTGTCCCAAGGCGAGCGACCGAAGAGTTTGCGTTCAGCTTCTTTGAAATCAAGCTCTTCATCGTCGGCATCGGATCGATTTCTCACTACAAACCAGCCATCCTTCATAGATCTTGTAGAATCTTTGCCATATCCACTTGCAATGTCAATGACCTGGCGAGGATTAGCAGAGTTCTAGCAACACGAAGTCTCAGTCGCAGCTTACCTCGTTTGGATTCTCCAACCTGTCACACTTAGTGAAGACTCCAACAAGACGACTTTTGTCGACAAAATTGGCGGCCATCTTGAAGATCTCTTGGGTAGACAAATCAGCCGTAGCGGCGGCCACGCAACTGCTACTCATTAGCCTCATGAATGGCCAAACTGCGAGCTTCAACTGACATGACAATGTTCGCTGGTTGTCTCATGTACTCCTCAACCATCTGTCTCACACCATGCTCTTCATCTGTCACGTAACAGGGGTAACAACCGCATCTCACGAAGCGCCCGTCACGTGCTTTATCACGTGTATATTACTTATATCCTATATATAGACCTTTTCCTTTTATCTATTTCTACTTTAATAAGTTAAGCTACTTTACTATACTCTATATACCTATTACTATATACTATAACTCGTAATAATTATAAGCCCAGCTCTTAATTAAGACCCCATATTATAATAACGCACTTATTAACATAATTCTTATAATCTTTTTAAAATAACTAATATATTTATATCCACCTTTAGCTAAGCTAAATTAACTAGCTACGATAATTAGATTAAATAGTTTTAGGCCTTTTACTTTATAAGTAAAGGCCTTGAGGTTTAGAAGTACGTCGACCTAGACGCTCTAAATTCTAACGTACTCCTTACTCTATTTATAACATTTACTTTACCCTTTAACTTTAAATTACTATTTATAACTTATAATAAAGAAGCGTAATAGGCTTACTAAGTACGCTATAAGGCGTTTAAAAACGATTAATAAAAATAAAAGACCTATTATTAATAACTTCTAGTTATAACTCCTAATATAACTCCTTTTACTTTTTTAAATATAAGTAACCTATAAAATCTATCTAGACCTCTTTTTATAATACTAATAGTACTACCTACTTTACATAATTAAATCTATCCCTATACTATACTTATAAAAAAGATCTATATATTTAAAAATATTTAAAAAAAATAAAAGCTCTTAGCTAAATACTATTAAATTATAACTCTTAAATATAATAGCGTTAATATATATATTAAACTCCTCGCTTAATAATTAAAAAAATCAATTAACGCTATTCTATATAAATACGCATTCTAAAAAGTAATTAAAGATAACGTTAAGTTCAATATATAATAAATCGTTAAACGACTTAAATAAAAACTAATACCCTTCGAGGTTATAATTAAAAATATAGTTCGCTAAAAGTATAAACAAGTCCTTAGCAAAATAAGGACTAGTATTAACCCCTAACGCTAATATAAAAAATAATAATTAGCCTATTTTAAAACTAAAATATATAATATCCTAAAAATTAATAAAAAAATCGCTATACTTAATTTTTTAAATATAATTAAATCCAAACTTAACCCTATATAAAGCTAACGTATATATAAAACTTTTTATAAATTAATAACCTTTAAAACGTATACTAAAACGCTTAAGGAAATTATATATACGTTTAGCTTAATAACTTAAGAAGCGTATACTAAACGCCCCTTAGACTAAAAAAGGGTTTATTTTACTTTTACTAGATACTCTAACTTATTTAAAAACGTAAATAATAAAAGGAACGTTAATTACCCTTATAATTATATATACCGCTAGTAGCTTTTGGCATATTAAAAATTAAAATAAGTACTTATAAATTATAATACTAGTAGGTCCCTAATATAAATATTAAATAGTTATATAAAAGAAGTCCTTGCTATAGTC
>JFBX01000728.1:250833-289903 GCA_001563135.1 Colletotrichum simmondsii | reverse complement strand
GGGGGGGGGGGGGGGGGGGGGGTGGGGGGTGTTTCGAGGTTCCGACCAATGGAGACACAATTTGCATTCTCTTGGCCATTCTTACTGCCTAATACGGCAAGTCGAGGAACCAACTGGCCGCCACTTACAGCCGCAGAGATCGACAATGTTCTTTGCCCTGCGCCTTGGTAATAACGATTGCGGATGACGATTGACGTCAAGTCACGACTGATTAGTAGATAGTATGCTCGAGCTGACCTTTATTGACGCCTTTCGTCACTGCCAGGCGAATGTCGAGAAGGTTAAAATAAACTGAATGACACCTCCAAGCTGCCCTCTCTTCGTTAAATTAACAGATTAATGTCTCTGTGCCTCTTCAGACTTCAATCCGCAACTACTTTGATTGTAAGTGCGACCCAAAGCAAGTCACTGACGCGACCCTACTAAGAAAGAACTTTCAGCATCACCTCTCAAACACCCAGCAAATAAATACGGACCATTGATAGGGCGCTGACCCTATACCTATTGAAATATCTCAAGGCAATGGGCTCATCCAGCAGCAAAAACAGCGACCCCTACTGGTGGGGCTACATCGATGACGGCAAGGGCTGGACGGCACGCCCCAAGTCCGAATACATGAAGACGCCGGCGTACAACAAGCAGCTGCGCCGGCAGATGAAGCAAGAGTCCCTGGCAAAGGGTGGAAGCGGTCATATCTCCATGGCGGAACAGTCTCGGAAACAGTGGTAGTACTATTTTCGTTGAGGCCTTCATGGGAAAGCCTTTGCAAATTGGGTCTTAATGTGTGCAAGTTTGGTGCCGCAAGCTGAGGTATGCCGGATACCAGCATCTAAGTACTTCGTACCATCGTACATTCGATGAAGCCATTCTGGAGGAGACTGTCGGTTCGTTGATGCAATACGATCATTCATTGTAGACGCTGCTCAAGGCCAAATTCTACAGCAAAGACGAAAGAGAAGATGAAAGGGCAATCAAGGCAACACAGCAAGACACTCTAAACGTAAAAGTCATTTGATACCTAAGCTTTTAGCCCCCATCACATCAGGAGGCAATCCTATAGCCAGATGTACACTACAGTTACACGCTCCAGACCACATCACATGGTCGTGAAACCCAGGTCTCATTTTGTGCTCGCTTTCTCTATCCCGAGATTCCCATGAGTGAATCGTGGCCTACCACAGAATCCTCATTTCTGTATCTGCATATCTTCGTTCTTCAACTGAAAGAACCTCCTCCAACCTGAGATATTTACTGCGTCTTCTTGGTCGCAGTCGCAGTGCCGGAAGGCGCACTGTACATCCACACAGCCGAGAACAGCACAAAGCCGGTGACTGTGGCAAAGATGCCAGACAACCAGGGCCAGGCGCCTGAGATGACGTACGAGCGAGGCCACTCATCGTGGGCCATGTGGCGGACGGAAACGGTGTTCTTCTCCTCGACGTTGGTGAAGAAGGGGCGCTTGTAGTTGACCTTGAAGTTGAAGATGCCGTGCTGGTCAGGCAGGATAAAGGAGGTGGTGTAGGTGGTGGCATCGGCAGTGCTGGCCTTGGCAGCGAGCGGGATGCGGTGGAAGGGGGAGAGCATGCTGAACTCGAGCTGGAGGTCGTCACCACTGGGGACAGTGAAGGGGGTCCACTTGTCCCAGGAGTACTCGGAGACGGAGATGGAGTAGGTCTGCTCAGGGGGTTAGCCTCTCCTCGTGCTTCTCTAAGCATCAAACTCAGAATAACTTACGACTTCGTTCTTAATGCGGTAGAGCTCGGGGTTGGTCTCATTGGCAGCCTCGTTGAGGTAGTGCTCAATGTTGTTGACGCGAAGGACACCAGTCTCCTGGAAAGTCCAGCCGGCAACTCTCTTGGCGAACTCGCGGTTCCAGGTCTTGACCTCCTTGCCAGCAGCCGCAGGCTTGATCTTGGCGTCGGACCACTTGTCGCTCAGCAACTCGGCAGATCCAACAAGGGTGAAGCGAGCGCTATTACGCGCCTGGAAAGCTGAGACGAGAGCGAGCTGCTCGCCGGCGGCAAACAGGTCGCTGGCGTCGACGACCTCGGCCTGCTCCTTGGGGTTGTAGCTGTAGGCCGTCTTGGGGGCGCGCAGGATCGGGGTGAGGAGCTGTCCGGCACCGAGGACGTGGCCGACGCCGTTGGGGAAGGCAATAACCTCGCCGTCCTCGTGGAAGAAGTTCTTGACGCCGGCGCGGGGCGACTTGGGAGCGGGGATGGCGAGGACATCGTGCTTCTCGGAGGCGCTGACGGTGTCGTAGTTGAAGTGGTCGACGACGAGACCGGTGCGGTCGGCGGGGAGGGCGATGTCGAGCTCGGCCAGGAGACTCACGATGGAGGTCGGAACGGTCGATTCGGAGGAGAGGGACAGGAGGATGTTGCCCTTGGCGTTGATGAATTGGAGGAGAATGTTGGGGGTCAGGTTGGGACCGAGACCTGGAGATGCCATTGTAAGTATAGAATCGAGAGAGTCTGGAACTTCAATTGAGTCGCATACCCTTGCTCTTAGAGGGGAAGAGCAGAACGTGGTCGTAGACACGCTCGCCGAGCTTGAACAGCTGCAGAGACTCGCTCTTGGGGGTCTCGTATGAGATGCTGAATCCGCGGCCTGATTTGATCAATTGGTTAGCAAATCGCACTCTCTCGTCTTTCCATTGCTCTCATTCGCGACATTTTGCATGATCTCAAATAAGCTACCACGTACTTTCCAAATCTCCGAGGAACTTGGAGTATCCCTCCTTCTCAGCAACATCGTCGAGAATTGCCAGAAGCCGGCCGCCAGTGACGCTAACAGCGTGCACAGCGGCAGCCAGGAATAGCAGACAGAGCGAAAGAAGAGACCGCATGATGAACGAAATTCAATAGACAAATTCGTAGGAGGAGGGGGTGGTGGGTTGAGAGGTTCAAGAAAAAAAGAGAAAGTTGGGCGCACAGCTGGGGTGCGTTGCGTTGCGTAGCTGGCTGCGCTGGAGAGCTTGACATGCACTTTTGGGATCCGGTGCATGTGTCTTGAAGCTTGGGGATACGTAGCCGTTGCCAAGCTAAGGTAGCGGTCGGAGAATCCCCGGCAAGTGGGTGGGAGGTCCATTCCCGGGACCTGAGGTGGCATGGACTGAGCTTCCCGTCTCGCTTTTCAAAATGGGACGTGCCCGCCGCGTGCCTCAGGGACGTACCTCAAAGGGCGCAGGTTGTTCCGACGAGGTTTATCCGACCATTGTCAGGCCCCGGGACTCTTGCGGCTCCATTCTGAGCTTCGATCATCGTGGAAAGGCGTTCGTCCAGCGATAGCAACAATCATTTGACGACACACCATACTGTCAATTGAGTACGTCACGCCGAGCAATCGCATCGCCGCCTTCTGTACTCTAATCGCATAACTGATTGTTAATTTCACAGTACTCCAACAATGTCCTCCGCCGCATCTCCCCGATTCTGGGCCGGGCCGATTCGCTACTGCCGCTGGGCATCCCGCGAGAAGCCAGCCTACTTCTGGTCCGTCGTCCTCGGCGCCCTCGGCCCCATCCAGCTGGCCGTCGTCCCTCCCGTCAGAAACTTCATTGGCGACTACAACGCGCCCCCCATCCCCGTCACATACCCGGGTGAGTCTCGAGAAAACGAAAATACCACGAAAGGCCGATAGGGCTGGCTTCCCTCCCTCTTCGCGGATAACATGGAAAGGAAACATAAGCAATGCTAACGATGCTGGGTGTTACACAGTTCCCGCAGGACCTAGAAAGCAGCTGACGGGCTATGACGACGAATGAACCCCCGCCGCAAGACAAAATCTAGAAAAATCCAAAACATTCGGCGAAGAAAGAAAGCTATTGTAAATATGAACGGCGTTCGGGCTCTAGACGGCGAACAAGGGATGAAGTGGCTATTCGGGCGAGCTGTTGAATCGAAGCTACAACTTGCGGCTCTCGTGGGGTTGGGCTTTCACCCAGGAGAAGATCTGTTTTAAGGCTTATGCTGTACACTACCAGTCACGCGAAGTTGCAATTCACTCGTGGCCCACTCCAAGTCGTTCAAATGCGGCAATGATTATTTAACGAGAGAGACAGAGCGAGAGAGAGGACGCCAATTCTATGCTAGCCTGGTAGAAATCCGCTATGCCCCCTTATAAACTTGATCGGATGCGATTGCCACCCTTCCCATAACTTTTGTTGCCGGCAATGGCCAGACTCTATCTGTCCCGCTGGACAAGGTTCCACTCGTACTGCGCAACCGCGTTAGAAACCATACTCTCTGTAAAGTGAAAGGTTGTGTAAACTTACCACTCGCCCGTCATCATCTCCTGTGTAGACGCATTGCGGCATGGGCGTGATGCAAGTAATGCCTGCGTCGTAATTGGCTCCCACTTCTGATCGTGGATCGGTATGGTCCAAGCGGCGGAGCAGCTCCAATACCCACTTCCCGTTCTTGACGCACTTCTTCCAAACGTTCACACGGCCTCTCTTGTGGCCGGTGAAGATCAGGCAATTCTCAACCCACTCGTCGCCAGCACTTTCGTAAAATGCACATGAGTGAACGTAGTCGTCAGGTTCAGCGCACACATTCTGGTCGACGAGGACTGTGCCGTTAAGGGTGTATAATATGACGTTGGGGCCGGATCCAAGCATGATCTCGCCAGAGACGTCATTGATGCGGGCGCACTCCACGGGCCGCGAGAGAGGCAACTTGCGGATGAACTCCAGACGGTTGATATCCCAGAGGAAAGCCTGGCCATCCGTCGACGCCGACACAAACGTGCTGAAGGACTTGGACACGGCTATGCTCGTCACGGGAGCCCGGTGACCAAAGAGCGACGACCGAGGCAAAAGATCAATTACTTTCCCAGGCACTGTCTGCACAGCGTATACGGAGATGACGCAATCCTCTCCCGCTGTGATGAGCGTCTTCGAGTCTGCAAAGATGGCGCAAGATAACTGGCCAATGTGGAGATTCTCAAATAGTCCCGCGGGCTTGTGGCCATTAGCAAAGCCCTCAGTAACAGTCCTGTCAGGCTGTCTTACCTTCCGGTTGTCGCTGAAAAAGAAGCGGACACTGTTATCGGCATAGCCCCATTCGAGGAACTTGTCGTACGGAGCAACGTTCAGGCGGAAAGGTGAAGCACATATGAGGCGGTCTATCTTTGGCGAGTAAATCAAGGTCGCTACTCTCTCGTGGGATTCTAGCTTTCGTTAGTTGAGACCAGTCTGTGTTGGGATGAAGCATACCGAGCAGTGGGTGGGATAGCCTAGTCAGAGCATAGACCGAGGTATCCAACCGCCGTATTGGGCAAGAAAAGTGCTCGCGGCCAGGATGAGACCTAGTGAACACCTGGTGAGGAGTCTGACCAAAGTTGTGGATGACGCCAGCAGTAATGCGCCTCTCTTGAGGATCGCTGATGTTGTCCAGGTCCGTTGCTCCACGGTACGAGAGATGATGGAAAACATTGAGGTTATCTACAGCTGCGTCCCCTCTCTGCTTGTACCCAAATATCAGGTCGATCCAGTTGTGCAGTTGCTGGCTGACGTAGGGACTCTCAAGTGCTTCGCGATGCTTGGCAATGAAGATCTTGGGGTCACCCTTGGCCCAGGGAGGCAGGACAACATTATTGACCTTTGCTCCTGTGCTTTCGCGATTGCCAAAGTTATACTGATTGATGTTGGTCAAGAATTCTGGAAGGCAGAAGAACTCCGGTATCAGCTCTCTGACATCGGCCTTGTTGTCGCACGAGGCAGACTGCCACGCGTGAGGAATCGACTGGAACAGGCGGTCGGCATGGTCAAACGATCCGCCTTGAAGGAGGATATAAGACTGAACGAAGGGTGGAAGGCGAATGAGATATGACGACACAATCATGGCTGATGAGTAGTGGGTGCCGTAGTGGAACGGAGTTTCACCTATCTCTGCCAGGGCATCGTACGACTCCCTGAACCCGGACACACGGCCAGCTGTCTGAGCACCCATCGGCTTTGAGAGGTCTCGGAAAGTTGCCGGATCGTTCAGATTGAGCTCCTCGCTCGTATAATCTGCGAGAACCCAAGGGAAGACGGGGTACTGAGTTAAGTCGTTGAATGTACGGCCTGCCATCGTGTTGACCAGCATGAGGTAGTGGAAGTTGGACATTTCTCCCTTCTGCCACTTCTTCATGGCGGGATTCCAGGGTGTGGAGTTGAAGATGCTTCCAAACTTCGAACCAAATCCTTGGGGCATTTCTTCTGAGACCTTCAGCGCTTCAAGACGCCAAGCATCCTCGGGATTCGGAAGTGAACTAGCGGAGTTTGTATGCGGCGCCTTGTTCATAAGCTTGCCAAAGACCTCGTCTCTCAAGATCGGGTTCATGGACGTCAGTAAGTAGCTGCGTCCATCTGTAAAGAAGACCTCGATCGCGACATCTCGGAAAAGGAATCTTCTCTTGGAGATACTGATCACATCATGCCACCTCCAGCTGCGAGATTCCTGTTCACTTCGACTTGAGCTCTGTCGTTGCTCCGTCGTTTTGGCGTCCGTGATAATCTCCGAGAAAGGGTCTCGTTCCTCAGGAGGGGCCTGCCAGGCATTGACAATCTCTCCAGAAGCACACTGGAAGACGTTGTCCATGATATATAAGGCATCCTTGCCAATGATGAGAATTCCCTCACATCCCTCAAGACCGACGATGCGGGAGATGTTGTACACGGCTTGGACTTGGTCACCTTGTTCAAGCCGCCTCATAACCTTGCGGTTCTTGTCCTCGAAGCCATCATCGCCTTCGTTGGCATCGTTCGGATCGTCAACAAGCTCAAAATCTTCTTCGGCGCCTACGCCAGACTCATTTGCCTCCGCGTCCTGGTCAACATCCGGCGGGGTATCGGGGTTTTCTGCACCGTCGAGGCTCGGAATAGATTGTACACGTGATGATGCCGGTGTAGCTGACTTGATGGGCGACGGTGCGATCTGCGCGGGGGCCATAGCAGTGTTGACTTTCAGGGCTGATGGAGTAGAGGGCTCTCCTGCTCTCCTCTTCGGTTGGTAGTCTGAATGCTTCTTGGAATAGTCAGGCA
The DNA here is from genome assembly GCA_001563135.1 of Colletotrichum simmondsii. NCBI lineage: Eukaryota > Fungi > Ascomycota > Sordariomycetes > Glomerellales > Glomerellaceae > Colletotrichum > Colletotrichum simmondsii. The sequence goes on along the minus strand of JFBX01000728.1, from coordinate 282,873 downwards.
GAAGCCTCAGACGCATCCGGTTGCGTCCTTCGGTCCGATCAAGCTTCCACTTAAGTTGAGCTTGCTCGCTGAACACAGCACCTGGGCGTCGCAGATCATTGTCCATCTTGACAAATGCCGCACCCAGGAAGGCCATATCATCCTGCTGGTCTTGTGTCAGACGCTGATGCTTGAAGTGCTCGCTGGTAAAGATGCTCTTCATCCAGGCCCCGTTCGCTATGTCGTGACGGAGGAGGATGTTATCCACGGTAAGTGCCTCCGTCTGCCATGCTTTTAGTCGATCTCTGCGCTTCGCTAATCGGAACTTAGCCGAATCAACCGTTCGCTGGTTTTCGACAACGACAAACTCCTCCCAGATCTTTGATATGCCACCGAAAAAGAATGCATCAAGTGACGCACGGTGTTGGTCCACCCATTCGATGAAAGCCTCGTCGTCGATTTCGGTGAGCTTAACAACGAAATCTTTTGTCAGGTGCTGCTGGTCTGGTGCTACACATTGTCTGAATAACACCTTGGATTCGTGGGGCTTCTGGACAAGCATGATACGCATGATCGTAGCTGCGGCAGACCTGATGGATGTTCGGGAATCAACCAGCTTCGAGTACAATTGATACCAGAAAAGCTTCATGTACTCCTCCTCATTCGCAAGGCAGCCCAGAATCGGAGCTTGCCAATAGAGAATGTTACTCATGAATTCCTTTGCGCTGGCGTCCGGCGTGTCTGGATCGTCCAGTTCTGAAAACCGCAAGAGGAGAAGCTTCAAGAATGATTGACGGATAGTTCCAACGGCTTGACTGCACAGGCGAACGCTCTTCATGGTCGATACTTCGGGCCTTTGGAGATACTCTAGCACCATGCCGGCGAACTCTAGCATGGGCTCAGTACCGTTAATGAACCAGCCCTCAAAGATGGTATCGGTGACGTGCGCCGCAAGTCTACCCATGTTGGTAAGAACCTTAGGCTCACTGAGAACCTTCTGATTCGCTTGAACATGGCTTCCAAGTTGTTGAAGCGTCTTTCTAAGGACAAAAGACTCGAAATAGGCTTGATGCTCCTGGAAACCTGGCGGAATCTTGAGGAAGAGACCGAAGCCAGGGAACTCTTTGCGCGTAAATACCTGTTCTATAAAGACACTGACGACCAGATCCACCATGCTGTCAAGTGTAGCGCTGCTTGACTGTTGAGAAGCGACCTTCTTCTTTGGTGACATGACAGGTGCAAATCGGACCGGGCTCGGAGCCTGAGGTGATGTTTGATTGGTGAGCAGAACGAAACCAGAAGCTTTCCGTAGAGGTGTTCCACGAGGGTTCCCTGCCAAAGCAGCAACTGCATCTGTGCTCGTCGTCCGCACGATGGGGCCAGGCTGAGAGCCGGCAAGTGGGCGAATCATCACATCCCCGCCCTCAAACGTCAGAGCCGAGTCTCGAGAGTTGAGCTCCGTATCTGGCGTGACAGCATCGGTGCTAACGATGATGGGATAACACGCCCATAAGAGATACCTCACATACTCGGACGTCAATGCAAAGTCCTTGAAGTCGGCTGACCGGGAGTGCAAATCTGCCAGGAATCGGATAACCGTTAGCAGCATGGGCGCGTGATTTGATATCCGCTCGCTATCACGTGGGCCGTTCTCTGATACTACAACAAAGGTCAGCATTGTCATTCCCGTGCATAGAGGCAACGACTCACTTCTCGCATCTAGACCCCTAGTCTCCATAGACTTAGCCCGAGGCCGGGTTTCTAGGCCTTCGAATCCGCTTGCTTGGAGATGATGTGACTTTTGAGGAGAATTTGGGTCCTCCTGATGCTTCATGACATCCTTCAAGCCATGTTGTAACATTGAAGTTATGACTTGCAGACATTCAGGATAGAGAACGCGAGCTCTTCCAAAGGTTTCGAATAAGCTTGAAAACTCGAAGTTGCGCTCCAAGTCCACGTTCGCCACGTCAAGTCCGAATAGGATGCTGAAGCAGATTGGCCACAGGGAGGGAATGTGCCACCAGCGTTTAAGTCGATGTGCCATGATGGTGAAGCCACCAGTCTTACCGGAGAACTTGGCCGTATACGTGGAGCCGTGCGTGATGAGGAGCCGGGCCAGGATCTTGCTGCCATATACTACCGTTTCGGGATCGTCGTTGGCCAAGAGATATAGCAGCCACTGGTCCATACTCAATAAATATAACTGTTTATCCTTTTCTCCAAACGGTGGTCTCACCTTGTTCGTCACTGTCCTTGCAAACTTGCGGATGTTGGCCAGGTTGCCCTTTTCGCAGAGCAGGTTTGAGTACATTCCCAGAATCTTGGCACCGAGTTGTTTCTTGGTCAGGAACCGGGAGGGGGACGTATTCGATGTGGTATTGGAGTCGAAAGTTGCCCGTCTGGCATATCCGGTCGTGGGTGTTCGGGCTGTGGCAGACACAGGTCTTGGTGACCTTACCAGAGAGGCTGTTGGCGAATGGAAGGCATATGTGATGAACAAAGCTAGTGACCTGTGCACCTCTGCTGTGTAGTTGCATTTCACCAGTTGCTCCAAAGCAGCCATGAAGTGTGGCTGCACCTCCTCGGATATCGATTCTGCTTTCATCGCGTCGAGCAGCCGTTTGACGATTCCTTTCATGTCGCTTGTCAGCAGTGCCGATGGCTTTGATCTGAGGGTCGACCCACTCATGCGCATTAATCTCCTGCTATTAAATTGATGATACTTGCTCTGCACCGAGAATGTCACGAATTGCTTGTAGTATAGCTCCTGGGTGATGGAAGCTGATCGTCTCCAAGTGTCGAAATCGATAAGCAGAATGCGGTACGCCAGAGGATTTACAATGAAGGACTCCAAAGGCTCTGCATGGTTATAGCCCACGAATTCGAGGACGAGGCTCAAAAGCTGGAAACTCAATCTGTCCCGTTCTTCACTTGAAATCGGTAGGCGTAGATTGGCACTGTCAGCACCCAGGTTGACGGTATAGCCCAGTTTGGCTCTGAGAAGCATGCCGAGGATAGCGTAGCCATTATCACGCTCCATTGCCTCGCTGTTTCTCCAGCTCTTTCTGATGCACAAAAACGTCATCTCGACTGCTCGGACAGTTTCTTCTACTGAAGTCGCCCTTTCCACAATCTTCAAAGCCAAAGGGGTGAAGCCTGCAAGGCGCCAGAAGTTGTCGTCAAAATAGGAGGGCATCACCACCACGGGATTGCCAGATAGAACAGCAACACCTTGGGAACGTGCAAGTGCATCCAGAAGGCATGGCAGGGCAGCGTTAATCGCAATGGCTGAACCGCTTCTATGGGTCATTTGAATGAGATTCGTTGCTGCAGGCCGAGGCAGTGCACGGTAAAGCTGAGTATCCTGATAAACGCCATCTTCTCTGAAGACACCTGTCGGGAGTATGCTCAGTAGAATCTTGCTTTCTGGGAGGAGGCTGCCAGCCTTGTCTCTGATGGCTCTTATGATGTCAGAACTCTCATCTCTTCCAGGATGGAAAACCTCGTTTCGTAGTCCTAGGCTCGCCGAGGCCTCGTAAGTCTGGAAGCCGCCTAGGCTGTCTTGGAAGTTGCCCTGGTACTTTGGGGAGAGACCGTAGTGAACAGCCAGGAAGTCATCGCTCAGAGCGTCTTCAAAAAGATGTGCTGAGGCCAGAGACCATTTCGAAAAGACCAGGCCAGAACCAAGTTGGCTGGAAAGATCTCTTGGAGTTCCTAGGAACGCCTGGACAGGATGTTGCTTTGCGTTCGTCGAAGCAAATGATGCGAAGCTTTCGGTACTAGCATTGGCGAGTGGTGGCGGCGAAGGGTATGCACACTTGATCTGCTCAACAAATTCGCCGTTGACGTAGAGTGAGGCTTTGCTCGCAGTCATTGTCTTTGGTCGTCTGTGAACAAGGGCAATATGGTACCATTGCTTGTCCTTGAATGACATCCCTTTGAACCTGACGCTTGGTCGGCTGGAAGTGACCGAGGTCTGTAAGATGAAGTTGCGTGTATCTCGCTCAAGATACATGAGGAGAAAGCATGTCTGACTGGCATCAAAGACGCCAAAGAGGGTTGTATGTGAGTTGGGGTCAAAACGATCCACACGAATCCATGCCGTAAAGGTATAGCCCGGAGATGAGCTGGGAGGAAAAGACCGGCCGAGGGTGGGTAATTCGATGGACGAGTGGCCATGCAGGGAGAGGTCGAATTGGAAGAAGGGCGGGCCGCTATACGTCGAAGTCATCTCCAAGCAGAACTCTGAGGCTTCCGGCAATTTGCTCGCCAGTAAGAACTGGGTGTCGGCGGGCTGGTTGAATCCCAAGTACATGAGCTTTTTGCACATGATGAGGAGCTTGTCCTTCTCTGCTTGGTCGAGTTTGGCGACGGGGCTAAACAGCACGCGGAGAAAGCGCGATAATACTCCGGTTGCGTGGAGAGCTGCGAGGTTGAACATCGAGACGGAAACTGCGCTTGACATGATCTCCAAGACGACCATTGAGCAAGAGTTGGCTGGCATGTCTTGCGCTCGCGGAATAGACTCCCAGAAGCCCACGACAGCACGCAAAATTTCAGGATTTCTGAAGAAGGCCCGTTTCTGCATGCCATCGCGTACTTCCTGGATTATGTCCTTTCGTTCTGGAACTTGCGGCGTTTTTGGTTGCTGAGCACCATCCTTAGGGGGCTCCTCTAGACCTGTCGAGTTCTTGGCATCTTCGTCCTCCGGTTCTGAACCTGTCGCAACCGACTGACAGATGGCGTCCATAGTCTTGTCCCCGAGCGAGAATGCCAGCAATTTCCCAAACATCTGACAGTTGGTCCACAAATCAGAGTCGCTTCCGCCAAGGCCGACGCTGGCAATGGTCTGTTCGAGAGCCTCCCATCCACCTCCTTCCACCCTGTGGCGAAAGTATCGCTTGTTCCCTGGATGGTCCAAAAAGGCAGCGGCAAAGACATCCAATACAGCTTCGAGCAATCCAAATAGACCTTCTTTCTCTTCTTTGGTCCGGCGCTGGGGGTTGTAAAAGCCCGAGTAGGATCTCAGCACGTCGAGGAGCCTGTTAAACCCGTGTAGGTGCCTAAAATCGTCTTGAGGCGGGCTCGGGGGTTCGGTCGCGGCAATGTGCTGTCGAATCTGGCGCAGGCTCTTGATGAGCACGGGAAACTCGGGGTATCCATTGTTGGTTCGCCGTTGCGTGCTGGACGTGAGTGTATCGAGGAGGCCGCGCAGGATTTCGAGAGCTTTCGAGTTGGCGGCGCTGGACGATCTGGAAGACGCCGAAGTCGACGAGCGATAACGCCTCGACACTTGTAAGGTCGACATGTTTGATTTCTGCTACTGAAGCGTTTCCCTCATTCCAAAACGTTCAATCCCAGCACCCATCGAGGGTCCAGGCAACGGTCCAAGCTAGTCGGCATCGAAAGTGGGATGCGGCGTGGGATCGAACGGCAGCTCGCAGCTGAGGGTACCGGTCGGTGGGGGATTCGAGTAGTATGTGTAGTGGATGTGTGGGTGGAGGTTTGAGGCGGTGGAATAGTACAATCTCAAGGTAAGGAAGAAACCGCAATTCTCAAATATCTTGATAAAATAAAAAAAAAAAGGGTGATTCACCTCGAATTTGCTTCGATTTCCCAGTGTTGCAGCTACGCGTTATCGCAAAGACGGAGTCGGAGCTGATGCTTGTGAGTGTCAGCCTTGAGCAGTGAAGTGTGGCTTGCACCGCTCTCAGTGGCCGCCTTGTCACGCACAAGCAGGAAGGAACGTCTGACGTGCCGGCCGCGTTGGGAAGGAGTGGGGTAGGAATGGTGGCGGTGCTGCAGCAGCTCAGTCATTGTGGACGGACACCGACACCGACACCGCTAAAAGATGGTGCAGCTCAGTGAGCTACTCCACTGAAGCAGACCACCACGTCCATATTCAGCTTGGGGGACCCCGTTGCATTGCGCAGAGACGATGGTGACACGCCTTGCCCCCATGCTATTCATGGAAACATCTCAAACTGCGTGAGAGGGATGTAAAGCACACAGTGAGAGCCATCTTACCTTGGCTTTCTTGTTCTTCATCTTCACATGCGAGGTGGCTTGATGATCTTATTTACGTTGATAACGCCCTTCTAACAAGAGTTCACATTGTTTACTACATACCTTACTGCCAGAGAGCTCTCAGCACTCCGTATTGCTGCGGGTATCTGCAGTGACATGTTCTACACAGTAAAATGCGAGCCTGGCTCCGACAAGCTTAGCTGGGCTTCAGAAACAAGGTGCGTCTTAGTGCAGATAAACCCTGGCTTATCGCGGCCAAGCTGAGATGTACAGACAAAGATACGGATAGCTTCCGGTGCTAACACTGATAGTGGACTGGGATAATCAGAGTGGACCCCATGAAACATTGATGCTTCATCCCATTCGAGCACGCTCTCAGATATAGACACCAAGGTATCTGTATAGCCAAGTACCGAATCAATAGAAGACGGATGCTGTGCCCTTTGGTCGGCAGCTCGGACCCCAAGTGCCAAACTGACGCGACTTGTCTTGCTTGCCTAGGATGACGAAGAACACTTACTAGGAGGTAGCCCGCTTGGTGTACATATCCGTACATGAATGCATACTCGCTCGCAACTGCATAATCGCTAAAGGTAGCTGGAGGGTTGAAGAGAACACCCTCACTGCTGCATGAAACCCACCAGCAAAAGCTAGAAAGACCCCAAAGACATAGAAACACGAATCAGTCGACGGCGGCCTATCAGTCTTTCTAGCTCTTTGAGTCAGTGGCCAGCCCTCAGCGCTAGATGGCTATGACAATGCAGGTAAACAAAAGACAGAGAGTCGGTCAACTGCCCATGTGTCATGACTCCGTTGACCGGGGTTTGCTTGGGCGATCATCGGCTCAGGCGCTGGCCATCCTTTCGGAGGAGCATTGCTGCATCTGGGAGGAAGCTTAAGGTAGGCGGCATGCGTGGTTTCAGTCTGCCTCTTCCCCAACTCTTCGACACCGAGACATGGTCAAGCTTGGTTGATTGTGAAAGGACTGAGAATAGTTGCGAGATGTTCTCGCAAGGCGACGGTGCTTACCGACATGATCGCCGAAATGGTGTCGAGCTTCGTTATTGCGACTACGGTCAACGACACGCGTACCGCATACATCCATATCGAACTGGCGTGAATGGCCCAATTGCCTTTACGGACGGATCAAGATGGTGTGTTGGGTTGCTCTCCTCGCATTGACAGGCGACTCGCAAGCTCGTGGCGTTTTCTTTATACACAACACCCACAGAGACGTTCCTGAGCCGATGGGCGGCGGTTGGTGAACTAAAACAAAAGGCAATTGTCATATTCGGACGAATGTTTCCGCTCTGCTGACCTGCACGAGTAACGCAAGCCGCCGCCGAAGCCGCCATCCCGCTACCTATTGTCGCCTCCCATAATCACTGAGAGAACCCGGATGAGTCGTTTGTATGAGAGCTAGAGCTCGGGGCTGGCACAGGTCGGCTCTTCGTACCAAACTACGGCTGGCCTGTCTGGCACGCCGCACGTCTGACTTGCCGTCTCCAGCAGTGTCTTGTCCAACGCCAGACTGCCTCCCGATGACGGGAAGACAGGGGAATGGATAGAGGCACGTGCCAGGCACCACACGGGGACGCTCTCATCTGACCCGTGGGTCAGGCGTCTGGACTAGCTCGGACCAGCGTAGCGCTGGTGCTGGGCCTCGTCTCCCCGCCTCCATGTTCCAGTCAGACAGCTTGCTCTTGAACCCCTTCCGCCTAGGAGCTTGCCCTTGAGCAGAGGGTGGCAGGGCAGCAGAGGTACCTTGCGGGATAGCTCAAGCATCAAGAACCACCTGAGCGACAACCGCCTCCCAGCTTCACCTTGGATCTTTGGGTGCTGGGGGCATTGATGAGACCAACAAAGCAATCGCCTACCTAGTGGCTCCGGAACCTGGTACCCTCTTCGCCTTGGATTTAATCCCGGGTAGGTCTTATCCACAAAGACCCAGCTGCGCCGGACACCTTATTACAGTTAATCGCATCATCGTTGAGCATGTTCCTTACTCAATGTGGCAGCCGGCAGCCCAGCAGGCTAGAAGGAACCGAGACGCCGACCTGCGTCCAGAGGCCAGGCAGGCAATAGCAGATCCGGACAAACACCACGATGCATACTTTGTACTGCCAGCACACGACATGTAGGATTTGGGTCTCTATCCCTCTGAGTGGTCGACCACAGAGCTCAACAAAACGACGAAAGCTTCGAGTGTCGAGATAAGACGGGATGGCAGCGCTTGTTAAGCTTCAGGGTCCTCCGGATAGATCTGCCTCGCCCTCCGCTCCGTGAATCGTCCATTACGCGTTATCGCATGCAGCGTTATGCGGGATATGCGGACTGGGTGGGTGTGCTCTGGTGGGTTGGGAGGGGGAGCTTGGTTGTGGATTAGTAGAAGTGGGTGAAGAATGTCTGAGGAATGCTGATAGCGTGGTACATCTTCTCGACTTGCTTGCGATCAGGGAGCCGGTGCTCCAACGCTGCGACTGGTTGGTAGGCTGTGCCTCTGTGCTGCCCGGTCGGTGCCTGGCACATCTGGCATGGCATTGACGCTGTGCTGGCTTGATCGTCCGTTGCTTTGGGGATGCTTGGGATGGTCGATTGAAAGCTGTCAACCGTATCCGTAGGAAGGTTTTCTAGAAATGAGAAATCACCCTCGTGTAGCCATGGGCTGGTTGTCACTTAAGAGCCATGGGTCGTGAGGAAGAGTGAGACCTCGAGGCTGTTGGGCAGGGCGAAGCACGGAGTACAATGCCCCATGCTCTGCTGTGACTGATTGCCTCCGTATCGGCCTTGGCTATTAGGACTCGGTCAGATAGCCTCGGAGGTATGACGTCGCCCTCAGAGCTCTGACTCTGGCTCTCAAGGTGCAATAATCAATCGTGCGTGTTTCCTTGTCGGTTGCAACCGCGAGAATCCGGGAAATTTTGCTAAGACATGGAAGGTAATAGTCTCTAGAGATCCGCTTGAGCGTAAACGGTGCAAGACGATAGAAAAGCAGCATGGCATGGCAGGCACATTGTCGATGGCGGGAAGCTTGGGTGAAGCTTCCCCAACAGACGGAGGCCGGATTGGTTGTGTTCCTGGCGGATGCAGCGTGCCGCCAGAAAGAAAGAGGAGAAGTAGAGGTACCTAGACAAGTAGCTTGCTATCGCCCATTTGCACAATCCCATCCCCGTCCTCCGTCCTCTTTTGAAGCAGCCTCCCGTATCGAACAAGTGACAAGCTGCTCGGGGTAAAGTGGAAAGGTACCTACCTACCCTACTGGGTTCCTAGCAGGAATCAGGTACGTACTTGTTGCCTGTAAGCGGGGACTGTCCCAGGGAAACCCCAAACGTGACCCTCCCAGACTGTCCCAGTACCTCCCTTATCGCATTGCCGAGGAAACCCTATCGAGTCATTCCATTGGCTCTCTCGCCATCGCGCTAAGCCGGTTTCGGACCCGTCAGCCACCCTCCAGCTCTTATCTTGGTTGGCTGCGTCACACACTGGCAACACTGGGGCGGCGCAACCATCCTAAGGCCGATACCTCACCTAGAGCTGTGCGCACGCAACCGCTGTCGCTGCCTTCCCTTTATATCTACCCGCTCCCGCTCTCCGACAGCTCCATCGTCTATCTCTCTGCTCCATCTCTCTCCCATCCCTCCCCCTCCTTCATCGACCATCCATCCTCTCAATCCCATCGAGTATTCGTCTGTCCTTGGCGTTCTTCGCAGCTTCAGTTTCCTTCTCTGTCATCACAACCAGCGTCTCCGGTAGACTCTACTCACCACCACAACACCGCCCATCATGAGAGGCTTCATCGGTGCTGTGGCCGGCCTGGCCGCTGTTGCCAGCGCTACCCCCTCTCTCTCCATTGAGACTGTCCACGACGGCGCTGCACCCCTTCTTTCTTCCACCAACGCCGAGGCTGTCCCGAACTCATACATCGTCAAGTTCAAGAAGCACGTCTCGGACTCCGGCGCCTCGGACCACCACAACTGGGTCCAGAACATTCACTCCTCCGCTCAGGATGAGCGTCTTGAGCTGCGCAAGCGTGGCCAGGAGTCCATGGTTGACGATGTCTTCCACGGCTTGAAGCACACATACAAGATTGGCAAGGACTTCTTGGGCTACGCCGGTCACTTCGATGATGCCACCATCGAGAAGGTCCGGAGGCACCCTGACGTAAGTCCGACCCTGATACCCTCGTCCCGACATCCAAGACGCACCCCAAACCCGTGGACCCACAATCACTGCAGTCCACGGCAGAGGCGGTCTTGGCTGTCCGACCCTGACGGGCTCGGGCTCTCAAGCTCGGCTCGGCCGTTTTCGGTCTCGTAGCCTCATTTCTTGACACAGTCACTAACATGCTTCTTCACAGGTCGAGTTCATCGAGGTCGACTCCGTTGTCCACACTCAGGTTCCCGTCAAGTCCCAGGTCGAGGACAAGTGTGACGGCGAGCTCGAGAAGCTGGCCCCCTGGGGTCTGGCTCGTGTCTCCCACCGCAAGTCTCTCGGCTTCGGCACATATGACAAGTACCTCTACGCTGAGGATGCTGGTGAAGGTGTTGATGCATACGTTATCGACACCGGCACCAACGTCGACCACGTCGACTTCGAGGGCCGTGCCAAGTGGGGAAAGACCATTCCCTCTGGTGACCAGGACGCTGATGGTAACGGTCACGGCACTCACTGCTCCGGCACTATTGCTGGCAAGAAGTACGGTGTCGCCAAGAAGGCCAATGTCTACGCCGTCAAGGTTCTCCGCTCCAACGGCTCGGGCACCATGTCCGACGTCGTCAAGGGTGTTGAGTGGGCTGCCACTTCCCACACTGAGCAGGTTCAGGCCGCCAAGGATGGCAAGCGCAAGGGCTTCAAGGGCTCTGTCGCCAACATGTCTCTCGGTGGTGGCAAGACCCAGGCTCTTGATGCTGTTGTGAACGCTGCCGTCGATGCTGGTATTCACTTCGCCGTCGCCGCCGGCAACGACAACGCTGATGCCTGCAACTACTCCCCCGCTGCTGCCGAGAAGGCCGTCACCGTCGGTGCCACTGAGCTCGGCGACCGCCGCTCTTACTTCTCCAACTACGGAAAGTGCACTGATATCTTCGCCCCTGGCACCAACATCAAGTCCACCTGGATTGGCAGCAAGTACGCCGTCAACACCATCTCCGGTACCTCGATGGCCTCTCCTCACATCTGCGGTCTCCTGGCCTACTACCTTTCTCTCCAGCCCGCTTCTGACTCCGAGTACTCTGTTGCTCCCATCACCCCCAAGAAGCTCAAGGAGGCTCTTATTGCCGTCGGTACCGTCGGTGCCCTCAGCGACATTCCCCGCGACACCCCCAACGTTCTCGCCTGGAACGGCGGTGGCTGCAACAACTACACTGCCATCGTCAAGGCTGGCGGCTACACTGTCAAGCAGGAGTCCAAGGAGACCACCATCGATGACCTCGAGAAGGCCATTGAGGAGGACTTCGAGGTTCTCTCCGGCAAGGTTGTCAAGGGTGCCAAGAGCGTCGGCACCAAGGCCGAGAAGTTCGCCAAGAAGATCCACAACTTGGTCGATGAGGAGCTTAAGGAGTTCCTCAGGGAGACCTCTTTGTAAGCGTTGTAATAGAGCGCTAGAACGGTCTTTTATTTCCTTTTTCTTTGGGTCCATGAGAGTGTACGCATAGGGTTATTGCGGGATGGGACAGGATGGATGCATCGCTTTCATAGCTACATACAGATCTCATAGCACAACCAATAAGTTTCTTAACTGTAACCATTTCCTTTCACGATGATCTCGGGTGTTCAAGTTTGCTAAATGGCCATTGCTGTCCGACCGGCCGTCCCCCAAGAAGGTTGGATGAGTCTGAAAACGCCCAAAGTCTATTGACGTCCATGAGTAAGCCTATCTGTCATGCCGTTGCTGTTGAGGTTGTCAAGTCAAAATAGAATTGAAGTGAGTGTATTCAGGTACAGTAGTGTCACAGAATTCTTGGGGAATTAGTGTCATGGCTGCATGGCTAGCTTCCGTCATCTGAGTTAATCTGGCATTGAGACAACGCATTTCAACCACCTAGTCCTGAATCTCCAGCCAATGTTGGCTTGCCTGGCTTGCCTGGCTTTCTGCACCTTGCGCTCGCTGTGTGAAGGGGGAAAGAGGGAAGACTGGAATGTGATCCGGTCCCTGCGCGGAAGGAATGGCACACCGGCTGGCTCTTGCCCAGGTGCCATCTCATGCCTGCCCCCCAAAGGCCAAGGGAAGGGATCAGTCAGCGTTTCTCCTTCTTTCGCGTGGATATGACGTGGCTTCCCACCTCTTCTCTTTGAAAGTTCATTCAATGCCGGAGAAGGAGCAGTCATGGAGCTCGCCATTGCACTGACTGCTGGCTGTTGGTGGCCCTGCTCAAGGGACGACGTCCCTCCTCTACATCCCCCTTTTCAAGCATTCACGGCTCATCATTTGACACTCTCGACGGTACTTCTTCATAGTCTCCCAGCTTGCTTTTGGTTAGCCTCAGGCCGAGTTTTCGGACGTCGACCGACAAACAGCAGCTTCACTTGAATCTCTCTACTTCCGTTTATTCCTAAGCCGCCTCGAGAGTTGGTGTCTTCCTTCCGCCTAGGCCCTCTTCCTAATACATCCACGCTCACCTTATGCGGCGACATAACAGTACCAAGTCGAGATCGACTCTGACTCGGAGCAAGTCTACGGCTTCCGTTCGCTCGGCTGTTCAACGATTAGAGCACATTGATCCAGCCACTGCCGAAAGAGATGCTCATATTGCTGCCACCCTATCTTTCTCTCGTGCGAACCACAATGCCGATATGGATATGGGATTTGAGACTTCGAGGCAATTCCAAAAGCCTGTCAACATGAAGACTTGGTCGGAGAATCCCTCAAGTCAGCTTCCACGCGAATCGGATCGGCTCAGCTCCAATGCCAGGGGTCTACGCCGACAACAGAGTATCCGATTTGTGAAGCAAGGGTCTCGAACCAAGCGACAGCAAAGTCAAATCAACGATGGTTCCTCTGATATAGAGACTGTTTGTCACCGGAGCGTCCTCAAAGATGTTGTCAATCAGCCCGCTAGCCAAACTTGTCGTACTGCCGACCGTCCATTTGTGAGCACTTACACGACCAACTACATCAATTCTTTACCTCACAGCGAATCATTCGGATCTCCAGACGAATGTGCACCTGCTCCGGCATCTTACCGAAGACTGCGCAAGTCACGCTCGATGTTTGCCCCCTTGAGTTCGACCAGTCTACGCCGACCAAGCAAGACATACTTCAGCGAGTCTTCGGAGCAGGAGACTGTACAGCCTGCCTTGCGACAGTCTATGCAAGACATGAAGGAGAACAAGCCCTCACCGAAGAAGATTCTTGGGCTGAGGAACCCAAAGTCAATGAGCTTTCTCAAAATTCGGGGCGTTTTGGATTCTGACAGACTTGGAAGCCGACAGCAGATCGATTTGGCAGTCCGAGAAGCCGAGGACAGTTTTCGCAAAGACGTCGAGGAACAACGACAATTAAAACCGCGACCATCGACGATATTCTCGAAAGCAAAGAAGGGTCAGGCGTCTCTGAGTTTACGCCGATCCATGAGAGACTTTAGCGCCGATGTTCAATCCCTTGGCCCGGAACATGGTTTGGTGATCAATAATGACGCTTCTCTACGAAAGAAAGCCCGGAAAGTCTCAAGCAGTCTTAAAAGCAAATTGAAAGATATGTTCCGCCGGAGCAAGAAGAATGATTTGGTTGCGGAAGCTAGCGAGCCTCGTTCGAAGACTTCGGACGTAGTCCAAGACCTCGTTGGCGTTGACAACGAACAGGACGATGCATACATGGACATTGCGGACCCTGTGTTGCTGGACGAGTGTTCGATCTCACAAGTGCCCTCGCGAGTCCCGTCTCTTCACGATGCTTCCCCAACCCAGAAGCTTCATTCGCGAAAAGGAAGCATAGAGAGCATTGGAGGTGAAAGAAAGGCATCGGATGAGAAATCTCGCGTCACCAGTTGGACGAGCTCGGGCACTCATACTCTTAACAGTCAAAGTACTTGGGGCGGGGAGCGGGAGCGCCAGCGGCTGTCCGTCATCAAAGAGATTGGACCACATAAGTCCTCTTCTTCTTTCCAGCGACCAAGCCTGGCTGACCGCAATCCATTCGAGTCCGAACCACCATCTCCGCAACATGATGGATTTGTCCGCTCCGGCCCATCAGTCGATAGCGCCAGAGTCTACTCCGCCCTCATGAAGCGATTGAACGAATGCAAGCAAAAGGGTCAACGAGAAGAGCAGCTACGGCATGGTAGTGATGGGAGTACCGGTCTCGATGGGAATGGCAAAGTTAATTCGTCGACATCCCTCGGCGGCCAGGAACTTGACGAAGCTACGAATCAAGACCCACCAACCATAAGATGTATTTTGCAAGAGGACGACGTCTTCCGTAACAGTCCGTGGGAGCAAAGATTGCAAACAGTGGTTGAAACCGAGGCCCCTCAGTCGGGTCACGATGAAGCGGTATCTCCATCCGCTAGTACAATGCATCATCGCCAGCGTTCGGCTTCTGAGACTACCATTGGGTCTTACAAGCCTTGCTCAAGACCCGTGGCCGGGGTCGAACCAGGCCACTCCTCCTCGAAGCCGTATAATTTGCAGGGCGATAAGACCGCGAATCCACCAAGAGCATTGTCTACTCGCAGTTCAGCGTTCTTTGGCAGCCCGACTTGCCACCTCTTCCGCACCACGAGTCCATATCGCAAGGTCTTGCAAGAGAAGGTCAGATCCGAGTCACAGGCTCCAGCTCCAGATCAGTTACTATTACCATCGGTTTCAATGCTTAACCTCGACCTTATACCCACAAGGCGTCGCCCGAGTCTCTCTAAGGAAGATCCCCGACTTGCTTACTCTGAAAGTATATACTCAGACGATCTTCTCTCCCCACGGGCATTACCACAAAGTGTCGGGGGACAAACGGAACCAAGAGTGCCACCCCGACACCCCAACCACATAATGGCCGGTTCTGATTATCGACAGATACCCTCTATGTCCAACGACTCGGAGGCTGTTGCGAAGGATCTCAGTCCCAGTGCTACACCCGTGATGAACACACATCAAATACGCTACTTGCCAAGTGGCTCTTATACTTATACACCGACAATGCCACAGAGCCGAACGGTCTCAAACGCAAGTTCTGTGGAGTGGAAGACTTGGCTCTCTGCCAATGCGGCGCATACCGACGCCAAGTTAACCAATACTGGAACCAAGCACCTGACTGAAGTCCGTTACGCAAAGACAGGTATGCCTAGAAGCTTGGGTCATGTGCGCGAGCGCGCAGAGATTGAGGACCCTGAATCTCCCACTCTGTACAGAGCTATGGGCACAGGAAAGGCCAAACTGCAAACGCCGCTGAGAGTGACGAGCCACAACCCACGTCAAGTATCGTCTGCCAGCCGCGTTGAGCATGGCATAGACGATTCAAAATTCTCCACACCTTTGAGAGACGAGAACACGATCCCTGAGACGGACGGACGCGTGGCTAGGCGTCTTCGTGGCATCTACAACCCTCCACCAATTCCGCCCAGAAGCTCTTTGAGGACGACTCCTTCGATGCCGGGTTTGCAGTCTCGTCTTTCTCATAGTAACTTACCCGTCAAAGCCGTGGATCGACAAGCTTCCAAGGTTCGCAGCATGGACGCCATCCCAAAGGCCCCAAATTTCGAGCCCCCCTTCCAGCCCAAGGCACGATCTCCGGTCAAATTAGTCAGACGCGCCGGACTACAAAAAGGACTTCAATCGTCTGCTTCCAGCCCAGGGTTGACGATCGAGAAACAATTTGGTCCCATGCTGGCCAGCCATGATCGCGGGTCTCCCAGGGAGAGGCGGGGATCCGTTCGTCGGCTACTAGACTCCAGCGACTCGCATGATGGTGAGAAATCCGATACCGCGAGCCTTGACTGGAAGGCCGAAGCAGCTGGCAGCCATCACTTGGTGGAGAATTTTCTCAGCAGTAGGCGTCGGCCATCAGTCCATAGGGCGTTCGTATAAGAAGACACTGTGGATTTCTCGTAATGGAGACGTATTCGGTTCAGTACAACGCTTAATGCAAGTCTATTGTCAGACACTTTTATAATTAACGATGACTCGCGGGTATCATAGATGTGTTGTTACAAAATTCAATGTTAATACATGGTTTTGCTGCGAATGCAAGGCCCTTGTGATGGCATCATGTCACGGATTTCGGGACATCCCCAAAACGATACTGAGCCCACGCGAAGCTGCCTTCTTTCATGGTCCACAGCTGTTTCCCGCGATCGTCGCCCGCAGCCCCGGCGGCCACGTGAATGGGCATGAGATGGTCCATGTATGGGTGAGCCTGCTTGGCATCGGGCCGTCTGCAGACCTGAGCCATCTTGTCCTGCCTCTCGGCGACGTTGGCAACCTCGACGGCCTCTTTGAGCGCGTCGTCGAAGCTGACGGCGTATGGCATGGGACGCGGATCGTTGCTCATGTGGTAGAGGTTGTGGACGGACATGCCCGCGCCAATGATAACGACACCTTCGTCGCGGAGGGCAGAGAGGGCGGCGCCGAGGCGGTAATGAGCATCCGGGTCCTCGGAGCGGAAGAGCGATGCTTGGACTAGCGGGACGTTGAGGGGGTTGGAGGACGGGTTGAAGGCTACGTGGAAGCCTGCCCACACGCCGTGGTCTAGGCCGCGGTCTGTCGTGGGCACGCAGGAGATGTTGCTGCCGTAGGAGGCGGAGAGGAGGGAGCAGACGCGGGATGCGAGTTGCGGGGAGCCGGTGTTTGGGTAGGTTGCGGAGTAGTAGTGGAGGGGGAAGCCGGAGAAGTCGTAGATCAGGGGGGCCGGGCCGGGTGCGGCGTTGATTGAGATGGTGGTGGGGGAGGGGGATTGCCAGTGGGCCGAGAAGACTAGGATTGCGGTCGGGGCGAGGGAGGTGATTTCGGCGCCGATGTGTTGGAGGGTTGGGTAGACTGGGTGGGCTTTGTTGTACATTACGTCTGGCTTTGGGGGTGTTAGTTTGGTGGTGAGGTGTTTTATTGTGAGGTGAGGCATATGGTGAGAGTGAGAGTGAGGTGAGGTGATGGGATGAGAGTGAGGGACGGGAAGGGTTTGCTTACGCCGCCGTGGGAGAAGAAGTAGACTGGCATTCGGGGTTTCTTCATCTTTGATGAATTTGAAAGTTCAGATGAGTTTGAGGGTATGAGACTTGAAGTCACTGATGTGAGAAATGCGCGGAGAGTCGGTGAAAGCATGTAGGCCGTCAGAGCGACTGTGAGGGATAGGAGGAATAGGGGATTTAGACGAGGCATCTTGGAGCGCAGTCGTTGGTTAGGGAGTTGGATTCGCGCACGATGCGTTGGGTTGTTTGAATGAGCGGCCTGGAGCGGGACGGGAGTCAAGTATATATGAACCTCCGGAGGTCGTTGGGTGCTATCCGACGGGCCGGATGAGGGATGCGGCGCGGGGGTTGAGGAGGGGCCGGATGGCGGGTGGTTTTGTTTTCGTCGCGCGCGGCCGGGTCCACTGTTGTCTTAGCGGGCGGGCGGGGTGGGAGAGCCGTTCCAAGTTGGTAATAAAATAGGAATGCGTCAACGCAGAATCGTTAATTGTCTTCCTATTCTGTTCAAAGTACATTATCTACCTAAGGAACACGTGAAAGATGAGAGTTAAGTATAGAAAAGTATAACAGAAATACTAATAGCAGGAGTAACAGTAATAGAGCTAGGATACCTATCTGGCGGCAAATAATTGTGTCACCCACTTGCGTACCAAGATGCGCCGAGGTGGCCGTGAGTTCGTGAAGGAAGGGTTGCCGGATTTACGGATTAGGGGGTTTAAGGGAGGAATGTTTGGGCCATCTACTGATCTTATGGCCTGGCGGATTCCAGTGTGAAGCTCGAGGTGTAGAGCAGTCTGAGCTCCAGGTGAGCTTCGAGCTCCCCTGCTCGTCGATGAGTTGATGGGTGCTACCTCCTATCCTTCTATGACTTTGCATCACATTGCTGTAAGTAAAGAATACATCCCAATGGCGCAAAGAATACACAATGACAGGCATCTTCTCGTAGCCTATCAGTCCATTCCTCTCACCAGCCAGGAGGTGTTCATCGCCGACGGTTCACGTCAAACTGGGCTGGTTGGTGGAGTACTTTACCTTCCATAGTTCAAGGTCAAAAATCAATGCACCCGCAGCCCTAGGTAGTACGCCACGACAGGGCTACGAGTTCGAGCCCGATTCACAGCAAGTGCACCAGGAGATGTAGCCACACCGGCGGTGAACTCTGTGTTTCTTTCGCATATCTTACGAGTAAGCATCCGTTACAACGGATGGGACAGTGCAAGCTGCATTGGAAAACGGTACCGAGCCCGGATCAGCGCCCCGCATACGCCATCGGAGAAAGGGTAAGAAAAACCCACATCTAATTCGGCCCGCCGCCCGAGCTTTCGCCGCGTCGTCTCTCAGCTCTTGTCTGTCCTGTCCTGCCCTTGCTTGACACAATCCTCAAATGCTCGTCTCGCGAGTAACCGCAACAACCATCCTCTTCACCCTCCTCGCGCCCTTCACCGCCGCCACACCGCAACAGGAACAACAACAACAACAACAACAACAAAAGCACCTCGAGCAGCAGGATCCGCTTTTTGAGGCAGAAGAGCTCCACCCCCTGCCACCTCATCACCCGTCTCTCGCAGGCATCGCAGAAGCGCCAGGTCCCGACTTCCTCTCACCCCCTACCACCTACGAAGCCATGTCGTCCTCCGTCGCCCGGACGGCCCCGCTCGTGTTCCCGGCCGCGGGAAAGCACACGGCCACCGTCATCTTTGCTCACGGCCTCGGCGATACGGGCCACGGTTGGGCGAGCGCCGTTGAGAACTGGCGGCGGAGGCAGAGGCTTGATGAGGTCAAGTTTGTGCTGCCTCATGCGCCTCAGATCCCCATTACCTGTGTAAGTTCAAACTCTGTCTCAATTTCTTCACATGGTTCTTTATGAAAAGTTTGGAAGTCGTTGCCGATTACTAACATCATGCACAGAACTGGGGCATGCGCATGCCGGGTTGGTTCGACATTGTAAGTCGCGCTACAATCTTCGACCGCCACCGCCAACAACAGGCACAAGCATCATCATCATCATCCCCATCATCGCCCAAGCTAACCACAACCCCCCACCCACAGAAAGTCCTCGACGGCACAGTCGAGGCCCTCCGCGAGTCCGAAGACGAGCGGGGGATCCTCGCCTCGTCAGAGTACTTCCAGCAGCTCGTCCAGGCCGAGGTGGACGCCGGCATCCCCGCCGAGCGCGTGGTCCTCGGCGGCTTCAGCCAGGGCGGCGCCATGGCCATTTTCTCGGGATTGACGGGCAAGCACCGGATCGGCGGTATCGTGGGCCTGTCGTGCTGGCTGCTGCTGAGCAACAAGTTTGCCGGGCTGGTGCCGGCCGAGAAGGCGAACCAGGAGACGCCTGTGTGGTTGGGTCACGGGGACGCGGATCCGCTTGTTAGGCCCGAGTTGGGGGCGCTGAGTATGGATGCGTTGAAGGGGCTTGGGTATAAGGTGTCGAGGACGCTTTACCCGTGAGTCTTTTCCTGGCGGTCCTTTCACTTCCGTTTTTCATCCCTCGTTGGAGGACCAGAGCTGGATCACAATGAGAGAGGAATGCTGACATCAATCACAGGGGTATGGGCCACGCTGCTTGCCCTGAGGAGTTGGACGACGTTGAAGCTTTCTTGTTGGAGAGACTCCCGCCTACTCAGAAGTAGGGTGCTGTTGGCAGAGATCTTTTTAGGAGGAGCTGGAAGATGTGTTTATGTATGTAGAAAGAGCACGAGGCAACAGAAGGGTAGACAGAGCTCAGGAGCCACGGGGGGATGGTCTTTTTCGACAGGGAACATGTTCGATAGACCCAGTCTTGCTCATGATAAACAACATGATACATCATCTCCAAAATCAAAAGCCTACATTCACTAAGCCAATCGCTCGATGAGAATGTGTGTATGCATGGTCCTGTAAAGTGAGAGTGAACGAAAACTATGATGGAGAATAAGCTGCCTTATCTTCGATGGCCTATTTGATAAGTACTTTCGTTTCAAATCGCCCCATGGACCCGTTATGAGAGATGAGAGTGAGATCACGCTCAAACGCAATCATGGACAATGTATCTCATTAAGCAACTTAGTGGGAGGGTCTCCTTGCCTTACATTTCGAAGCACACAGTATACACAGACATGCACATATTCAATGAGCTTACCTAACCATGTCAGACTAAGCTAACCAAGTTGTGGCAAGCTCGTCAATCCGCCGTTTGGTTGCGCTACCTTACCTTAGCGTTGTCTCGTCTAAGGGCCGTCGTCTTATCTCACCTTCATTCTTCACTGCGGTGTGTGGTTCTTTAGTCTTCCCTCCCGCCTGCCGCAAAGCAGGGCATCTTCCAGGGTCACCTGCGGGTCCCCTTTCCCCCCACCCCATCGTCCCCCGAATCACAAGGTCTCCCAGCGCCATGGGCCCCCATGGACATCCAAAAGACGCCAGCCCAGAATGCGCCAGATGCGCCAGATGCCCCAATCCTGAGCCAGCCGGAACCCTCCCAAGTCCCAACGGGTGGTGACTGACCTTGTGCTGTCCGTCCTGGGAAGCTGCAGCTTGCATCTGCATCCAGCAGCAACCCGGGCAGCGGCGGCGGCGTTCGTCTTGCGTTTCTCCAAAAAAAGATCTCCAACCACAACTTTCTCATTTCTTCCCTCTTTTTTTTCTTCATTATCTTCATCGTCCTGGTGGGAGTGCTTCTCATCGCGAGCTCTCAGGTTTCTTATTCTTGATCTTCACCGGGCCCCTTGAGCATGTCACCGTCCGCACTGGCGCTGTGAAGACCACGATAAACAAAACAAAGCCCAAGACTCCACGTCCTGTCGCACACATCCCGGCACATAGCAAACCCGAAGCCCCGA
The DNA here is from genome assembly GCA_001563135.1 of Colletotrichum simmondsii. Taxonomy (NCBI): domain Eukaryota; kingdom Fungi; phylum Ascomycota; class Sordariomycetes; order Glomerellales; family Glomerellaceae; genus Colletotrichum; species Colletotrichum simmondsii. The sequence goes on along the minus strand of JFBX01000728.1, from coordinate 261,935 downwards.
GATCTTCCTCCCCTCCCAAAGATACCATACTCCCCGCAGCTGTTTGCTACCACCAACAGAAACAAAAAAGAAAAAGTAACGAAACGGCGCCCAGACGGCGAAAGGGAGAAAGGTCACCGCAAAGCTTCCAGAAACTCCAAGTCCGACGATGGCATCGCAAGGCGCACCAGGCGACTCCCGCCCCATAACCCCAACCCCCTCACAACTCCCGCCGGTTCCCGCGTCGCCAGTCTACTCCCTCGCCTCGACCGCGAACCCGCTCTCCTCCTACCATCTGCCCCTCCCACCACCACCGCAACCCGTACACGCCGTCCTCACAAAGTCTGACCTCGAGTCTTCCCAGACGGCCTACACCGACCTCATCCAGTCCGCAAAGGCCTACCGCATCGCTCTCGCCTCCCTCTCTACCGCAGCCTCCGCCTTCGGCTCCGCACTCGAATCCTGCGCAAGGCTCAAAGAAGCCCGCGCAGAGTCCCTATTGGGCGGCATAAACGGCCTCTCGGGAGGAGGGGGAGGCGGCGGCGGTGGAGGCCTGTTATCGGCGAGCTTCACGGCCGGCGGACCAAAAGGGTCCTGTACCGCCGACCTGCTCCTCTCGGCCTCGGGCGTCCACCATCTGGTCGCGAACCACCAGCAGATCCTCTCCGAGACCGTCTACCGCGACTTCGAGGTTCCCTTGCTTCACGAGCTAGACCAATGGCGACAGCGCGTCGACGACGAGGAGGAGGCCTACGTGCGCGAGGTTAAGGCCCGCAACGCCGAGATCAGGAAGCTGGAGAAGGAAGGGCTGAAGCTGCATAAGCAGCGCAGGCGGGACGTGGGCAAGTTCAGAGCGCACCTGGTGGACTTGACGACGAGGCTGGACGGGCTGACGTCCTTGCACGGGGAGCACGCGCGGACGCTGCTGCGGGAGAGCCAGGATACCAGCGGGCGGATCCTCGAGTCGTCGTGTAGTCTTGTGCGCGCCGAGGTCGACATCTTTGAGTCGCTTGCGCGGAAGGGGTGGAGCGGCGGCGGACTGGACGAGTTGTTGGAAAAGGGCGCGGATCTGTTTGCCAGCGACGAGGTCGGCGACCACTCTGGGCTGGGAAGCGTTATTGGCGGCGGTGTAGGTGGCGGCGGCGGGTCGGCTGAGACGGCGAAGCTGTTTAGCATTCTCCCGCCCAAGAGTATCCTCGCGGACGCGGCGTCGGATATGACGAGGCGAGGGGGTCACGCGCGGGGCGATAGTTTGCTCAGCGACCCGGAGCGGTATCAGAGTCTCGCTGCCGCCGCGGGAGGACCATCGCCTGGCTTCGGTGGCGACGATAACGATACGGATAGCATCTTTTCCGAGACGAATTTCAACCGACCCAGGGGCGTGCGACCGTTTTCGCCTCAGCCTATCCGACGGCACGCTACCGACGTTACGTTTGATAGTCTGGGAGTCGGGCTGAGTGAGGAGCCGAGGAGCGAAGAGGACAAGAGCCCGGAGGATCAGGTGGAACAGGGGCGGCATGATGTGCTCAAGGAGGAAGATGAGGACGAGACTCCCGAAGAGAGGCCGAATTGGGGCGACGAGCCGGTTGACTCCAAGACTCCTGCCGAAAGAGGGGAAGAACAAGAAGAAGGAGAGTCTGCGGCGTTGCTTGGAGACACTGACGTCGTGGAAGATACCACCGCGCAAGACGAGGCGGCAATCGCGAGCGGGTCGGAGGGGAGGGGGCGGCCTGGGCGGCGGTGGAGTGTGAATGAAGACGACGTCTAGATGTTTTTCTCGTTGCTCTGCTCGGGGGTTTTGACGGCGGCGAAAAAGACTCATGATTCATTCTTGTTATACCCATTTAGAGGCGGCGTTTTTTCTTCTAAACCTACCACCACCTTGACATGGTGGATTGAGGGGACGCCCCCCTCTGGCTTTTCTTTTGGGCGCTTTGCATAGATACATAGTCTGTTATACATATTCTGGTTGACAAACTCTTCCTGCACACGATTCTCCACGCAACGACAGTTGATCTGGACATATAGTAATTCTCTGACCGAACCTGCTTCTGCTCGCCCAATCTATGAACTATAAACAAAGTAGTTATGCGCGTGGTATTCGTATAGAACATGAAACTTTTGTTAAAACCCCGCCCGTTGACCAGCCCCTTTCCAAACGCCGTCCTCTTCGCCCGTCAAGTTAAACCCCCACAAGCCCCCTTTATTGAAAATTCTCACTCGTCTCCAAATACATGGTTCGAATCAACTCCTTTAGTCGTCCTTGTCGGCGCTCATAATCTCGCCGCCAAAGAGCCCAAACGTCGAGTCGAGCCAGCAAATCACCTTCCAGTACAAGCTGGCGCGGTTCCAGTCAAAGTCGCCGTTGTCGGTGCGCGGCACCTCGTTGCCAATCATGGAGCCGCTGAACCACTTCAGAAAGGGAACCATGTTGACGAGCCTCTGGGTGTAGCTCTGCTGCGGCAGCAGGGCCTGCTCGGCGGGGAGGAGCTTAGCCTTGCGCGCGGTGGGGATGCGCCGGCAGAAGAGGCTGTCTTCGGTGGTCGTCGTGGCGGTGGTCAACGCAGACTGTTGCTGCGAAAAGGGGTCGGCGGCCACCGTCGCGGACGAGTTTGTCGCGTTGGAGATTGTGGCCGTCTCGATTGTGTTGGAGGAGGTGAGGGATGTGGGCGGGGAGAGGTCGCTCATGGAGCGGGCGTTGGGGAGGGCAAAGGGGTTGCCGCCGGTGGGCTTGTTGGATGACGCCGTGCGGTGCTTGCTGCGCGGCGTCCGGTGGGTGCCGAAGCTGCCTGCGGGGACGGACTGTGAGCGGCCGAGATCGTCGGCGCTGGGGACGAGGGAGTCGACGTCCGGGATGGGCTCGTCGCGAGCGGGCTGGTGGCCGTGGTAGGGTTCCGCGTAGACGAGGTAGCCCAGCACGCGCTGAGGGCTGGCGTAGACGGCGGCATCGGCGGCGTCTGCGGACTCGAAGGTGACCTTGATCCAGTGCTGGCCGCCGTCGGCGCGGTTGACCTTTGCGCGCTCCTCGGGCGTGAGGCCCCTTCGGCGGGTGAAGGCAGGGTCACGAAGCTCCGACTTGTAGCGGCGCTGCTCGAGGGGCGGTTCGCGGGGGTAGTCCTCGCAGATGAGACCGGCGAGCTGCTCGTAGTGGGAGATTGCGGCGTACTGTTGCGACGCGGAGCGGTAGCCGCGGAGGACGACTTCGGTCGGGACGTGACGGGTTACGCGGGGCTCGGCGGCGGCGGCGGGCGCGTCGTCCGCTGCAAGGAGGGGCGGCTGCGAGAGGCCGGAGGTCTTGCGCTGGGGTGCGGCGTTGGCTCCGGAGGCGGAGGAAGGGTTCGTCGCGCCGCTGCCCGATGTTGATGAGGGCGCGAGGTTGGAGTTGGAAGTTGTGGCTTGGGAGGAGATCCAGTCGCCAAAGATCTTGTCGGCGGCTGCGACTGTTGGGTTTTCGCGACGGCCGGCGGGAGTTCCTGTTCTCGAGCGCGAGCGGCGTGTTGATTTTCCAAAAGATCCAGTCTCTGCTACGCCGCGGCGGCGGGCGCCAGGAAGGCCTTCTTGTCTAAGGGGAGGAAAGTCTGTGTTAGCGGCATGTCATTGCGCGTGGCATTGAGCTTGCAGTCGAGTGCGGTTGGGTTTGAGACGTACTGTGGGAAAACCATGGCGTAGGGTCGTTTGATGCCGTCGTCTCCAATGTAAAGCTCCTCATCGGGAACATTGTGAAGAATAAGGGGCGCCATCGTGTTGTTGGTATGAGGAGGATGCTGCCTCGTTGAGTAAGACGGTCCGGGGTAGCTGTCGCAGAAGCGGCGGTAAAAGGAGCTTCGACGTGCTTCGAGGCAGGCAAACACAATCAATCGCACTCTAACTCGGACGCAGGGAGGCAAAAAAGACTGGGAAAAGGAGTGTGTGGTGGCCGCCGAGGTGCTGTTGTGCCTTTGGCTCTAGGAGGACAAAGAAAGTGCCTTACTGTGGTCGACTTCACATGGCCCGTGGTGATGATTTTCCAATGCGAAAAGGCACCCAGGCCTGACCCAGCAACGACTCAGCGGAATATCAGCCTGCCGACTTCCGGGTGTACAGGAACCAGGGCGCTTCCTGTCGGGCTTTGCAGGGGTCTCAGGATCTGTGCACACTGGAGGGTCCAATGCTTATGTCATCTGTTGTTCAATCGTAACCTCAAGTCTCAACCACAGCATGAATTATTCGCGATCTCATATAGTACCTGGCTAAAAAAGCGATCTTCAGTTATTTCCATTGGATTGATAATTTGCCGACGGTTGTTCATACTCATAAGCCCATTAATAACAACTAGAAGCGTATTGAAGTATGTGGGTTTGATATGAGAATATCCTGAGCAGAGGCTTCAACTTCTAAAACCAAGCAAGCTTCCTCCTATTGTGGTCCTCCTTAATCGCCTTTCAAACTCTTTGTCAATTGAGGCTTCCTCTTATCAATTCAAGATACTCTAATCAGGAAGTCTGACTTCTAATACGAGTACCTGTGAATAAAACATCTCAACAGTCCCGAATGCACACATCTTTCCTCAATTTCTGATCTCTCTCTTTCTCGGACCTTGGTCGAGTTGAAGTACCACGCTACCAATTCCTTGGTCTAGCTCAGTTTGGGGTTATTTGTTCCCCAAGATATCAAAAGCCATAAACGCCAGCCAAGTCTAAATTGTGTCGCAAAAAGTACTAGCAGTGACGTTAAGATAATACCTGGGCATGGCATCTTTGTAAAGCAGGTGGCTTCTAACATAACAAAATGCATAATGACGACAAGCGACGAACTACCAAGACTAGAATATCTATCAATTATTCCACTAAAACAATACAAGCTCAGCAATCATCTACATCATTCTGCCAGGTTTTTAGTACGAACTAAGTCCTATCAGTCAGGCACTCCGTTGACTTTCCGCCGAGCCTGTAAGGCAGAGCATCTAGCATGATATCACGATGCCTTGAGAATGATGTTTGAGGCACAATGGTGTCTGGAGTAGCAGGTGTAAACCAGCCAGTCTGAACAGATCGAACTGCGCGTACCTGTCTTCATCTGAGGTAGGTGCCCACGAGACGAGGCAGGTGCCCATTGGCCAACGTGCCTTCTACAAGTTGAAAGACTCTCGACATGGCAGGAGCACTTGGGCAAGCGCGAGGCAACAATGCTCTAATACGGGAGGCACCTTCCAGCCTGCATCATCCGTCGACGCGCCACGACGCGAGTGCTTGTCCTCACTCTATGCCGTTCCTTCTCCTTTCTTCCACTCTCACCCCGTCACTTCCACACCAACATCACAAAGACCACGCCCAACCTCCTACTTTCTGCCAAGTCTAGTTGTCTCGAAGCTTCAACTCCCGCCACGAAGGCGTTGATCTCTTGTGTAGAAACCATCATGTTCTACAGCCACGAGAGTTGGTCATTCCAGTCTTACACCGGATCCCACCTGTCACTAACACCGAGCAGTCCTCACCAGCCACCAGTTCGGCGTTGCGACCATCTGGTAAGTCAGACCTTGTCCGTATGAAACAACCTTTATACTTACCCCTTATCTCCAGGGTCATTGCGACCATTGGTCCTCGTGGCGCTGGCACTCACAAAAAGGTGTCCCGTCGGGCTATCGAAGATGTCGATATTCGGAAAGCCTGCGAGAAGATCATTCAGCCGGGAGCTCCCATCTCACTCCGTCTGCAAAGCAATCTCCTCTATGGGGTCTCCCGTGTTTACTCATCGCAGTGTAAATACATGCTCACCGATACAGAGAAGGTCCAAACGACGATGAGAACTTTTCTCAGACTCCTTGCTAACAACGAGACTGATCCTAAGGCCGGAAGAGCAAGGTATGTCCCCCGACAATTCTCTTAACACATTTGCTAACTTTGCCAGGCGCGAGCAAATTACCTTGAGCGATGACCCGGGCTTCGTTCCTTCGAGTGTTATGCCCTACTTCATCATTGACGACGACGGTAGTCCCTGCTTCATTGCTAGAAGTCAGTCTTCTTCGGCTTTCAAAAACAAATCGCAGTCGCAACTCAGCCCATTTCCGGATCCCATCGACTTCCTTGACAACAGCAGCCACGGAAACTCACCGTTCCATCTCGACTTCCCCCAGTCGCCAGATATCCCAGATTTCCGCCTGCCTTCCCCCTTCGCACAAGGCTCTGCACAAAAGACGCTCCTTCCCCGATCTCGGGACGATATGGAACTCGACATGAATGCAGACCCTTTCGGAGTTCTAGACGACTTCGACAACTTTGGTGGCGTGGAGCTAGCAATTGACGAAAACGGGGCAGTCATCCTGGACGAAGACGAGCTCGAGTTACCTGAGCTTGCAGGGATCGACATGGGCGAGGCCAACTTTCAAATTCAGCAAGATCAGTTCGCGGACGATCATCAAGTTGCTGGCGATGGCCTTGCTGTCGACGCGCAACATGCCGTACCCTTGCTCGGAAGCGACCCCCTTCCGCTTTTGAGAGAGGAGCCATCGGTCCCTGAAGCCTCTCGGGAGGTTCAGAGCGACCAACCACTTGCTCCTGCCAAGAAGCGTCGCCGCATTCAGAAGCTGGATAACGGCACACAGCTCTCCCGTTCAACTGTCAAATCCTGGCAGGAAGGCTACCTCGATAACACAGAAAGAGCAACCAAAAGGCGCAGGGGCAACGCAAACCAAGCCAAAGAGAACGCCTACTTCTTTCTATTTGGAAAGGGCATTGGAGGCGTGGGTACATATGGGGTTGACTTCCCCTTAGCTGAGATGTTCGCGGGCAATGGCCTACGTGACATCATTTACGGCCCGCCCACAGAGGAGGAACGCGAGGCTCAGACACCTTCCCCTAAAGGCCGCCGAAGACGGGCAGACGAAGCATTTGGAGACGACGGTGATGAAAATGCGGACCGAAACGTTCGACCCAGGCTCAATGAGACACCGCAGCAAGGCCGCTCTATGGACGATGACACTGGCTTCGACATGGCACTCGGGGACGATTCGATGCCCGAGATGGGCATGGAGGCTGGCCAGCCCATGCGCGACAATCACTCATCCTCCCTGATGCCATGGGCTCAAACCCCTTCGATAGGCAGAGGCTCTTCCGTTGCCAGCCACAGCGCCCAGCGGCATGAAAACACTAGCCGCCAGAAGTCTGCCAGTATCCGCGGAAGCAGTATGCCACCTTTCGAGCCCCTCCATGATGCGCAGCACACGGACGACTTCGACGCCCTCCCTTTCGACATGCCGGCGTCACAGGACTTGGCTTCTGAAGGTCTTGACCCAGCTGAGATCCTTATCACTGGTCAGCAGGAAGGTGAGAACGACTCTCAATGGATGCGATCGATGCTCGACACCGCAAGCGGAGAGTTTCTGCAATGGACCGAGGAAGAAGCCAAGAAGACGGGCCAGATTCAGGAGGGAGATGCGAAGAAGAACCGCCGATGGGTTGATTTTGACAATCTTATCGAGCCCACGAAGCAGAACCACGTCGTCGCGGCCCAGGCGTTCTACCATGTTCTCGCCCTGGCGACCAAGGACGCCATTACGGTCGAGCAGCACGTCGCAGACCTGCAGCCCTTTGGAACCATTCGAATTGGAGTTGATATGACGGCGCACATCAACAGCGAGGAGTGACGACTGAACGACGAACTCGACGATCGATTTCACTACACAACATAACGACAGGGGGGTGGTCAAATGCTGCTAATTGCTTGGAAGTTAGAATCGGGGAGAATCTGTTTGCTTGAAAAGTTTCGTTCGGGAAAGGAGGTTCGTTTGACATTTTCTGCGTCTTTGCTTTTCAGTTCTACATTGCGATGCATTTGATTTTCCGGATCAGGATGAAAGGGGTTGATCTCGAAGTGAGAAGGCGATTCCAGTCATCTGCGGACCACGGTATCGGTCGAGTAGAGAATCTGGGATCTGAGAATTGCTATCTTGGGGAATTGGGATCACATACGGGCAGAAGACTTGCTAGATACCACACACACACATTAGCTACATTCACCAGAAAAGTTCATCATTTCGAAGTTGTCATCGAGGTTCATTATTACGTGCACTCATTTGCAAAGCTAGACTACTCGTAGACATCCTCCTCATCGCCAACACCTTCCCGATCCTCAAACTTCATGTAGACAATGTCGGGATCCTCAGCCGCCGGACCCATGACTTTCGTCCAAGCGTCCTTGACTGGCTCCAGAGCCGTGTCGCTGAAGGCGAGATCGAGCGGCAGGCTGGGAAGGACGTCTGATGCATCTGCAGCGTTTGACGCAGCCGCATGTGCCTGTTGGTACGCGACCTTGTAGATCGCCTCCGGCTTGTCTTCGCCATCACCGAGGGCAGAAAGCAACGAAGCCAAGGCCTTTTCCAAGGCTTCGGCTGAAGTTGGTGTCATTGGAGTGACAAAGTAGAGAACGCCTAGACAGTGACCCGGTTAGTCGTGTGACAAGACAATACGAGGTAGTTGCAGGTCAAAGTGTGAAGAAAATGTGTACAATCAGTTCCACAGAAGTTTACGTCAAAGCAAGAGCTCAGGCAATGTAGATAAGTTTTTTTTCTGAAATCATCATGTGTACGATGGAGGGCTTGTAACAGGGAGAGTTGGGGGGTTGTGAACTTACTCTGACCGGTTGGGCACTCCCCAGTCTCGCTCGAGTGAGCAAAGACGTAAATGGGGAATGCTGATGCAACGTCGGCGATGGAGTTGGCCGGGAATGCAATGACTGCTACAGCTGGTGCAGGTGATCCTTCGACAACAGCATCGAACAAAGACGAGAGCGGTGAGTTAACGACCGCAGTCAACCTGCTTACGCGCTGGCCGCCGGAGGCAATCCCCTCAGCGCCACGAATGAAGGTCCGGGATTTCACCGTGACGTCGCTAGTCAAGTCGACCTCGAAGCGGGCGCCATCTTCCTGGGCTTCGTCGAGCTGGCGCGTAGCTTTCGTACCCGTGCCTAGCATGTAGACTGCGCCACCGACGGCGCAAGCGCGGCAACCGACTTGCGCGATCTCAGAGAGACCGCCCCATTTGGGGTACACAGCAGCGAAGCCTGGCCCAAAGGCGCCCATGGAGGAGAGGTGCCTGTGGATAGCTGCCAAGCCGTCCTTGGTTGAAACCTTGCCGTCCAGGCTTAGAGTAAGCGTGACGACGTAGGTCTGCAGAGCGGCGTCCAGCTTGAAGTCAGACGACAGGAACTCCGACAGAGGCTTGTCGGCATGTGGAGCCCATATGCCCTTGTTATCCTCCGAGTTGTAGTCGAAGACGAACTTGAGGAACTTCATCAGCGACCGCTTCGCCCTTGCGGGGATCGCAGTCGTGGAGAAGACGGCTTCGCGGGTCGAGGGGATCGGCACAAGGCTTGGTATTCCAGCTTCGGTCCCGCTACCGGCAGCTGGTGGGGTGTAGATGAAGAAGGACCCGACAGCAAGAAACTCGATCTGTCGGAACGCGCGCGACGACACGAGCTGCTTCACCAGCTCTGAGCGGGTGTGTATGATCTGCGGCGCGAGAGCGAGAGAGTAGGCTCTCGGGAACGACAGTGAAGGTCCGGAGCCCGTTCCTACCTCGGGCTTGCTCACAGTCGCTGACGAGAAGACGCGCGATGATCCGGCGACATCGTCGGCGGGAGCAGCGTTCGCAGTCGCCCACTCTTCAATCTCTTGCAAACTGAAGGCGGCTTCGGTGCCACCATAGTACTCGTTGGGGTCGAGGTGCAGAATTTGCTTTCCTGACCGCGAGAGGGCTCTTCACGGCCAAGCGAGACTGCGTCAGTCAGATCGAGGCTTTTTCAAGAAACAACGATGCCGAAAGACGAAGACGACGAGTTGGGCTGGGAAAGAAAAAAGAGAGGCCAGGAAGAGAGCTTACAAGGCTAGCAGCGACTGCTGCAGGCCAGTGCCGTGGAGTATGACATCCCACGTCTGCTCGGCCAGCGTTTCCATGGTGTTGGAAAGTGTAAGGTCGAAGGAAGAGCGAGGAGGGAAAATTTGCGTGGAAGCCGAGAGCTGAGGTTGGAACCTGGAAGATTGACGATGGGGCTCCGTGGTGGGGAACTCTGGAAAACGGAGGCTGAAGTGTGTGAAAGCCAAAGCGGGCACTGTAATTTGGCACTGTAGCTGGCTCGCCTAAAATTTCATCGCGAGGAAAGCGCTACTTTCTGTGGTTTTTTCCTTCCTTCATCATCCGCTCGGTAACCAAGCCGCGAGTCAACATTCAGTAGATTCGCGGCTCATGAGGGCCTTTCATTAGGCTTCCTCGGCGCCGGGCGGTAGAAGGAATTTCCCTAGTATCTACTGCCTTGGAATAAAGTCTGAAAAGGTGGCTCGAATTGTGGAATACATATCTTCACCGCGGCACGCTCAATGTGTGTTCTGTGTTTCGCAGACTTTGTCTCGATCCTTGTGGGAGATGACGAAGCTCTGTTTTCTTTGCTAAGTTGATTCTATGAACCAAAACAAGTAAACCAGACTGCTGTCAATCCCTACTGATTGTTTCCTGTCTGGTAGTGAAAACCTGTTGTGACCTATTCTGATGCCTCGTAACAATTCCCGGCGCACTCTGCGACACCTTATTCAGGTCCCGACGACTCTGTTAAACAAGCAGACCTATAACCCCCAAATTGCAATGCCCTTGTGGTATCATAATCATGTCTCGTTATCGTATTGTCGGGTGTACCCTTAGTTGTCGGTAGAGTCCTCGCTGGTGTCGACATCAGGGACCAGGGCGACATGCTTGCGCTTGACGCAACCCTTGCTGGCGCCACGCTGGCTGTTGCAGCAGTCGACGATGCACATGGCATCCTTGTTGGAAGTGAACTCCTCGCCGGCCTTGTCAAGATCCGCGAACCAGACCTCGTGTTCATTCTCGCACTCGAGGAGCCACTTGCCTGTTGCGTTGAACGCAGTTCGTCAGCATTCTTTCACTCCACATTGAACAGGAAACGTCTTGAATGGATCGCGACTTACCCCAGTGATACAGGCAAGACTCGTTGGTGTTCTCCTTCTCGACGAAGGGCAGCTCGCACAGTTCGCACATCTTGATGTTGCGCTTCACAGTCTTGGGGAGCGGCTGGGCCCAGCTCTTGTTGGACAGGGAGGCGCGGGTAGACAGGCGACGCTTGGCAGCGGCGGCGGCCTC
>JFBX01000728.1:203558-250823 GCA_001563135.1 Colletotrichum simmondsii | reverse complement strand
CGACTGCTTCTTGTCGTCGAGGTAGTCGAGGACGCTCTCGACGTGGTAGTGGGTGTCGGTGAAGCTGCAGACAGCCTTGAGGATCTGGACGAGTTCCTCCTTCGAGGCCTCCTGGATTCGAGAATGAAGATTGGCCATGGCTGGATGATGATGCTTGGTGTTTCTGAGGCAAACTTCTCAGAAAGTGGTGATGATGATTTTTTGCCCCTCAAGTGATGCTGATTTTTGAAGGTGATGTGAAGAGAGTAGCTTAGCAGCTTCAGAAGATCGTGTCAGAGGAGAGTTAATGGAAGTTGATGGGCTCAAGTAGGTGTGCGCTTTCATCTTCACCCGGACCGCACCAAAGGCGGCTGGTGGGTGAAAGGCGGCTGGGTCATCAAAGCTCACGATAGGGGCGATCGGTTGCCACCCTTGGCCGGGTAGAGCATAACCTGAGGATACATAAGAGGAAACAGCTTCCTTTCCCCAAACGTCTTGGATTTTCATGTCTTCCTTTTGGTGGGTATCATTATCTTCATGCCATGGCCTTGTAAAACTGCTCCCATCTCCGCTCTGCAACGCCCACAAACTCCCGTATGAGCTGCGGCTGCAGTACGGTTCCTCCGTGCTTTGATATCGCCAATACCTTCGTCTCTCCCTCGCTTCGGTCCACAACTGCTGTTACCTCTTCATCACATAGACTCTCCTCCAACCTGTCCGGGTCGACCAGAGTCCAGAACTTGCCGGCAGCAGGCCGATCCGTCGTCTCCTTTCCTGTGAAGACGCCAGCTGTGCAGGCGATAGGGAAGCCGTGCAACGTCAGGGGCTTGGGGGTCTCTCGGGAGCAGACGACCAGCTCGCGGTCTGCGTCCCATCGTGCGACAGGGATCGTTGTGTCGCGAAGGGCGGCCAGGATAGCAGCCCAGGCAATGTCAAAGGGGTTGCCATCGAAAGAGATGAAGAAGATGTCAATGTACAGAACCCAGTACGCCATGACAACCTTTCCACCCTCAGGTTTCTCTTCGTCCTCGTCCTCATCCATCTTGTCGTCTCCATCATCGCCCTCCACCTCGGCCTTCTCGGCAGGTCGAGTGTACCATATCCTCAGGTCCTCCGGGTCGACAAGGTTGGAGGAATGCAGCAGTGAATAAACTCTCGTGCTCAGGGTCTGCGCCAGTGTTGTGGGAGGTACGCCGGGGAGAAATTGCGGTGCGCAGCCGGTGGCGAGCTCGATGTTGGGGACGAGCAAGTCGTAGTCCTTGAGCTCCAAGCTGAGCTTGCCATTGTCGTCGTCGAGATTCGCAGCGGTGCGGAAATTGGGGATGTCGGAGGCGAGAAGTGTTTCGGCACGGATACCGCAGATGACGGTTGTATCGCCCGTCCGTACAACGGCGCTTCCATTGGCATGGGTCAAGCTGGAAGTGTTGACATTGGGAATTCGGGCTTCGTTGGGTGCGCGACCGTTGCTTCTGGCAGCGTTGGCGGGCGCGGGAGGCTGAAGGTTTGCGAGGAGGAAGGGATGAGGCGAGAGCTTGGCGAATGTATCGCGAGGGAGGCCCTTAGAGGTAGCCATTGTCGTGATGTTTGTCGGAACAGCGGGAGAGCAGAGAATCCTCTCAATTGAAGCGCAAACGACCTAGAGGATGGCCTTGGACTTGTCTGAGGTGGGATGAAGTGAGAGCTGGAAATTTTGAGTGGAGTCGGAGGTCGGCGTCAGTGGCTCCGGTGGGGTTCAACTAAGGTAGGTACCTAGGTAGCGCTTTCGCGTTCCAGGCCCTGCCCGGGCTGCAGTGAACGGATGGTCCCTTCCTGCAGCTGCATCATCGCACATCTCTCACCCCACCATAAATTTCCTTGTAGTGTTGACGACTTGAGGTCCATCGATCGATTGCGTTCAACTATCACAGCGGCACGATCTGGAAATTCGTTTGTACAATGGTAATATGCTTCTATTATATACTAATTTTCATAGTCATGCGCATCGTTGTCCTTGCCATGCGACTCTCAGGCAAGACCTTCCTCCACCGACATGTCACCGATCACAGCAAAGCCAGAGCGCTCCCAGCCGTGACATTGACACCGAGACTCAGGTTGCCCAATACTGAGCTGCTCAGCCAGTTACCAACATACCCGTTCACATCCTCGGGCTTCTCCCACATGACCCAATGCGTACCGTTCACCTCGCCTCTTGACAAGCTGTCGAAGTACGTCTCCATACCGGTCGACAAGATGGGAGGCAACGCCGAGTCGAGCGAACCGCCGATGTACAGCGCAGGTTGCGAGTACTTGGCCGTGTACGCGGTAGCGTTGCTAGGGATGAGTGCAAGCTCGTCCTGCCAGTTGAGCTCGCCGGTGCGGTACCAGTTGAGCGTCCTGTTAAAGGGGTCGCTACCGGCGTAGTTCTCCACGTAGTAGTCGAGCTCCTCCTCGCTCAGCAGCGGCGTGTCCGTCGTCACGCCGTCGAGGAGGTCAAAGTCGAATCCGGCGCTGCTGGAGTTGAAGGCCGATGCGCCGCTGGGCAGCCTGACGCCGTAGATTGTGTTGAGGATCTGGCGGACGCGGGTAGCGTTCTGGACGTCGCCGAGGCCAATGTAGTCCTGGACGGCGTCGGTGCGGAACTGCAGCTGGTAGTGCAGGGTGGGCAGCGCGGTGGCCTGGTCGACGTAGGCCAGACGCGGCGGGGCGAAGGGGGTGCTGATGACGAAGAAGGCCGAGATCAGCTCCGGGTGCCAGAGGGCTGCGCGGTAAACGACCGCTCCGCCCCAGTCGTGGCCGCCAAGGATGATGCGCGAGAGGCCGAGGTGGCTGGCGAGGGCGGCGATATCATCTGAGGCGCGCTTGAATGTGCTGGTTGGGTTGGTCAGTCTTTGCCAAGCTTTCCTCGTTGAGGTGAGGTACTGGGTGTAAGAGAATTACTAGTAGTTGACGTCGGCGGGAGCATCAGTGCCTCCGTAACCCATCATGTCTGGGGCGATGACCCGAAGACCCTTAGACAGGAGGTAAGGGATCTGGTTGCGCCATCCCAGGGACATATCGGGCCACCCGTGGATAAGGAAGATTGTGCCTACCACCTTGCCCGCAGGCTCGGCGTGGATGTAGTTGTACTCGACGCCATTGATAGTGGCAGTCTGGAACTCGAACCCAAACTTGGTGACAGCGCTCATCTTGACTCCGGAATCAGCAAAAAGAACGAATGTCGAAAACGAATGTGAATGCTCTCAGCGATGGCACTGGAGAGACGAAAGGGAAACTAAAAAACGAGCGAGGAACCCCCGCCGACTATGTAGTTCTTCATTCTCTCGTCCTGAGCCTCGGCTTGCGGCAGTGTAACGGTCAATCCGCGGTGGAGACCCCTTGTAAGTCTCCTCCGGGTCCTACCCAATTTGAACGGCGAACCCCCTTTTTTCCTCCTCTTTTGGCATCTTGGCGATTTTCGCAGTGGAGAGGGCATAGGCAAACGGTGCTATATATGGCGTGACATCCGGTGACCCCGGTGTGATATAATTTTTTGTTGGTAAGACTGACTCTTAACCAACGGGCCAGAATACTGAGGATGAGGGAGGGCTGAGAAAAAACCAAGTTGTTGTGCGGAACCAGCGACGTCAGAGTTCATAGCGACCGTGGATGTCAGCCAAGCCTGATTTACAGCGTAAAGCGTCATTTTTTCACAATTTTTAGTTGGCTTGGGGATGCATTTTAAGCAATTTAAGGCGGGCTGGGATCCCTTGCGATCCCTGTGATGAGTAACTACTGATAGAATACGATCATCTAGTGCCAAATCGGTGCCAAAATTAGCATGGGTCTTGACTCGGTGGAACTTTGGGAAACTTCAAGGCCCGCCGCAACCAAGTTGAAGCTTAATAACTGACGTTGGTCTGTGATATGACCCTAAAGTCTATATCAGCCATGCGGGATGGCGAATCTGGGGATTTATTACTTGCAGCTTGTACGCAGCCCTTTACACTGATCATTATGGCTCGCAACAACGCAGGTTGCTTGCCCATCCTACAGCCGTAAACCTTGGAGCTAGACCTTCTTCATGAATGCCCTCTCTTGGACGTCCACTTTTAAGAGCCCATGTTAAAGGGCTAACTCGTCGACTCGCTACTCTGAACAAATAGTATCTTGAGTCAAAAAGTGTATGCCGGGGTTGCGGCTAGCCACACCAATTTGGGCTCTCAAATTTGATGTAGTCATTTTACTTCATCACAGGAACTGTCGGTCCTGCGATGCCCTTTCGTGCGTATACAAATAAGTATATGTGCAAGGAGTTGACGCCTGGCAGTGAATGATCCCTATTTGCCTCCCGCTTACACCGGCCTGGGGTCTCAAAGTGAAACAGCTTAGTAGTCTTCGCCACGGCTAGGAAGCATGAATTCCATTTTGGTTTTTGGGAGCCAGCTCGCTCAATTCGGCACGTTGTGTGACTACAGGTGGCTTGGTTGCTTCAGCTACTTCTGCCTGCAACAAGGTCTGATTTATACCACTAGATGCGCTGTGGCAATAGTAATTTCAATCAAGACAGCAACAGATTGAGTCTTAGGGACTGGCAGTCACGATCGGCCGAATCTGAGGTACCTCCTTCAGCAAATTCAGCATTATTTATTAATCCGCTATTCAGTATGTCTTTGTGAACTACCATTTGTAACAAACTCCCTAAAATCAACAACAATAACACGCTGACACGGTACCAGCTTAAGTATTCCATAAGGCATCGCCAAAACAAAGGAGAAGTAATCGATTCAAAACCATATCAGGCCACGCTTAGCCACTGACAACAATGGCACCGGAATCCAGACATCTGGCACCATCATTTCGACTGCTGACTGGTGCATCCTTCAACCTCAGAGGGTTTGAAGAGCCATCAACAGCAATACGCCAAATCTGCCCACTGCCATTTTCCACCGCAAAGAGGTAACCATCTGTGGTTGCGTAGCTAGCACCCCAGAAAGGTACCGTAGTCCCAGTTGCTCCTGTGAGGTTGCCCAAGTTGCGAACCACTGTGAATGCGTGAGAGGTCCGGCTCCACCGCAACAGGTAAGCAACTTGATTGCTCACGCCGACGGACCATAGATCTCCGCCTCCGACGCCAGGCACGACAGTCCAGTCACCGATTGTGTAACCACCGGTACCGCTGAGCTTGCCACTAGTGACGAGACCTCCGTAATTTGCGGTGCCAGGAGCGAAGTTGTACTGATAGAAGTCGGCACCACCAGTGGAGATCCAATACTGGCCGTTCTCGTCGATGTCGCCCGAGTTGAACAGGCCGGTTGTGAGCTTGCTGACCGTAGCAACATACGTACCTGTGCCGTTGGCCAGGATGCGAATGATCTTGAAGTCGGTGGCGGCCTCGTTCTGGGAAATACCGTAGAGGTAGTCCTCTCTTGCGTTATAGCCCAAGGCGTTGATGTTGCGCGTTGAGTCGCCACCTATGTTGTCGGCAATTTGGGTTCGCTCTCCAGTGGCTAGGTTCAGTGAGAAGAGGGTCAGGGACTGAATCAGGAAGCCGGTTGTGGGACACGAGAACGCGGGGCCTTGTGTGGCTGAGGCGACGACTCTGGATGAGGTCGACGAAGTGCTCGTGCTACTGCTGCTCGAGCTGGAAGAGCTGCTTGTTGAAGTGGTTGTGCGGGATGAAGATGAGGTCGAGCTTGAAGACGATGTCGAGGTGCTACCAGCCCGTGAGGAAGATGATGAGCTCGATACAGTAGACGATGAAGTCGAGCCTGATGTGCTTGTCGTGGTTGCCGGTGTGGATGTGCTGATTGAGCTCGAGCTAGTTGACGCCAGCGTGTTTGCCTGGACACTGACGCTGCTCGACGTAGAGGAAGTCGCCGAAGAAGACGACGATCTTGTCAAGGTCGAGAACGTGGAGGCGCTCGACGAAGTTAACAATGTGTTGAGTGCAGCGCTGACGGAGGAGCTTGAATAGGAGCTTGAAGAAGCGCTTGTAGATGATGTAGAAGATGAAAAGGCTACTGCTGTGCTCGAGAAAGAGCTGGTAGAGCTTGAAGAGAGTGTAGAAGACGTCGAGGTTCTCGTCGTTGATGCTGATGAACTTGTACTTGACGCCAAGCTCGCGGCGTTGACAGTGACGCTCGAGGATGAGGTGCTTGAAGGGATGCTGCTCGAGCTATTACTACTACTCGTAGAAGCACCGCTACTCGTCGCGCTAGTGCTGCTGCTGCTTGTACTGCTTGTCGTGGGAACCAGAGTTGCGGGGTTGACCGTGACACTAGTAGAAGAATATGAAGAGGTACTGAGTGTACTGCTAGTTGTAGGACTGCTGGTTGTAGTGCCGGTGGTAGAACTGCTAACAGTGGCACTGCTGGATGTCGAAATCAAGCTTGCCTGGTTCGCCGTGAGTGAAGTTGTAGAGCTACTCGAAAAACTACTCGAAGAACTGCTCGAAGTGCTGCTTAGAGACGCCGTGCTAGATATCGAGCTTCTGGTCGTCGAGACGCTTGTCGAGGTGCTCGTTGTGGAACTTGTTGTAGATAATAGGGTGGCTGCGTTGACCGTTACACTCGAAGAAGTGGGGGACGAGCTGAGAGCAGAGCTACTAGATGATGGGCTGGTAGTAGTGCCACTGCTAATGGTTACCGAGATCGAAGAGCTGGCAGAGGTGGGAGATGTTGAGCTGGTGGAAGAGCTACTGCTTGGAGACGCACTGCTAGTAGTGGACACTAGTGAGGCTGCTGCAATCGTCAGGCTTGAAGAAGACGACGTGCCTGTTGACGAGCTGCTCAAGAACCTGCTCGTACTCGTAGAAGTGATGCTGCTGGTAGGAGCTGAACTTAAGGAGCTTGCTGTGGTACTTGACGACGAGCTGATGACGGAAATACTGCTCGTGGGAGTCCCGATGGTGGAGGTGGATATCAAAGTAGCCGCGTTGACCGTCGGACTCGATGAAGTAGATGAGGATGATGTAGTTCCTACAGAAGAGCTACTCGTAGCACTTGGTGAGGAGCTTGTTGTTGCCGTGGAAGACGAAGATGAGACTGTTGAAAGACTGCTCGTAGAAGCGCTGCTGGTTGTTGACAGGAGAGTGGCTGCATTGACTGTTGGGCTGGATGAAGAAGACAAAGAAGGAGAAGAAGACGTGCTAGAGAGACTACTAGTCGTAACTGTACTACTGCTAGTAGAGATGATTGTAGATGAGCTTGCCGACGGGCTGGAAGAGGGTAAAGAGCTGCTTGCGGAGCTGCTCGAAGGCGCTGCTGTTGAACTGGTACTTGGTGATAGCAACGAAGCTGGATTGACTGTTGCACTGATGGTGGAAGTAGTACTGGGGACCGTACTACTGATAGTGGAGCCTACATTGAATGTTGAACTCGAGGACGACGACGGGCTATTAGCCGAGGTGCTTGAAGGTGACCCTGCTGCGCTGCTAGTCGTCGGGAGCAGTGTGGCTGCGTTGGCAGTTGGACTATCAGATGCAAAGCTGCTGAGCGAGCTACTACTAGACGCAATATCGCTGGAAGTGGAGCTTGAGCTGACTGCAGAGCTAGAAGATGGAGAAGAACTGCTACTGTAACTGCTCGAAGTGGGCCCTGTTGTACTACTGCTTGTGGGAAGCAGCGTGGCGGCGTTCGCCGTTGGGCTGGCTGACGATGATGATGTACTTGAGGTGATTGACGAGGAGCTGCTGGGTGGCGTTGAAATACTGCTGGACGTAGATGCAGATGAGGCAGAACTAGAAGAGGTGCCTGCTGATGATGAAGTGCTTTGAAAGCTGCTCGTCGAAGCGCTAGAGGCCGTAGGTACTAATGTGGCGGGGCTGACAGACACGCTGGAAGAAGTAGAGCCAGTAGATGATGGGATGGGTGACGATAAGTCAGTTGACAAGGAGCTGCCGAAAAGGCCGCTTGAAGATGACGTTGATTGGGAAACAGGGCTACTGATCGATGGTGTGGGAGAAGCCAAGATCGAGCTAGAGGAACTTGAGCTCTGGCCTGCTGAGGTGCTAGTTGATGTTGGAAGCAACGTAGCAGCATTCGGGGTCGGGGTTGTGGAGGAAGAGTCGCTTGACAAGAGGCTAGATGTGATCTGCGTCGATGATGTATTTGCGGTCGCTGATGAGCTCTGAGTTGTGCTGAAGAGACTTGAGGGAGAATTCGACGACGAGGTCACATCCAAGCTAGTACTTGAGCTCAAAGTTGACGTTGACGAACCACTTGAGGTAGTCGTTAGCAAGGTAGCCTGTTCAGCCGTAATGCTTGAGGACGTGAATGTTGGCGAGACGATGGTTATAGTTGAGGAGCTTGAACTTTGACTCGCACTGGAGGAATCCAAAGAAGCGAATGCGGTCGAGCTGGTAGTTGATCCCGAAGTTGATGTCGAAGAAGCACTAGTGGTGGTCGGCAGTAAGGTGGCCTGATTGACTGTGGTGCTTGACGACGCGGAGCTGCCCGGAGAGGAGGTCGAGGATGTGCTTGCGACGCTTCCGGTCGCGAAAGTGCTGGAAGAACCGACAGAGCTTGAACTAGATAACTCAGTTGTGCTTGTAGTTGATGACGACGATGGAGTCAATGATGTCGACAACAAAGACGCGGGATCGACACTCAGACTCGATGTGGATGAGATAACAGTAGAAGAGGCACTTGAAAGGTCACTCGAGCTGCTCTGGAAGAGTTGGCTGGAGCCACTACTTGAGGTTGACGAAGATATTACTGTCGATTCAGACGAAGACAGTGATGTTGAACCTGATGAAAGGAGCTCTGAGCTAGATGAGGCGCTCGTTGAGGACGCACTCGTGGTCGGGAGCAAGGTGTTATCTTCCGCTATGTTGGCTATAGTTGACGATGTGATACCGGCAATGCTGGAAGATGGTTCTGAGGGGCTACTTGAGCTGATACTGGAAGGTGTGCTCGAAACCGATATGGAAGACACACTACCAGTCGACTCAGAAATGCTAGCTGAAGTCGACGATGGCTGAGAAGTTGAGGACGACGGGGGCGAGTCTGAACTAGAAGACGAGCTCGTCGAAGCGGCACTCGTGCTTGACAGCAAAGGATTCGGCTCGACAGTATCAGTCGTACTTGTAGAAGTGGCGCTGGCGCCAGTAGGCGATGTACTTGGGAGTGGCTCGAATGTTGAAGAGCTTGAGAGTATCGAGCTCGACAATCCTGGCGAGAGGTCAGTGGATGTTGACCTGGAAGTCGAAGGTACCGCAGTTGGAGTCGTCTCAACGTAGACTGTGCCTGGCTGTTCATCTTGCGGTTGCATGATGCTGACAGTAGTTGCACCGCCGCTCAGAGTATTGGTCCCACTGTATGGGCGAGTGACAGTAACAAATTGTGCTCGTCTTCCGACGACTATGGTGCCAGCTTGAGTACCGCTCGGACTAATCGAAGCAACGATAGTTGAGTCTGGTGAGTCTGAAGCTGTGAGGAAAATGGTGGTGTAAACATATGTAACGGATGGAGTACTAGCAGGCTCGGAGGCGGAGCTGGATGAAAGCGTAGAGGAAGCTAATGACGATGAGGAGAAGATCGAAGTGCTCATCGACGAAGACTCTGATGTAGGAAGCAACGTATCTTGACCGGCTGTTGAACTCGAAGACGTAGATGGAGCAATTGAAATGGACGTCGAGTCAGATGAGCTTGAGGAAGTCGCATCCGGCGCGATCGAAAACGAAGATAGGATGCTTGGATCTGTAGACGTGCTGATCGATGATGGCTCCGAAGTGGGCCGTAGCGTTGCTTGATCAACCGTTGGGCTTGAAGATGCTGACGAGGTAGACGAGCTGACTGACAAATCAGATGAGGTCGAAGGAGTGACTCCTGGAGCAGTCGCCGAGGTCGACGACGACGAAGATGTTGGCGAAGAGGTGCTTGTAGTGCTCGCCGACGATGACTCGGACAGAGTAGTTGAGGTTTCTGCATTGCTTGTCGCACTGGAGGACGCAGAGGTGAAAGAAGCAGAAGATGAGAGTAAAGTCGAGCTTGAAATTGTCAATGTGATCTCGGCGGTTGAGCTGACGGAGGATGTTGATAAGCTCGAGGAAGATGATTCCGAACTTGGAACCAAACTCGCTGGATCAGCCGGTGGGGAGCTCGAAGATAGAGACAGCCCGATCGAGGTTGATGATGAGGAAAGTGAAAAGCTAGATGTGGCCTCGACAGAGCTTTCGGAACTGGATTCGGATGAAGAGCTTCGATCCGAAATTGACGAGGAAAGAGAAGACGTCAAACCAGTAGTCGGCAATTCTGTGGACGTCGAGACAAGACTAGCGGGTTCAATCGTTGGAGATGAAGATGGAGACGTAGACGTGGTAACGGATGAGGATATAGATGTTACGGATGCGGCTTCATCGGAGCTTGATTGGGGAGTTGAAGAAGTTGATATGACAATAGAAGTGCTGGTTGGTGAGGATACGGAAGATTCGGTGGAACTAGCGATAGAACTCGATGGCGATAGGGAATCACTCTCTGAAGAGCTTGAAGTTGTCGAACTTAAAAGTAGAGTTGCGGGGTCGACCGTGAAAGAAGAAGACTCAGAGCTACTTGTGGATGTGCTAGTAGAGGAAAGTGTTGGCGTGATTGTAATTTCTTCAGAGCTTGCTTGCGAGCTCACTGAATCAACTTCAGTGATTGGAATGCTGATTGTAACTGAAGAAGAAGGTTTCGTGGTGCTGATAGTAGACGTAGCCGTAGAAACTGAAGATGACAGCAAGACGCTCTCAAAGGTGCTTGATGCACTTTCAGTCAAAGTGCTCTGTGAGGTTGGCAGTAGGCTATCCGGGTTGATTGTAAGGCTGGGCGAAGCGGCAATAGTGCTGGAAACCTCTGAAGAGGAGGAGGCAACATCTGATGTTGAACTGACGGAAGTCGCAGTAATGGTACTGGAACTGGTGGAAGTGCCAGAAGAAGGGTCCAAAGCGTCCAATGTTGTAGATGAATTTACTTTCGCAGACGAGTGTGGAATTGAAGAGGGCGATCCAAGTATATCCGTGGAACTTGAGCCTTGCTCTGTAGATGGGCTTGATGATGTAAACAGCAGACTGTTAGGATCAACTGTCACACTAGAAGACGAAACGTCAGTCAAAGAGCCCTCAGACGTAGTGGTTGTGCTATCCAGAGTTGGACTGCTTGAATCTGACTGCGGCAAGGTCGATGTTGGAGTTGGCGTCGAAGCATCTGCTCCGTTGGAGGTCGAGGAATTGTTACCCTCACTTGTTGGGAGGCTAGTTGAAGAAGGTAGCGTATTCAGATCGACGGCAACGCTTGAACTCGAAGTAATGGAATCAGAACCCTCACTGCCCAGGACACCTGAAGAGTCCGCAGCTGACGAGGACGTGCTGCTGGTGATGGACGATAACGGATCAGACGTGGCAGTCAAGCTTGATGCAGATGAAACTCCTGATGAGCTGCTCGATTCAAAAGATGAGAAACTTGTCTCTGTGCCCGTAGTTGCAGATACGATAGACGTTGGTAGCAAGGTATTGATCTCGGCAGTTGCCTGCGTGCTGGAAGAAGACGATGAATCCTCAATAGAGCTTGAGGTAAGCTGAGAATTGGGTTCTGAAGTTGAGGTATCCAGCACAGAAGAGCTCTCAGTGCCACCCGAGGACACTGATGGTACTGCTATTGAGTCGCTAGACGTTGACAGCAAGGTGTTGATCTCTACTGTACTCTGAGTGCTTGAGGATGAGGATGAATCTTCAGGAGACATCGAAATAAATGATGTGCTCGGACCTGAAGCTGAGATGCTCGTTGCAGTAAAAATCTCACTCGAGAAGGTACTGGTTGAGCTTGGAAGTAAGGTGTCAGGCTCAAGCGTCGTTGCAGTAATTGAGGTTGAGGACGAAAATTCCGCTGAGGAGCTCGTCGAGGTTTCATTCTCCGAATCGCTTGTCGATGCGATAGTGGTAGCTGCACTAGGAGTAGACGTTTCCGATGGCGATTGTGAACTACTGCTCGTTGTAGACTCTGAGTCAAATGAGGACGTTGGATTGAGAAGAGCAGAGTCGCTAGATGAGATAACCGATGTGCTGCTTTCCACGCCAGATAAGAAACTGCTAGATGTAATAGTAGGCGACAGTGTATCAAGGCCAATAGTTTCCAAAGAGCTTGAATACAACAGAGATGATGAGGAGATTGGTGTTGAGTAAGACTCAGTGACCAAGGTGCTTGAAGTGCTCGACTCTTCGCCCGATGATGCACTGACAGATAATGTCTCTTGTCCATCTAAGCTAGGTGTGAAAGAAGTTGAAGAAGCTCCGGGGTCTGTGAAACCGCTTGATGACAATGCCAATGTTGATGTTGATGAAGAAATCTCGGAAGATAAGCCGCTAATCGTTATTGGCTCTTCTGTCGTCGACACAGAGGTAGAACTTGGTACTAGTGTGTCAGGGTTTACTGTGAATGTGTCTCTCGAAGATGTCGAAGATCCGGTAAAAACCTCCAATGTTGAAGACACAGTAGACAGGAGTGAGCTACTGGACAATGTAGAAGGGATCCCCACATCGGAGGAAGTTGACGAAGTCGAGGTGGCTGAAAGGTCGAACGGATCAAGGGAGTCTGTAGATGTTGACGTAGTAGAAGATGGCCCTGATGTTGCTGAGGTTGATGGAGGATCAGCATAGATAATGGTACCAAGGACTGTTCCGCTGCCCGGGTATGTGGCGATGGGGATAGGTTCCGTGATGATTGAAGTGCCCGAGTACGCAACTCTAGCCACTGCATAGCGAGCGGCAAAGACGACGGTACCTTTAGCTGTCCCGGAAGGCGCAACTGTACTAATGGCAGACGGAACGATGTAGGAGTCGCCTTCGGTGTAGATCAAAGTCGAAGTGACATAGAAGGATGCTGGAATAGCCAAGATAACAGTGCCTGGAGACCCGTTCGTTGGCTGGACGGTGCTCAATGGGAGAGGCTCAGATAGTGAAGATGGGCCGGTATAAATGAGTTGCGAGGTGATGTAAGAAGCAGCTTCCGCTGATGTTGACGTGGTCGAGAATTGGGAAGTCTCGGAAGGAATTGAAGTGGCGGCTGTGAAATCGCTGCTTGTAGCATCCGAAGAAAAGGAGGCAATCGTATCGATTGTAGTTGACAGGAGAAAAGAGGAAGTATCTATCAGCGAGCTCTCTGATGTACTTGGAGTGTCACCAGTGGAGGCAGTAATCTCGAGAGAAATATTGGCTGTTTCGGAAGCAAGACTGAAAGAAGTTGCCGAAGAGATCTCAGTGTTTGTGGTCAAACTGGCGGTTTCTGTAAGTAAGCTGCGGGACGCTGAGGTAGTATCATCTGCTGTAGTAGACGAGCTTAATGTGGAGATGAGATCGGTGGTAGATATCAGGGAAGCAAGCGCTGTGGAAATTGTCTCAAAGTCGCTTGTGCTGCTAGTCGATGGGACGCTGTTGCTAGAATCAACTCTTGCTGTCGTTATGGGAGACTCACTCAACAGGCTTGAGGCAGTGAAAGATGTCAAGGAGCTGGCTTCAGTTGAGGTTGCATCGATGGAAGTGGAGCTGCTGGCTTCTGATCCGATAGTAATCGAAGTTCTTGCGCTTGTATCGGTATTGAGGGCCTCAAAGGAGGTGCTGCTACTCTGAAGAGTGCTGAGGCTAGATGCCAAAGAAACGTCACTCAAAGAGCTTGAATCGGCGGTGGTAAGTAGAGAAGCAAAGCTTGTGCTTATTGCTTCAGGATTAAGGGTGCTCAAGCTCTCGACTTCGCTCGATGTCGTCGCCACGCTAGTTGACTCAAGGGTTGTGCTAAGTTCGCTAGTTCCAGTGCTGCCGGCGCTCTCGCTCAAGCTGATGCTGATCGTTGTAGCTATGGGAGATGCCAAAGTTACCAATGTTGTGAGTGAAGTCGCTGATGAATCAGAGCTGATCGCACTGGTAGACGATCCTCCACTATCAGGTGAGATAGACAACGTCGCTGACAATTGCAGTGAGGCAGGGACTGCAATGATTACCAAGCCAATAGCCTGTGTCCCAGAAGGCTGGATCGTCGAAAGGGTCACTGTGGACTGACCTGTCCCCGATACTGTTGACGTGAGGAACTGGGCGGCGTAAAAAATAGTTCCACGGACGCTTCCGCTCGGAGGTACTGTACTGATGGGGACCGGAGTTGGCAACTGATCAGTGCCTGTGAACGGCACCTGAATGCTGTCGTAGAGGGCAGATGCTGGCGGAGCTGAACTCGAGACCAGGGCCTGATCCGAGATAGAGGATATAGATGGAATGATATCCTCAGATGCAGGGCTACTTGCCACAGACGAAGGAAACTCGATGGAACCCGTGGAATCCACATAAGAAACTACAGTGAAAGAAATGAAATCAGACGAAGAAGCAGTGGAAGGCACTACCAAAAGAGAAGAGGATGCCAAGTCGCTCGATCCAACAGTGTTGGAAGGGGACACTTCAATCTTTGTTTCAAATGATTGCGATACCGTCGCCTGGACTGCGGTGGTTTCTAGATCAGTTGACGTTGTTGTCTGGCTTGGGAAAATAGGCCTTTCGCTTGTTAAGATTGGGACAATTGGATCGCTTGTCAAGCTCGAAGATGTGCCTAGAAACGCTGGATCAATGCTGACGCTAGTTGAGAGGCTGCCATCCGTTGATGTTGCGGTGAAAGTTGACAATTCTGGGGTTGAAATAGAACCAACCGAGGAAGCTGGAAGGATCGCGGAAGAGCTCAGATCACCGACCATCGAGCTGTAACTATCGGATGAAGTTGATGGGAAAACTACTACAAGGCTGCTTGATCCTCGCTGTGATTCGCTCGATGTGCTGGATTCAGCCAGAACAGTGGGCAAGCTCGAGGCGGTAGACTCGGAAACTCCACTCGATCCCGACGAGCTTTCAAAGGAAACAAAAGTCGAGGCAGAGTCTAGTGGAGAAAAGAATGTGGAAAAGGAGCTAGCTTCCATTGGTGAAATGCTTTCAACCGAGCTTGTAGACTGCAATATTGTGCTTGACACAACAGGGGAGGACGACTCGCTCGAAGCACTGGAAATGGCAGCAGAACTGGTCCCAGAGGTAGCAAAGATGGCGGGCCTCGCCAAGACAATGGTTCCAGGGACCGTGCCGGATTGGTAGATGGTGGTCAATGGCAGAGGCGAAGTGAGGGTGCCTGTTCCAGTGTAGTCTACCTCGGACGTGACCAGAGGGTCTGGTGTTGCGTAGACAATTGTCCCCAGCACTAGTGAGTCTGAACCGCTTGGCAGCACGATGCTCACTTGCTGAGGTCCAGTGATGATCCCCGTACCAGAGTATGGCACAGCGACGGAAGCAAAGAGTCTCCTAGCCGCACCAAATATTACAGTTGGTGCGTCGCCATTACTTGGATAAACGGTGGTGAGAGGGACAAGGCCGGTGCCCGTAAGAGACTCAGTTCCTGTGAATACGACCACAGACGTCACAAAGGTTGCTGTTGGGGTCACCAAGCTAGGTCCAGATGGTGTGGCTGAAGCAGAAAGACTACTGGAGCCTAAATCTCTGCTTAGATTGGACGAGGAGAGGCTAGAGTCAGGTGAGATTAAAGACGTTGAGGTCGAGGTCGTGTCCTGAACTGTTGTGTCGGCAGGAATGGTGTCCATCGTTGCGGTAGTCTGATCTGCCCCAGCAGGAGTCAACACGCTCGAAAATGGAGGAGCAGCAGTGGAAGATGATACTGCGCTCGATGACAGGGTGCTCAGAATGTTGAGAAGTGCCGAGGATGAAATCGTTGGGACAGAAAGCGCAGAAAGAGTGCTGGTGGAGCTGATCGAAGACGCAGATTGAGTTGAAAGCTCGGAGCTGGTCGATGAGCCGGCTGTGGTTTCTGTTAACGTTGAGGTCCGTGACTCTACTACGCTGGAAGAATCAGGAGAAGACAAAGCGGCCGTGTTACTTTGAAGGTCTATAGCTGAGGAGGTCAAAGGACTCGAGCCGGCGGGCAAAATGATAGAGGAGGTTTCTGTGACAGCTGAAGAGATCCTTGTGTCAATAGGTGTCTCTATAGCGGCTGGAAGCGATAAGCTTGTGCCTCCAGTCGAAAAGAGTGTGTCGGATGTAGATGCAAAAGAAGGTAAGGTTGACTGACCCGTGGTTGTCACTGAAGTGGGTACATCGGTATAACTCGTACCACCGCTCGATAGGGAGTTTGGAAGAAAGCTTGCTAGTGAGCTAGGAGAGCTTGGTGTGGCACTAGATTCAACGAGAGATGAAGTCTCTGTTGAAAGTACACCCGGCGCTACTGAGAGAGTGCTAGTAGTCGGGGATCCTGTGCTAGAAGTGCTTCCAAGAATAGGAACAGATGTCGATAATACAGAAGCCCCCTGGGAGGAAGTAGTTTCGGATGAGCCAAGAGATGATCCTGCAGATGGTGATATTTCAGTCGAGGAAGTTGGGCCAATCAGATTGGGATCAGTTGTGACCGGAAGTAACAAGCTCGATGAGGACTGGGCGGACGTGTCTGAAATTGAGATGCCGGACGATCCAGAAACCTCTAAGGCTGAGCCCAAACTTGAGACATCTAAGCTAGCAGGGCTAAAGGTATTGACTCCTGCTGCAGTGCTTTGAGATGCGGGTGTGGGCGAAGCAAGAGAGTTTGGAAGAACGGTACCAGAAGCGGAAGACGAGCTACTCGGATCGGAAATGCGGTCCGACGCAAGCGCGGTAACCACATTTGTTGTTGACGTAGTAATGGAAGGTGAAGTTGTTGATGTAGTCAACGGGGATTCCCGCGGCTGAGTCGCGGTAGGTGATGACACATTCGAGGTCGAATCTGGAGCTGACGAAGTTTCGGACACTTGGGAAATGATTGCAGACAGTGCGAGAGTGTCTATGCCAGAATTACCAGACGAGGAAATAGTATCGGAACCAGAAGACTGAGATGAAGGAATTGTTGGAATCTGATTAGACGAGTCTGTTGTAAGTTCTGCAGAAGTCTGGCTCACAGACGAAGTTGCTTCTGAGACTGGGGACGATGAAGTTGAACTCGAAGTAGAGACAAATCCTGGTGGGGAGAGGAAACCTGGATTGACAGCCACGGAAGTTGTACTTTCGGAAGGAATAGGCTCAGAGGGCCTCTGGGAAATTGGATCGATCGAAGTAGATATGGCGGTTGATGTGGAAACAGGCAAACTTGGAACATCTTGTTGAGATGCCGACGTTGCTGAGCTTGTCGGGCTGCTAATGGCTATTTGGGGATCCACAGAGGTCAGTGTATCAGCCAAGTTTGTGCTTGACTGCGTTCCCTCGCTGACAATCTCTGGGTTAGTGCTCAGGACAGGCGTTGTGCCCACAGGCGATGGAATCCCGAAGACTATGGTGACAGGCTCGGTGCCAGATGGGATGATTGTGAGAAATGCAGTGGAGATGCTTCCAGGGATGAACGTTTGTACAGTTGTAAGAGGTCGAGGTCTCTGAACTACGACGGTCCCTGAAGTCGTTCTAAGCGTCAAAAACTCGCTTGGAACTCCAGTGCCCGTGTAATCGACGAAGACTGTAGCAACGGGAGTCGTCACCGCTGAGTCTGGGGCTGTACCGAAGGGGGATTGATTGGAAAGACGCCCAGAAGAAGCTGCGTTAGTGGTGATGGAGTCAGCTAGGGCTGCAGTGCTAGCAACAGTTGAGAAAGCTATGCTATCTGTGTCGCTATAAGATGAGATGCTTGCTGGGCCTGAATCGGTCTGCGAGCTCTCCGTAAGGTCTTGGGGGTTTGAAACCTGGGACTGTATGGTAGAGACTGCGGAGGAACCTAATGGGCTTGACAGTTGTGCGGGAAGCGTGTTTTCTGGGCTCAATCCTGAAGACGAGTTCGTGCTTGTAGTCGATGATGCTATCGCTGCTGGCCGTCCTAGCAAAACAGTACCTGGTTCACCAGCGCTTGGTAGAATCGTAGAAATAGGGACAAGCCCTTGAGAGCCCTCTGAGGAACTACTGCCCGCATCTAAAGTAGATGTGACAAAGGAAGCCTGCAGCAGAACTGTCGTTCCAGACTGAACAAGGACAATGGTAGTTGGGCTTGGTGAGCTATTGGTCGTCAATGACGACACAGCTTCCAGTGGCCTAGAGCCGGAATCTCCTGCAGAGTTGCTAGTCGAGCCAGTGGCCGATGATGGTTGGAGCATTATTACGGTCGAAGGACTGCCTAGGCCAGCAGAGAGAGTTGTCAGCGGGATTGGCGAGGTAAACGGGTTGGTTCCGCTATAGAAAATGTCTGAAGTGACGACGGGACCAATTGCAGAGTTGGCGAGGGCAGTCGTCATTGGTGAAGCGTCAGTAGGCGTGGCTGTCAAGATGAAACTGCCTGCAGGAGGTGACGTGGTTCCAGATTCCGACTCACTAGGTGACCGAGACCCAGCGTTTGCATTGGAAGTAGCTTCCAGTGTCTCTTCCCCGATGGCGGTCTCGGTGGCAGCAGGAACACCAAGCAAAACTGTGGATGGTGAACCTGGGCCCCCTTGAAGTGTTGTCAAAGTGGTTTCGGATGGGATCCCAAGATTGCTCGCCAAAAGTACTGTCGAGGTTGTAAACAGCGTCTGAGCTGATAGCTGTGTGGCAGGAAGTGGTGTAGCTGAGTCTCCTGGGGCAGCACTGCTTGTAGGAACCGGCTGCTGGGCTGCATCACTACTCACTGGCTGAGGTGTAGATGAGACTGTCGCATTTGGAGCAGCTACAACGAGAACCCCCGGCTGAGAAGCAAATGGTGGTATGATTGAGATCGTGGTCAAGGTTGACAAGGGCATCGCACCAGTCCAGGGCACAGTCGAGGTAATGTAGGCGTTGGGCAAGGCCACGACGTACGTACCAGGTATAGAGGCCTCAACGTTAGGAGTAATCGTCGAGATTGTAGTTCTTGATGTAACAGGATAGCCGACAAGACTGACAACCGTTGAAGTAACGAATGAGGCCAGAGCCACGCTTGAATCGTTCACCTTCGATACGGGGCTTTCTCCAGGTCTTGATGACGAGGTCGCCGAGGGTACTGCAAGCACGACTGTACCCATGTTGAGTCCTGAGGGCTGGACAGTGGTCAAAACAGATGTAGTCGAGCCCTCATACAAGACTGTTGAGGTGACAAAGTTGGGCTGAGGGTCACCAGAAGCCCCATTCGTTACCCCAGGTGTTCCTGTAGACACTGGCGTTGGTGGATCAGCTACAATAATGAAACCTGGTGCTGCTCCGTTCGGCGGCAATGTCGAAAGTGTGGTTCGCGTCGTAAGTATATCTGTGCCGCTGAAGTCTACTGTTGAAGTAACGTAATCACCAGGGACTCCAATGACGATAACTGGCTGGGAAGTGCCCTGGCCTGGTATCAGAGTTAACGTTGTTGCAGCGCCATCTTCCTGGGCACCAGTGAGTCGAACGTAGGACGTTGAGAATTGTCTTCCCAAAACCGCGGGATCCGCAACGAAGACCGTGCCAGGGCTATCTCCTGAGGGGGCCACGACTGCAAGTGTTGTCCTAGATGGCAGAGGAACCGACCCTGTCCAAGAGACAGTCGAAGTCACAAATATGGCTGGTCTGCCAATTATCAAGGTTCCAGGAAGTCCATTGGTTGGTTGAATAACGGAGATGGTCGTAGGCGCTGAGCCAGCTGCTGTTCCAAGCAGTACGACCTCAGAAGTAACGAACGGACTTGCCGAGTTTCCATCTCTCAATGAGGCATAAATAAAGACCGTTCCAGGCACAGTTCCCACAGGATCAACAGTTGTAGGCAAGTCCACGCCTTGAGTGAAGTCGACAGTAGAGGTAACAAAGGGCCCTCTTCTTGCCGAAGTAATAAAAGAGTCTGAGCCAGTCGCAGCTGGAGAGATGATGCGCGGCAACCCAATGATAACCGTACCATCTATGACAGCCAAGGTCGATGGTGTGTTCGGAGCATCTGAGGCAGGAGTGTAAGTCACAATCGACGTGACATATCGGGTCGGCGTTACTTGAGGCGCCGAGGCAGCAGACGTGGGATCCTCGACATCTGGAATGGAACCCCCGGGCTGCCCGATGATTACAACTCCTGGAGACGTGCCTGTAGGCTGGATCACAGACAGTGTCTCCTGGGTAGACCCTGTAAAAGGAACGAAGCTTGCCAGGAATGTGGCTGATGGACTTCCGATGACAACGGTACCAAGTTGAGAGCCGCTTGGTGGTGCTATCGAGATAGTGATTGAGGCCGTAAGGGCTTCTTTACCCGTAAAGGGCACAGTCTGGGTGATGAAAGATGCTGGTGGCAGTCCGACTATGACGGTTCCCGGCACGGTGCCATCGAAGGGCCTGTTGAGGATCGTCGTCGGTCCTGTAATCGAACTCATGCCCTCGTAAGGAACTATCGACGTCACCTGAGGGGGGGGAACTCCAGTCGGCGGAACTTCTATCACCACAGTTCCTCGATCACTCCCGTCTGTGGGTTGGATGACTGACACTACGGTTGGGCCTGAAATAACGGCTGTCCCAGTGTATGCAACCGTAGAAACATCGTAGGACACATCTGATACTGCCGTCGTGGTGACAGCGACAACGTAGGTGCCAGGAATAAAGCCAGACTCTGCAATAGTTGAAATGGTCGTACGAGTTGCGCCTAGGGGATCGGACCCAGAGTAAGCGAGTGTGCTCGTGTTGTATAATCTTGGATCAGGCACTGCAACGACTACAGTTCCTTGAGAAGCTGTGGAAGCCCCCGGCGTGGGGTTGACGACGAGAATGGTTCGTGGTGCCGTGATGGGATTCGTAGTCAGAAAGCTTGTTGAGTTGACAGAGTTCGGAAGTGATCCAGGGCTGACTGTTGCCGTAATACCACCTCGGGAAACTGTCGTGTACGAAGGCGGATCCTCCACTACCAATGTCCCTGATCCATCGAGTCCCAGAATTGCTCTCGTAGTCGGCCCGGCCAAGATGTCTGTTCCTGTGTAAACTCCATTGCTGACTGTCACGTACCCTGAATAGTTGCCACCTGCAGGGTTACTCCCTAGAATCTGAGGCGCGGCGGATGTAGTGGCTGAGATCGTGGGTAGAGCCTCGCAATTTGATGTGTATGACGTAGAAACAGCAATGTAGGCGACGTAACTGACGACGTATTCTAGGGAGTAGCACACACATGCGTCGACCTGATTGTTGTTGAGCGCCTCGAGGCATGACTGGGCCAGAATGCTGCTTCCTAGGAACAGCGGCGGCAAGATGAGCCGCCATAAGCCCGGAATTTCCGACATGTTCATTCAAGGACTGGGTATTATCCTAGAACCCAAGGCTCGGTCCTTGATGGGCGAAAGATAGGAAAGGTCCCAAAAGTCTTCCCAGGAACACTCTTCCGCGACCTGAGTGACACGCCTCCTCCATTAAGGACAAAAAGCTAGAGGCATCAAATGGCAGCAAGAGCAATTTCATTGAGAGTGATCGTCGAAACGGCCATTCTACATGCGTTCGAATCTTTTTGGTGAAATCCAGGCGGGGATGTCTGGGCGGATCTATGACCACCTCGACCACATCAACCAGCTTTTTCTGTATCGCCAAGTCTTTGCTATCTGATTGCCCGCTTGCAGATGGGCCCCAAGCAGCCGTTTCCATAGCAAAGGGAACAATGGGATTCATGTTAGCCGATTGTTGAGAGGCTCTCAAGACTGACAGGAATGGACATGCGATGTTATCTTCAAGACCCAGATCAGTCTGTCTCGACTTAATCGCCTACTGAATGTCTTCATCGGGCAAACCGATTGATTTAGGGCGCAGAAGATGGAAGGCCTTGTGGCTCGGCAGCCAGCCGATACTCCATGTGATTTCTTTGTGGGAGGAAATGAAAAGAGTAGATCTAATTCCAATACGCCATACGTGGATCCATGAGTGTGGTACAAGCTACAGAGACGTCGGGCTGAGGCTGTGGTCATTGCCTGGCCGGTTGCGATCGATGTACCTACATTGAAGGGGTAGTGAGAGTAAGTTGAGAAAGTCACTCACTGGTAATGAAGGTTTGCGCGGATAACTCGGATGACTCGTACATTTGAATGTCTCAAAGACCCGTGTAACGAGCAACAGACTGTCGGGAGACGGTCGGTATTCTCGCCGAACGCCCCGAACGACGCGGAGCTCTCTTGCCAGGACTCTAAACTATCAATGTCATACACGTAATAACTGACCCAGCGTAACCAGCGTAAATGGAGAAGTAGATGAATCTTTCATTCTGTGTCAAAGCTTGTGAAATCCATCATTCACTCGGACCATCTCAGGATCGCAATCGCACGTCTTAGTTAATGTGCATCTTGGAGATGCGATGTTGTGCAAGGTCCTCCGGATCGTGACCGGGCACGCGATCCAATCTCGCCGATCTGCCAAGCCACCCGTAAAGTAAGTAATGTCTCAAACGAGGTTATCTGCTTCCGTGCTTGAAACGTCATGAGCATGTTTAAAGCATCTAGAATGATACGGAGTAAGCGTCCGTGGCCCCGCTGGCCGACCATTACCTATCCTCGGCTATCGAGATGTCTCAAAGCCACAAGCAGCCGCCACCCTCAAGACAGGGGTAAAAGAGACCTGCCATTTGTGACTTAAACAATTCAAGATCAGATTCTAAATCACCCACTTGGGCACTCGGGCTACCTAGAAGATCTGAGCAGTTTATACCGAAAGAGTGAACCTTTGTATTGAGGCTTGATCGAGTTGATAACCAGATTCAACGCCCTCGCGAAGGGCCCCTCTTCGATTAACATCAGGCTGGATTCCAACAATGATCTGGCCATCTGAGTAAAAAAATTACATGAAGGTAACTCATATTAGTCCTTGTCACTCTTCGCACATCTGCTTTGAAGAGTGCCAATAAGATCTTCATCCGGTCAATCCAAGGGGACACGAGCTTTGTTTGCGAGGCGGTAATGCCACCAACCCCACGAAGGTCTAATCCCGATCTAGACCAGAATCAATCCACATACCAGTCTTGGTCGTCCGGATAAGACTCGCACCTTATACCGCCGCCAAAGTACGCCACCTGGCGCACATACTGCATGAAGCGCTCGATGGCGGCGTCGTAAGTGGCAGAGGCTTTCGTAGACAACACCTCGAAATACAGGGCTTCTTTCAGGGCTGCACTGGACTCTTCCACAGTCCTCTCTGCCGTTTGCTTCAACAGCTCAGCAATTGCAACGTTATCTTCCCAGACATTCGCAATGGTATTTCCGCCTGTCCGCTGTCTCGACTCAGCCACAACCCTTCGGTTCAGCTCTTCGACACACTTGTTGGCTGCTTCAGCAATGATGCTGGCACCGCCGCTGAGAGACATTATCTTTACGGGGAACTCGCTTGTGGCCTGCAAGGGCTCCTGATTCAGACTCAGGATCTCGAGAGCGCTCAGGTCTGATGGTTGCGACGCAATGGAAACGAGGAGACCTGGCCCGCTGATGTTGGCGTTCTGGTATATCAGCGCTGGAGACCTGCTCCCAAGAAGTTGGAGAAGGTTTGGCCTCTGACTTGATTCGGAGCGTGATTCTGCATGTGCAGATCCGGATTCCTTGGTCTCATTCTCGCCCTTGTGAATTCTGACAGCAAACCACCCATCTTCATCTGCTTGTAGCTTTGCCAAGAATACCGAGGGGGGTGTGGCCCCATCTCCCGAATGAGTTTCCTTTCGGTCATTCGTCAATACCTTTGGCAATAACTTGCCGAATGAACCAGCAGTGGCAGACAAACTCGTGAGTCGCGCCCCTGGAAGCCTCACGTGTAGACCCTTGTCAGAAATCTTCGCTGGATACGCACTGGAATGAGAAACATAGAGATTGCCGTGTTTCGCGTACTGGACAAGAGTTGCGGGTGCCCACCGATATCCTGGTACTTGAACACGCGGGACAGAGGAGAAAATAAGGTCAGATGGCAGGCTCCCACCGAGGGCCTGGAGCCTCCTCCACAACTCACACATGCCCTCCTCGGGAGTCTCTCCGTGACCAATGAGAGGTACGACTCCCCGTGTGCTGTTGATACGCAGATTCAGCAGCGTAGCCAAGCAAATTACCTCGTCGGACGCAACCGTGACGTTGCGGTATTTCAAGGCAGCTGTGATCATGTTCAAAAAGAAGTCAAATCCCTTCAGACTGTGCTTCATTGGCTTGTCGCCATCATCATCCCCTAGCTGCCACATGTGAGTGCTGAGGTCGCGAAATTCTGCCATGAAGCGGTATGCCAACAAAGCCTCTTGTCGGGAGGCTTGCTTCAGAAGGTTGATGATTGACTCAAGCGAGAGGATGCCATCGGCGAATGACAGACAAAGCCGGTCGCCAATCCCTCGAGCTCTGGAAGCCCCAGCTAGGACTGCCTCTTGTAATGTCCACATCCTGCGCATGTAAGGAGAGAGATACAGCTGTGCTGCAACATCCATCACCCCTTTGGAGGGATCCCGTACAATGTCACCTATTTCCAATGCTTCAAGCACTGCACTTCTCACCATGACGACATTGGCGTTTGAGTAGATTTCACGCATCATGGAGAGGCAAAGATTCTTTCCGTATCCAGGAGTCGCAGGACAACACATGGTGTCGATCCATATACTGAGCTGGCGTATTTTGGGTTTCGTTTGGATCATAATCCCCGTGCCGTCCTTTGACTCGTCTGCTTCTTTCTCTTCCACAACTTGGTATGCCATCATTGCCCAGTGTTGTACGTAAGCCAGCTGACAAAAGGGTAGGGCATTCGCCGCCGGATTGCCCATACCCTCTGACCATACGTGTGAGAGAGCGACGTAGTGATTGCTGGGGTCTTTCTGCGACTCTTCGTCGATGCTACAGGAGCTGAGAGCGATGCCCAAACTGCCGTCTTCAAGCCTTCCAATAGAAAAGCAAGGAACATCGCCCTTTTGGTAGATCTCTATAAGATTTTCCTCATCAAATGAAATCATTCCCGGACAGTTGCAACCCTCGCTCATGTGTTTAGGCTCTGCCGGTATTCTGAGACCACAGCCATATTCGGGACAGTCTTTGTGTAAGTTTGCCACGGCGGAATCCGCCTTGAACTTGCTAAAGTAATAAAACGCAGCGATGGTGTTGAAGCTTTCGCCGATCTTAGTGATATCACCAGGGCACCAGCCGGCCTTGATCATTGCGAGCTTATTATCACCCGAGGACAGATCAAGTAAGGAGGCGACCTTGAAGAACCAGGGACGCTTGGCTGACTCTGGGAAGTGCTGTACGCCTCGTTCCATTTCTGTATGAAGAGGTCGCATCAGTATAGGCTCCAGAGTGAAGAACTTCCTAGCTGTTATTCGAGGGTGTGTAACTTACCGGCGACTGGTCCGTGAACGAGGGCCGTCTGAACCGCAGAGTCTAATGTCTCAGCCAAGCTGGCCAAGCACAGAATTTCTTCGGCAAAGGCCGCCGAGAAGCCCGGGAATCTGAACTCGATCTCATCAAAGGCCTCAAATGCTTGATCCAAGCATTTTCTTAGTTGCTTCTCATATGCATCACCGCTTCGGATGAATGCCAGCGGCCCGCTTGCGCGTAACGATGCCAGGTCCTCGTACAAAGTCTTTGTAGATAGGCTGATAGTCTCGAGCTTTTGTTGATCGTCGTATGTGCAAGACGTATATTTTTGCCATTGATACAGGTCTCCCAGAAACTCCTGGAGCAAGGAGTAGAATAACCAGCCTTGGTAATAGTCAATAACCTGCATATGCGATATCCCGGCCGTGAACCGCCCTTGAAGGGCATCGGCTTGAGTGGGAACATGTGGATACTGTGCGTTGAGAACCTCGCCGTGCTGTGTCGGGTAGTCGAGAAAAGGCCCTGGTTCGTGAAACTGTTTGGTGCCCAATGCTATCGTCGGATGTTCACTAATTGGGTCGCGGGGTATCGGAAGATGCTCCATGATGCGGCACAAAGTAGATGTCAGAGTGTCTTAATGAACACAGTCTCCACAAGGAATGTATAGGGAAACTAGCGGACGCGGGTCGTGTTGGCCTTATTATTATTGTTATTACTATTCAATCGTCAGGTGAGTGAATTGTCTGAGGGTCGTGAGAGGAAAGTCAAGTTAGCCAAAGATTGAAGCAAAGACTGAATAATTTCCACAGGAAGCCAGATATAAGCCAATAAGCTTCGTCTTCTATGACGGTTCGTCGCGAATTTACTTGTGAGGGGGCTTCCAGGCAGCTACATCGCTTATTGCTGACACCGGTGCTAGCGCTGACGTACCTGTCAGAGCATAGGGCGATCAAAGTAGAGAAAACATTGTGAGACCCAAGGGACTCTTGCGATAGTAAGGTATGACATTATGACTATTTGGATCATTCCAGCCTCTGCAATTTGGCTTACTCAAGGTGAGGCAAGCGTGAAAGTACACTTAAGTCCGGAGTGGTCGCTCCATGGAACAGAGCCATCTTCGCCAGGTAAAGGTACCTGCATCGGGTGCAAAACTTCAATATGCAGTGGTCTGAGCCCCACCATTGCAACCTTGTCCATACGGTTGGCGGGGAATCTTTCAGTACCATTAACTCCCCACGTGTATCCAGTCTCCTCGCCTTTCAACTCCTTCCACGCGTCAAGGAGGCCATTGTCTTCCACCAGGCTTGCATCGATATGTGGAGTGACAGGATTGAAGTCTCCCGCTACCAGCCCATGGCCAGCGTCGTGTAGAAGTGATCCAACACACTGCAGTTGAGCTGGACGACATGCCGCCCCGTTTGATAGGGAGTCCAGATGCACGTTGACAAGTTGGAGCCGCTTGTACGCAGTCATCTGAGTTCCCGGCTGCCGCGATGGTACGAACACCTCACTGCACAGTGCGTCTCGTCTGTAGAAAGATCGATACTTGATTCGCGAGACCCGTCCTAGACCCGCCAGAGCTGCCCTGCCGATGTGACCAAATTTGGCCTTGGATAGGAGAGTCATTGTAGCGAAAGCGGTGAGAGGAGCGCCTATCCAGTTTTGTGAGTCTTTTTCGCTGGAATACCAATTGTTGCGAACTATGCTGTTGTTCAGCAACGCACTCAGCATCGTTGTCGATACTTCCTGGAAGAGGATTACATCGGGTGAGGGCGAATGGTTCAGAAGATGGTCGAGAATTGCGGTGATGCGGCGGGCAGGCTCTTGATCAAATGCCTCCACGTTCCACGTGGCGAGAACAAAATGAGGGCTTGTTTCGGTAGTATCTTGGGGTGCGGATGGGGGAGGATTGTTGGCGTCGTAGTTTTCGACTATCTCCCAAGAGTTCGTCGTTGGCTCGTATTGATGCCATGACTGCGCGATTGGGGCCAGTCCCTCGGCCTCTTGCTGCGTAAAAGACCACGACATGATGCGTTGAGGCGTTGATTTTCTAATCGGTCATGCAAACTCGAAAAGGTCGATTAAGAATTAGGTGAAAATTGTGAGAGAACTTGGGTAACGTATGTTGCGGTGGTTGAAGATGAGGAGTCATTCAGCGAGCAGCTGATTTGGCTGCAATTCAGGCACCAAGGTCCTTGGAGAGGTTAAGTCACGTGCAAAGAACCTGTCAAGGTAAAGTATGTTTGTCAAGGTAAAGTTTCGACATACTTTACAAAAGTGGACGCATCTCTGTACTGGATAAAGACGCAACTTGAATTTGGGCGCCGTTTGAGGGTTTTTCTATTGCGTGAGTGCGCCTCGGGGCATTTTCTGGAATAATTGATCCAAACCAACGTCCATTGACGAGTTAAGGTTGTCGGCCGTTGCAGATGGAAAAGAAACAATGTCACAGAGGTAATGAAGAATCAGAGTCAACACATTGATAATTGACTATGACTTCCTATGAACATTGAAGAGCGGCGGTCTAAGGTATATACCCTTATTGTATACTACATCCGAGGTCGCAAAACAAAACAGGTTGATTTTGGAGCAATCAGATGTCGATTACAGAAGACTGATTTCATTCCGCCAACTCCTGCATATCCCCCACATCTGAATACTTGGTTGGGCGATAACGACCCTTTCCCTGGAACTTCAAAGGCTGGAACTCGCAGCGTGAGTGTGATCGGATTGACACGAATGG
The DNA here is from genome assembly GCA_001563135.1 of Colletotrichum simmondsii. NCBI lineage: Eukaryota > Fungi > Ascomycota > Sordariomycetes > Glomerellales > Glomerellaceae > Colletotrichum > Colletotrichum simmondsii. The sequence goes on along the minus strand of JFBX01000728.1, from coordinate 222,934 downwards.
CAGCATGCATGATTTTAGGCGCTTTGGCGTCGTAGACCTGGTGTAATTCGCCACGATGTTTACGGTCGACCTGTTATGATTGGACAGAACAACTGAAGAAACGCAAGCGAACCTCGATTAGGAACGAGTGTCAAAGATAAGGTCACCAGATGACTTATGGCGCATAGATATTGTGGTGTATTTATATAGGACTTTCGAAATGCAGTCAGCTTACAGAAGCCCGTAGGCAACAAGCCGCGGCGCAGAAGCTTTGTATGAAAAACAGTTTCTCCCCCGAGACCATGAAGTCTACATTCTCGATCATCTCAATGCTTTTTGCAGCATGCGCTCCAGAATGACCCCCAGGGTGGCTCAAAAATCCAATGTCCAAGTCTTGCACATGAGTCTTCCTCGGACGGGGAGCTTTTCCATGAAGGCTGCATATGAGGAGCTCGGAATGCCGACATACCACGGATTCGTTTATATCGAAAGACCGCAAGACCATCTCCGCTGGTTCGATGCAGTGCAGGTCAAGTACTACGGAAAGGGCAAGCCCTTTACGCCAGAAGATTTCGATGATTTGGTAGGAGAATGGGCTGTTGTCTCAGATAACCCGGCGATCGGGTTCGTAGAGGAGCTTCTCCAGACTTTTCCTGAGGTGAGCCAACCGTACCACAACCTAAATGATCAACTGGCTCATCTGGCTATTAAGGCGAAAGTTGTACTTGTCTACCGAGATCTGGATAAATGGTATAAGTCATATGACGAAGGTGTCATCAGGTCTTTCTTCACCTGGAAGATGTGGGCTGTACTTAATCTGATCGAACCTCTCCAAACGCTGAAGCCCGTTACTGTTACAAGGGATCTACAATACGCCATGTTTCGCTGCAGCAATCAAACGCAATGGCAAAAAAACGCCAAGTTGATATGCCAGGAACATTCTGAGAAAATCCGGCAGCTGGTTCCCAAAGAACGCCTGTTGGAGTACAAGCTTGGCTCGGGATGGGAGCCATTATGCAAGTTCCTCGACAAGGAAATACCACACAAGCCTTTTCCACATCTTAATGATGGCAAAGAATTTGAGCTGTGGATGCGGGATTTCCAACAGAGGGAGGTGAAAAGAGGGTTGATGGCTGCGGTGAGGACCATGAGGTATCTAATCGTACCGGTGGCAGTGTCCGGTATCGCGCTAGCTTCAACGAGAATCTGGAGGTTCTGGGCATGATAACGGGTAGGCCCGTACGTCAGGAATATCTTGGAGGATTGTCTCGGAGCCGGGCCGCATCGCCGATATTTGGATAGAAGTTGAGGTCCGGCGCATGACGCCCATGGCGCCGGCTCAGACTTCTCACGATCAATGGGGTCTATGGGGTGCTGCTAGCTTCTCTGAATGACAAAAACGTTTACAAATCCACTCCTCACCGTGTTGATTGCGCCACGATTCCAAGATCTCAGCGCTAGTACTCGGCCCGTGAAAGGCAGATCTTCTACCCAAAAGGTGAAGCTCTATCTCACTCTACCCTAACCGACTAAGACAGGCCATCTCCCTGACGGAAGCGACGTAGGACAAGCATGGTGAAATGAATGGGACCTGAGCGGATGACTGCAGTGAGTCTACGCCTTGATTCGAAATATGTAGGCCGCGAATTGACAGTCGAATTATCCCCTGCTCATGGAATGCCGCCAAGGCTAATGGATTGCAAGTCATCACAGGCCACAGAGCATACGTGCATCCATAGTTGGAAAAGGCTGTGAGGTGCTTTGGAAATTGCCTCCGCTTCCTTCGCTGCTTGGCTTCGCCACAAGTACTGAAGGTGTGACTGACTAACAAGGGAATGTTGATGGGCTAAACAATATTGACCCTCAAGATTAGTAAGATGCAATTCTTGGCTGCTCGTCCGCTGTCGGTTCTCTCAGCACTAAGCTTGGCCAAGACCTGATCAGGACCAGGCTGGAGGGCAAGAGCGCTTGGCACAAGCACGCTTCAGCAAGCCGCACATTCGAAACATTACTCAGCCGGCTACGGGAGTTCGGCCGCATCACTAACGGTGTTTATCCACACTGACAATACTTACATGTAGTGAGCATCGTAGTGAGTACTAGTGAACACATCACCATGTGAGAGTAAGATACACAAGGCCTATAACTGAGGAATATGCCAGTGTAGGGATCGACAGGAACTTCAAGTGCAAGCATTGAATACACATAGCTTCTTGTCACCGAAACCAATTTTCAACAGCAGGAAACCAACCATTTCACGATTCTTCTTTCTTATCTACGTCAATTCCTTCAACTACTATTGTCGCGACTGCTCACTTCAGCAACATCAAAATGTCGGGTCTTCAGTACTTCTCGTACAAAGGTTATGGCGAGAAACTGTTACAGGAGATGCATTACAGCCAAGCAGTCCGGGTGGGGGATAACATTGAGATATCTGGCCAAGGTAATTGCAAGTAAGGTGTCTATGACGTGCGAACATATCGCTGACTAAACCAAATTGAAGGAGGTTGGGACTCAAAGACTGGAGAAGTTTCCAGCAATCTAATGCAGGAGATCGACCAAGCATTTGAAAATGTTGACATTGCCTTGAAGGAAGCTGGCGGCCAAGGATGGTCCCAAGTCTTCCGCATCCGGTTGTATGCACTTGACGAGGCCTGGACTGAAGATGGCCTTGGCCGAATGGTAGAGAACATGAAGAAGTGGACTCCTAACCATGCGCCAATTCTAACAGGTATTGGGGCCTCAAAGCTTGGGCAACCTGGTATGCGGCTCGAAGTTGAGGTCTCGGCCTACGACCCAAAAGGTCCCAGATAGACTCCAACACTGGCCAATTTGGTATTCGAACAAGCAAGAAGATATGAATATCATTTTCGGATGACCTCTGGCTCATTTTCAGATGAGATCAAGTGATGTTCCTACTCTCGTGGAATCAAGGTCAGTGACACAGTATAATTGGACGACGCAGTTGCAATCAGTTGTTCAATGATGCTGCTGCTATATCGCCCTCGAATCTCAGAACTCTGGGTTACACACCCCGCAGCTATGTTATGGGTATCACGAATCTTGTTGAAGTACTTGATGACTACACAGTTGTCGCAAAAAGCCCCTCGGCTTGAGACCCTGGGTGCTACCTCTTTCTCTGCCAGTACCAAATCCCAACACCAGCAATAGCAACCGCTGACGAAGTGAGAATTCGCATCGTCTTCTTGATTGCGGGAGAGACCACCATCTCTGCGGCAACATGAAAGTCGGACATGGCGTTGATCCGCGGGTAAGGTTCCTCGGGAACGTCTTTCCCTAAGAATGTGCAGATCTCTTCCCAGCCGAATCCCTTTTCAAGATTCAATATCAGAAGCTTGTCAGCAGGCACAAGAGTTTTCACACTCTCTAAACTATTGCAATAGTCAACATCTGCTTATAGTGATGTTGAAGCGCAAGACGACAACTCACTACTCAATATAGCTCTTGGAAAGTGCTTCATTGAACCCAGGGTCGCTGGGTTCCAGGCCGCCAGACCATCTGTATGTCATGGCTTTGAATAGTGCAGTCAGCTCCCAGATGAAGCTGTCAAAGTATCTGGCGATTGACAACGGCGGCTTCGCTAGCTTTGCATGATAGGCTCCGAGGGATCCCGCAATTGACTTGGCCCATGACTCTGGGGTACGCTCCGTCAAGATGAATTTGACATCCGGGTCTTCCAGGTACTCTTTGATGATGTTTGGACAAAGATAGCAAGGACTTTCGACGATGCACTGAAGGTGTATGTTATTAGATAAGCTCTTCTGGCCAGCTCTCAAAGTCGGTGCATCTGAACTTACATCATAACCGGCGAAAAGTTTGTCAAACTCAGCTCGTTGAAATGACTTGTCGCTGTCGTTGGCAATGATAGCCTCCTGGAGTGCTCTCATCTGCTGAAAGCCATAGGGTAGGAGCTCTGAGATGTGGAAGGGGGTATACCCCAAAGTCTTCAATGCTTGCCATAGACCAAGAGTTCCAGTACTGGCAAACGGATGAGTGAAGTGTCTCCAAATCTTGATATTGCGCTTTCACTATAATTCTTACCGGCTAGGACCAAGTCCAATAACTTTCATCGAACGGCCTTCTGCGGGAGCGGGAAGTTTATCGACAGCTCGGGACATTTTGACAGATCTGTGAAGGATGCAGTAAAGCTTGTTGGCACATTGGTGTAAGCAGCGCGGTGTCGCTGACCCTTTTACTCGTAACCTCCAAATGTCTCTCCGCTGGTAGACTCCATTGCAACTGCCGGGTTGCCTACCCCAACTGCCCCTGGCTCGTTATCAACTCCATCAACATGTCAATGACTCGTGATGCTCGCCGACTCATGCGTGTGGGTTCTCAATGTCCGGGGTAATAATTGAGTTTGTAACGTCGTATCTCGACCCGCATGGGACTTTTCAATCAGCGCTCTACAAAGATAATGTCAAGATAGCTATCTGGAATTATCCTTGCCATGGGTCGATTACGGATGATCTTATCCTTCAGGCGTGTGTTGTGCTGTTGGTATTGACAAATCGACACGGATGGACGAATCAGGAGCTTTGGAGTTTGAGGCATATCGATAGATTCATAATACCTGCTAGATGCAATAATTATGTGTCTCTGTTTCGTGCTGCAATGCCAACTGAATTCGCTAGGTGTTCATCCAATCACCAAATCCAACAGATCATCACCATAGCATTGTTCAACTACACCGCCCCGTGAACGCGATGCACCTTTCAACACCAGACGGAATGGCCACGGCTACGGCCACGACCACGAAAACTCGTCAACCGCTCAAATTCTTGTTGCATTGTTTCTCCGCCACCGGCCATGTTTTGCCAATGCAGGCCGTCGCCAGGGAGCTGGTTGAACGTGGCCATGAACTCGTTTGGACTACCATAGCGCCCCAGGAGCAACGAGTCCTTGCATCGGGGGCGAAATTCATTGCCGCGGAGGAAGTAGTGAAAGTAGATGCCAACCTAGAGGGCGCCAATCCGAAAGACATGGCCGAGACGGCAGAAGTCATGTTCCGAGGGCGCGTTACGGCACAAGTCGCTGATATCCGTCGTGTCCTCAAGACGTTCAAGCCGGACTTTGTTCTCACCGACGCTCTGCCTCAGGGTGTCGCAGCGCTCTACGAGCTGGGCGAGATTCCTCATTACGCAACTCTGGGGGTTGTCCCGTTGTATCTGCCCGACATAGGGCCCGAGCCCATCGAGCATGCTGCTCAATCTGCTTTGGGACTGCTCATCAGTCAACCACAACTGGTCCTGCCTACGATCAACCCAGAGAGAGAAAAGCTCGGGTTACCTGCCCTCAAAGTCACAGACACGTATTCTTACAGTCCTTTCCTCCACATCCAGGCTTCGTGCCCTTCCTTGGAATTCCAGGAGGGCCCCGAGCCTATTCTTCCTCAGGCTAATTATGTCGGACCTCTGGTTACACGTCTTGCCGGTGCAAGTGTTGGTGTGCCAACATGGTGGCAAGATGTCCTCGACGCCAAATCCATTATTGGAATCACACAGGGCACGTTTGCCATGGACCCGACCTCACTTATCATTCCCGCCATCAAAGCGCTTCAAGACGACAAGAGTCACTTGCTGGTTGTGCCATCAAAACTCGCCGACGAGATCCGCGATAAGGTCAAGATCGAGGATAACGTCCGTATCGCGGATTGGGTTCCCTATGACCTCCTCCTGCCTCGCTGCCGTCTGCTCGTAACGAATGGTGGATACGGCAGTGTTACGCAGGCCCTTTCACACGGCGTCCCACTCGTCTGCGCCGGAACTTCGGAGGACAAGAAGGACACAGCTGCGCGAGTGACTTGGGTTGGTGCGGGTATTGATCTGAAGACCGATACTCCCTCAGTGGACCAGGTTCGCGATGCAGTGCACAAGGTGCTCAATGAGGCAAGTTACAAGGAGAATGCGACTAGAATTGGAGAGGAGCTCAATGCACAGGGTGGTGCCAGGAGAGCGTGCGATTTGTTGGAAAAGGCGGCGATAGAGCTAAGCGCCCTGACGGGGAGGACATAGATAGAACTCCCACGAGGAATAGAATAATGACGTAGATTTCCTGCAAGAATTTATAGAGTTTGAAATCTGCAAGCAGTAACACGATGACAGCAAACTCTGTTCTCGTAGAGTCCCATTCTGTTTGCGTCACACGTGTGGTAATCTACGAACCCAGTCAATTTTCTGCCTGTCAGCGTTTTGCCAAGAAGTGACACAACGTTGTACGCTGCCATCGTGCAGATAACGCGGAGTTTAAAAAACCAATTTCAACACCACTTCTAGACACGGACCAAACGTTCGTCCCGACGGAAAGCTCGGACTTTACGACATGCAGATTCATGCTAACATATGGCTTAAAATAATGAGCAAATAGGAATGATCAACATCATAAACTATATCGGATATCAAGTAATAAAGAAAAGCTACACCACCACGCAACAGCTAAGTATCTTATCACTCATTATCATGGCCTCCGAGCCTGAATCATGTCCTTCTCGCAGTCAAATGACTGGGGGCTGAGATACGTCACCACCCTCAATTGACCCTTGGCCAGAGCACATCCGACATAGTAATGACTGCCACAACGAGTTTCCAGAGTTTTGCGCCCACTAAGAGATTCGTTAGCAATTGCAAGAGATGAGTGGATTGAGAGCGATCTTACAAGATATCATTCAGGGCTTGTTCGTAGTTGTCCATCATTGAGTCCGACCGACGGGTCGAGAAGAACTTGCGAAGCCGGGCAAGAACATCTACATCATTCTTGCTGAAATAGTTGGGAGAGATGTACACCTTTGGTGAGATCGCTTTACCACATCCGAGGGTGTAGTAGAAGCCTGGTGATGCACGTCCGGGGGCATCATCATCGAGAACATCTGGTGCGTCCGCCAGGAAGGTCTTCCAAAAGTCTTTGAGGTCGTCAATCGCCTCGCCCGACATATCGAGCTTGCCACCGAGGGTCAGACAGTCCATCATATACTCGAAGGTTGTATGCTTTGCTCTGATGTACACCTTGATGCGAGCGTCTTTCGGCGCGAGGCAGTCGATGGCGAGGATGCCCGTCTCGAAGCTGTACTTCTTTGTGCCTTCTTTGAGGAATTCCAAGAGGGGTTCGGCACCGAGCGATTTGAACTGGTCGGTCGGGAGGCTACGAATAGACTGCTCCACGAGCTCGAGGTTTGTGATGCCGAGCTCTTCAGCCTTAAGTCCGGGATAGATGTAGATCTTCATGACGGGTCCGCTCTTCTCGATGTCAAGGGCCACTACTGTGCCTGCCTTTGGCGTTGTCTCTTCGATGAAGCAGTCCACAGTCTTTGTCCGCGTACCATGGGGCAGGATTTGTCTTGTGAAGTGATTGTACCATTCCAGGTCCAGGTTGGGAACCAGCTTTTGTTGTTGAAGCTTGAAGATCCAGTCGTTCGTTGCGTGTCTGTTGAGAGGATCGAGCTCTGTGCCAGCGTGAAGGCCAATGGGCTCGAAAGAGTAGCGAACGACAGCTTGATTGTCGCGGCCCCATTCCCAACTGAAGTCAATAGGAGTAGAGTCTGGTGTCCCGGGACTTCTCCATCTTCTGACATTGCCGTGGCAGTCTGGTGAGGGGCCGAGCTCAGGGGCGACGAAGAGGGAGTAAAAGTTGAGCTCACGGTACTGATCTGCTGCGCTGTAGCCGGCGTATTTCAGGAGCTTGGAAAACATGCGCCCTGTCTTGTCCCACCAGAATTGGGAATCGTCGTCCCTGAACCGCAAGACGGAGTTCAGAAAGTCCCATGGCTCATTTGATATGATCATCTCACCCATATTGAATATGATGCCGTGGCGCAGGATGTAGTGATTGGAGCAAAGTAAGGTGGGAGGCAAAAGTCGAGGCGAAAGAACAAGGGTGAAGGCAGCTCAGCAGAACTCCCAGACGATGTAGCTGGTGTTATATCACATGTCTAAACGTAAACCCCGCGACAGCAATCACTAGAATGGCCCCTCAGCTCCCGCACCTTTGCCATCTCGACGCCGTCGGGGTATATCCATAGGTGACGACTCTTGCCTAGCTCATTGGTTCATCTGATGCGGATGTTGATGCTGGGGTTCAGAGTCGTCGACTCGTGGGATTGCAAGGTAAATGTGTGGCATAGGCCTGTCAAGTTTCGTGATACCTTGGACCGACCAGGGAATCCTGGACGCTCCACGACGGCAGCACGGTTTCCAAGGTCGATGCTCGCCTGATGGCGGTTGCATGCCGGCGGGAGCCCTCTACCACACCGAGTCAAGTCATGCTGAACATCAAGATGAAATACATTTTAGTCACATCCTACTTCTTTCCTATCCGCGTATGTAGAGGGACTACATCTAGGATATCTGTTGGTCAGATTACGTCCCGGTCGCTATAGCTTCTTGCCTTCTTCTGTCGGGCTCCATACGGAAATTGATACAACCGAGAGCCTGATGTGAGGGGCACGCGTAATCTCTATAAGAACTCGTTTTCGGAGCAGCCCTTTACTCTAAATTTCCCACAGCTGCGTATTCCAAGAAAACGCGACTCTAAATCTCCACTAGTTCGCATACATGGCCCGATGGCCATAAGGAGTGTTCCGACACCCAGGACTCTGCACGGCTGGGTTGTCTGAAGGTCGGAGTGGGGGGGAGATAAGCCAGGCTGCCCGCTCGAAGCCCCTTGTTATAGGGACGTTTCGAAACAGGTGTATCTTGTTGCCAATCAATACATGGAGTTAATTACAGTTACTTATATGGCGGCTATAAAATCCTACGTACATTATCTCATTGACTAAGCACCACGGCACGACCGTTGAAGGCTTGCCTTGCCGGGAGCTTGCCGCTCGGATCGCAGTAATGCAATTTTGTCATTCTAAGTGAGGAAGACTCCACAAATCGAAGCTTTTGGTATCTATCCATATCGGCACGATAAACCGGGCCCGGCACTCGGTCAAAGTATAATAAATTAACCTGGACTGTCGACGAGTCAGGGCACACTCCACGATTACCCCAGAAGCCAAGATGAGCATCGACGTCGGCCTGCCAAGAGGGGAAGCAAGCTCAACCACCTTCGGGCTTATCCGCTCCCATTCCCAATGCTTCGGCCGTGGGGTTACGCTAACAGTGGAACACATCGACCGAAAGTCCAAGCATTGCTTAATTGGAAGAGATAAGTACAATTGGACCGCGTACATACGGTTTGTTTCCTTGATAGGGACTTACCATCTGACTCGTGATGCGGGCGTAAAGCGATCCGACGAGTACCGCGATGCGTCATATCGTCGAACAATTGCCCCCCTTTGGGGACCTTTGGGGTAGCCATGCCGTCTGTTCCACATCCCGATTTACTCCTTGTATGAACCCCCGTGCTCTCTCGTGGGAGACTCGCCTTGTCGTGTTGCTCTTTCGATCCAATTGTTTCATCAACAACCCCTCGCAAGCAATAATACGACCAGCGGGGTCTTACAACCACAACTGACCAAGGCGGTAAAAATGACGCTTTTGGGGCTTCTAGCTCTCGCAGTAGGTGTGGTCATGAGACTGGCAGAGACAGACTACTGATTCAGGGCACTTTGCAGGCATTCTTGGGAGTAGTGGCAAAGTGCGTTTACAATGCCTTCCTACACCCACTCAGCCGCTACCCCGGTCCGAAGCTCGCCGGTGTGACGAGGGCGTACTATCTGTTCTTTGATGTTCGCGGTGTAAGCCACTGGAAGGTCAAGGAGTGGCACGAGAAGTACGGTGAGGTGATCCGTATCGCCCCCGGCGAGCTGTCATACACTTCTGGTCAGGCTTGGCAAACGATATATGGTATGTTCAGAGGGATCAGCATCATCTTGGCGCTCAGTCATTTTAACGCAACGCCTACGTAGGCTTTCCCAACAAGGAGGGTACAGGTAACTTTGAGAAAGACGCTCAGTGGTGGAACAAGAATGTCAACGGCGTCGAGAATATCCTCACAGCCGACGATGCCGGCCACAAGCGTATGCGCAGGCTCCAGAATCCTGCCTTTTCGGACAAGGCCCTCAAGGCACAAGAGTCCGTCATCACCGGCTATGTCAAGCTTCTCATCCACAAGCTCCACGGGCAGGCGTCCAGCGGGAGCGCAGAGTCCGCGGCTGTCGTGGACATGAACTCCTGGTACAACTTTACCACCTTTGACGTTATTGGTGACTTAGCCTTTGGCGAGCCTTTCTATTGTCTGCGCGATGCTAAGTGGCACTGGTGGCTGCATGCTGTCTTTGATATCTTCCAAGCTGGGACCTACCTCCGTGCTGCCCGTCGATTTCCCTCACCACTGTCTGAGATGCTTCTGCTTCTCATTCCGCGTCGCCTCATCAAGACGAGAGTTGCCCAGTTTCAGTTTGGTGTTGAGCGTGTGAACCGCCGTCTTGAGCAAGAGACTGATCGTCCCGACTTCAGTAGGTTCACATCTGCTAACTTAAATCAAGGCAGGTCGCTGACGGGATCCATAGTGTACTACATCTTGCAAGGAAGCGATGAGAAGGGCATGTCAACCGAGGAGATCTATGCCGCTGCCCAGGTCCTCATCGTCGCCGGCAGTGAGACTACAGCGACGGGTCTGACCGCAGCCACCTATCTCCTCTGCGAGAACCCGGAAACATTGGCCAAAATCACTTCGGAGATCCGTAACACTTTTGAGAACGAAGACGACATCACCATCCAGAGCACAGCTGGACTGAGCTACCTCAACGCTGCCATCGAAGAGGCCCTTCGTCTGGGACCTCCTGGCCCTGGAACATTTCCTCGCGTGGTCCCTGATGGCGGAAGAATAGTCTGTGGGCAGTTCGTCCCCGCCGGGTACTCAGTCGGCGTTCACCACCTGGCCATCAACCGATCGCCGATTCACTTCAGTAAGCACGACGAGTTTCATCCCGAGAGATGGCTCGGGGACCAGAAGTTTGAGTCGGACCAGAAGTTAGCGGCCCAGCCGTTCTCATTCGGGCCAAGGAACTGTATTGGAAAGAAGTAGGTCTCAGACTCCTCATTTGGGTGAATGTCACTGACCGAGTTCATAGTCTGGCTTACGCCGAGATCCGAACAATCATTGCCCGCGTCGTGTGGAACTTTGACATGAAGTTACACGCTGATAGTGCAGGCTGGTTAGAGAGGCAAAAGATGTTTACTACCTGGCACAAGACAGAGATGAAGGTGTATCTTTCCCCGCGGGCCAAGTCAACATAAGTGGGCACAGGCATGACTCCGTCTGAAAAGATTTCCTGTGATCTTTTATTAGCAATGAACTAGTCACTAAGTCCGCCATGATGAACCTGAGCCAGATGTCAATACGGCGTGAAGATTGGTCTGAGGCTTTTTCAGTATGGACGTTCGGTATTACAAGGAAACGAAGCATGTATATAGTACTCGAGAACCCTAAATCACATACCTTTATATCCTGCGAGCAATATCTCATCTGTGTCTTCACTCGCTGCTAGTACCAAGTTTCAATCAGCGAGCACGGCACTGTCACGCAGAGGCACATCGGTCTGGGCACCTTAGGGCCTGGACAGTGTCGTTGTATCGAATCAGTGCATTATAATTTTGGTGGAGAACTGTAGCAGAGGTAGACTTAGCAATCCCGCTTCTCCTGGTCTTCCAAGCAGAGCTGACGAATACTCAGGCTGCTTCACTCCTGGTTGGGAACACATTGGCCGGACCCTCCCAGATCGTGCCGAAACCAGCATAATCCAGCCCCACGAGCTTGGTCCGTACTATATGTAGCTTATACAGTGGTCCTTTGTTATCATCGTTCAAGAGAAAGGCAGCATGGGTTTTTGACAGGTGGGGATATGCAGCTGCTAAAGTAAGACATCGTGGGGTCGGTAGCATCCCAGTTTAGATGTAGCATGTCGCAATTGGGCGCAGGACGAAGATGGCTGCCATCCGGTCTGGTCCCACGCCTCACACTGGTCGAAGGAAGCTGATTCTCGGATACTAATCTCCATCACTCGCCTCACGGACCTTATTCACGACGGGCTCAAGTTGGGCCTGATATCGAAATTACAGGGGCTTCTGTCATCTCCTTTGGCCACGCCAATAGCTCCCCCCAATACGACCCAAGATGAGCTGCAATGGACCTTACGAGGTTCTGTCCCGCGGCCCCGAACGCCCAGCAGTCTCTCGCCTTATGCATCAACACCCCCCAATATGCCAGCACCACCAACGCCTCGGGCCGTCTTTGGTCGAGCAGGCTGACGTATTCGGCTGGAACCCGAATTGACCACTCCTGTACAGTGCTGTACCGCCGACCCGCAGGTATGTCCGTGTTGCGATGAATGTCGAACATGAGCTGCAGGTGCTCAGCTGCTTCCTGGCACGCTGCCTTGGACGCATCGTTGAGGTCACTCGATTCAAAGAGGCGCAACAGATGTCTGCACTCGTTGCCGGTCTCGTACCGTTCTCTCCTGATTATCATGTTCTGCACAAAGCGGCTCCCTGCACCTAGATGGGTATCAAAGTGAGACCGGAGCCTGTCCCACGAGCCCCCTACGACACTCCGGACGACCCGATGTAGGCCCATGCAGTGGACTAGCTTATCTAGAGTGACTGGGAAATCAGCGGGTACCGAGAACGTGTCGAAGAGAACGTGTTGACCGAGCCACGTGGAAAACAGGAATACTGTAAGGAAGTCCTCATCAGACAGATCGCCATCAGCCACCGTGAAACGTGAAAGGCTTCTCGTCTGTAATCGAGTTGCTTCGCTGCGATAGAAGGCCTGATCTTCTCCCGGCAAAGTGCTCTTATGTGCTGCAGCTATAGCTAGAAGCTCGTCCATCAAAAATGGCGCCCGAAAGGCTTGCTTCAGTGACATTTGTTGGTACTTCTGTCGCGTGAGAGTATCGCCGAACCCCTGGCTGTAGCCCAAGTTATGTTCGAAATGGTATAGCAACTCCATGTGCCGGAGATCATATGGCTCTGTCGGCACATGGCTATTACGGCAAGTCGCTTGCTCCGAGGCGATGGGCGCCGCCGGGCTTGCTGTTGATGACCCTATTGATGTTGCTGGGCTTGGGTACGAGAACGTGGATGATGATGGTGTTGCCGCTTCAGTGTCGAGGTATGAGCATCTCCTGAGAGAAGTCGTGCAGTTGACGCATGCCGGCCGGGACTCGTCGCATTTTACATGACGTTGCTTACACTCTTTGCACCCAAATCTTGACTTTCGATGAGGTGTCCGCTGGCGCATTTTGCCAAGAGCTTCCGGTGACAGGCGGGCGAAGTGGCGTAATGAAAACTGCCGATATTCCTCGAGAGGCTTTCACTCCCGAGTTTCGGGGGAATGTGAAACAAAAGCAGCCCGTTTAATGCGAATACACTGAGATGGAATGACTCCAAGAAGCAGGAGAGAAATCAAGCCATCGAATGAATTATTACCAGAAACATAAGCGGGAAGGGCAGAAAGACTCCTTTAAAGTCTCGGTCCAATCTCAAGCCCCGCTAACAAGCATATCCCTGGACCACGCACTGTGCGACCGAAGACGCCTTTTCAGCTCGCTTTACTTCATGGAGTGAGTGGCAGTGCATGATTCTGACGAGATTGTGATTACTAGAGAACGTCGATTTCGCGAAAAGAAGTTCAAGATGATCAGAGGTTTTATACTCAGCTGTCCTGCGTCAAATATCTGAAGAAATCGTGAAGGCATGATCATCCGTACAGAATTCGAAATACGCGTATATCGTGGGCTGCTAGTAAGATGGCGTAATGTCCGTATGGCCAAAGGTGGTTTCGTTGGACGGTTCGTCTGATGATTGGTCGAACTCAAAGTGACAACCCATGAAGACATGATGCAAGCCGACGTTGTTCATGTAATTAGCTATGCGTATGCAACATTCTACTTATGCCTCGAAGAGTCAGGCATCACTTCAGGAGAACAATGAAATGTCTTCGTTTGCAAGGCCATCCACAGTCCGGATATGTCAGATCGTCACTGGGTGACGCGCCTCGAAGAAGCTCATCGCCTGTCTTAGCGTCCGTCGTATTTATCCCTGCACGTACTGTAAAGTGAGCGATTGGACAGTCGATGGGAGTCCAAACCCGAACCAATTAGAGCCTTCTGAGTACGGACTGGTCCACAATGTCGGTGGGCACCAGTGTCCTCAATATTCTGATTCACGGACATCCATGGTGTTATTGCCCTCTGTCTCTCATTATAAATCCGAGTTGAATGCTGGCAGATTGTCTTATTCGCCTTCTATCTCTTCAACTCAGAAACTTCCCAGTCCAAGCATTTCCACTGGCATGATAAAGACTTCTGAATGGGGAAAAGATCTGTCTTCAATTAGAGTAGCCGCTCACCCACACCCACGAAAACCACCACGGCGACGTCAAAAACAACATCACCACACAATCTTGAAGTCCAGCCAACGAATACGGCAAAAGAATGGACGATCTGGGAATCGAACCCAGGACCTACCGCATGCTAAGCGGTCATTATACCACTAAACCAATCGCCCATGGTATGATCTAGCCCGGACTTGAACCGGAGACCTTCAGTGAACAGTGAGATTATCGTGAGAGAGTCTCGACTTGTTAGACTGACGTGATAACCAACTACACCACCAGACCATATGAATTGTTGAAGGCGTGAGCGAGAGAATGCTCTAGTGTGGGTGGAATCGTGCCGCGTTGAGCCCTGGTGGAGTTGACAGCTCAACTCGCAGGCGGGAGCTCCGCACGGAAGACACCCGAGTCCACAGATACCGGCCCGGCATTCAAATGATACCAAGCCCGAACCGAACGAGCCGGCTAATAAGGGACTCTGCTGTATAATGGTAGACAGACAAGAGATCCTTTCCCCTTTCTTGTCCCGGTGTTCCCTTTTAAGCTTGTCGCCAAGTTCTAGAGAAAAAATAAGTAACTTGAGTGTTGTGCCAGTCGGAACCAGCTGGCAATACTCTGCAGTTTGATTATCTAAGCAAATGCCAAGGGGTCGCTCTTCGGTGTTTCGCGCTCTCAGCCCACCGGCCCATCACGTAACTTTCAGAAGTGAACCACCGAATCTCACCAGTTCATCTCACATCTCACTCTCATCTCACGTCCCCAATGTCCAGCGCTCAAGCAAACGAGACGACTTCGCTCTTGCCATCACGAAATACCCATCCCGATACCACCGACGAGGAAACAGAGACAATGAGCAGCCAGGCCTTTTGGAGAGTCGGTGCCATCTTCGGCGCCACCGCCGTCGGTCTCGGAGCCTTCGGAGCCCACGGCCTGAAGAACCGCATCTCTGATCCCGCAAAGATTGCCAGCTGGTCCACCGCCGCTCACTATCAAGTGAGTTGCTCTCATCTTATTTCACTTGTTATCATCAGTGAGATCAGTAGCTGACCCTAAGAAAATCATTAGCTCGTCCACTCCGTTGCCATTCTCATCGCTCGATCCAACCCCCTCGCCGCCGGTCTTTTCACCGCCGGCGCGACCATGTTCAGCGGTAGCATCTACGCCCTTGTCCTCAACCCTGATCTCAAGTTCCTCGGTCCCGTCACTCCAATTGGTGGCCTTGCTCTAATTGCTGGTTGGCTCGCCTTGGCTTTCACCAAGGGTCGCGTTCGTTTCTAAGCCTAAGCGCTTCTAATGAGATGAAGTCCATTGTCGTGCACTCAGTCTCCGACCCAGAGGAATGCAATTGACTCCATTCTTGTAATACTACCTGTATCATAGACACCTGAGTTACTGCGCGCACCTTCGAATGCACATTCACTCCTCCTGAGACAGACTGTTTCCATTTCACTTATCATTCATGCCTTTACCCAAACCAGGACTGAGATGTGCTCACATGCCTTATGCGGCTACCTTCATGTCAGCTTCAACCCCTTCTGGTACAGATTTTCCAATTGAATATCGGCAGGGATAAGGGACGTCAGTCGTTCATGCGTAGTTGCCGGGCGCCCTGGCATGGAAGGGGTTGCTGTCAGCTTACCACAACCCCTGAGACCAAGAGCCGACGGGGTAACACGGTCAGCCCTACGTGATATCGAGTACAGGCTGCGCACAATCTTGGGTGAGGGGGAACTTTCGTTCAGCTTCCGCTAGACGTCTGACTAAGTTGAACTGGATAAATCGTCCTCAAAGCAGCTTCACGGGGTTTATTCTTGGCATGGTTACCTTTCTACATCGAGCATATTCGATGATGACCCCTGCCCAGATGACGAGGTTTGGGCCTGGTGAATTGGCTATTCATACTCAGGTGACATCTTCCGCCACCAAAATGACAAGTCGGGGATGATGGGGTCCGAGAAAGGGGTCAGATATGTCTTATTCGGTTCTGAATGGTACTCATTTTCACCGAGGAAAGAATGAGCATCTGACAAATCGTCTCTCAATCAATCGCGGCAAACATCTATAAAGAGGCCCACAAGGGAAGATACCTGACAGAGCAATCACTGAGCTTCCTCTCTCATACCATTCCCAGTTCCTCAAAAACAACAATCATGACCAATCATCAAACCTCACGCCCCAAGACCATGCGCGCCGTGGTCTGGGAAGGCAAACCCTATGAGATGGCTGTCAAAGCAGACATCCCACTCCCGCGTCTCAAGGAGCCCGAAGACGCCATCGTCCGCATTACCACATCTGCTATCTGCGGCACTGACCTTCACATCTACCATGGCATCATGTCCAGCGCCGAAGTGCCCTACCCAGTAGGCCACGAGGCTATGGGAATTGTCGAGGAAGTAGGGGATGCCGTCGACAATTTGCAAGTCGGTGATCGCGTTGTCGTCTTTGGTCTTCCCGAAGACGGTGTCATCGACACTGACAACGAGATCTTCCCTCAGCTTGGTGGATTCGGTCTTGGCAAAGACTTTGGCGATCTAGGTGGTCTTCAAGGTGAGTATCTGCGCCACTGACTACTACAAAGATATAGAAAGAATCTAACCTTATCCCAGCCGAGTACGTCCGCGTGCCCTTCGCAGACAGCTCCCTCATCAAGATTCCTAAGAAGCTCTCCGACAAGGAGTGGCTCTTCCTCAGCGACATTTTCCCAACTGCTTGGGAAGGGCTGAGCTGGTCGGGCTTCCAGCCAGGCGACTCCGTGGCCGTCTTTGGTGGCGGTCCCGTGGGCCTGCTCTGCGCCTATAGCGCCATCATTCGCGGTGCTAGCCTAGTCTACGTCGTAGACCACATCCCACAGCGCCTGGCCAAAGCCGCCAGCATCGGTGCCGTTCCCATCAACTTTACCAAGGGCGGTGCCTCGGCCTCGGAGCAGATCTTGGCTCTCCGCCCCGGCGGTGTCAACCGCAGCGTCGACTGCTGCGGCCAGGAGTGTGTCAATGCCGAGCTGAAGCCGCAGCAAGATTACATTTTGCGTGAGGCCATCGCTGTAACTTCGGTTGGCGGCGGGATCGGGATACCGGGCGTCTACTGGGCCCAAGAGAAGAGCGCGGGCGCACCCAATGCAGATAAGATGAAGAAGAACCTCAGTCTGCCAATGAGTGACTTTTGGATCAAGGCGCTGAAGATGAAGAGCGGCATTGTTCAGGGGCAGCCGACGTTTGCTGCGCTGGTGAAGCTGGTTGAGAGCGGACAGGCTAGACCTGGTTTCATTGCTACGGCAGAGTACGACCTCGATGATGCTCCCAAGGCGTATAAGAGGTTTGATAAGAAGCTCGAAGTCAAAGTTTTGTTTCGTGGCGCTGGGAAGGAGGGGAGGGACGACTATGAATGGGATGAGGAGGTGGAGTTGAAGAATCAGGGAGGCACTGAATTGCGGTAAGCTTTATACCTGCGCTATGTTGAAACATGATACTCACGAAATGACAGGTCATCTGGAAGAGCCAAGAGAGCAAGATTGCACTAGGATATACTCTTCTCTGGCGATACAATCTTATGAAAACTAGAGCCATTTCCGTAAAAAACGGGTGCCATTACCAATGGACTACAACAAGGGACCGGAAGCCAGATAGTTCATAACAATGGTACCTACATCAACTTGGAATTTAAGTTCACTCATACCTCTTTTCTGACTCTGTGACTTACTCTGTATTATGCATTTCATAAATCGATACACTGTTCATCCAACTTGAGACTGGAGTGAGGTATCTTACATTGTCCAGGACTTCTTCCGCCCCATCATCATCCGCACACAGATTCCATGCACTGTTTACCCTCCCACTACGTCTCATCAAGGCTGAAGGACGCCCGGGAGACGTAAGACCTCCGTGTTACCCTCCTTTGACCCACGTCTTTCTGTTGCGAACTTTCAATTGGCGTAGGGAAACTGATGATGATATTGTTTCCTCTCCATACATTGGACGAGCCTTGCTATCCCCCATTGAAAATCCATAACGACCGGGGAGATCGATGATATTTGTTGATGAATTCCTCATGATCAAACGAGGTAAGTGACCTGCCTCAAGGGCGGGTACTTAAAGCGAATGGAGTTTACCTCTCTCTCCCCTCGCTTCTAGCCCCTATTCATGTCGTCATGAGCTCATCGTGATTTTAGATGGTCATAAAGTCGCTTCATAGGCTTGTCGAGGCTACGGCTACGCGTAACTAATACTTGACCTGAGAACCTGATGTCGCTACCAATTTAGAGCCAGTTGGAGACAACGAGGTCTGTTTCTGCGCTTGTTGCGTTATAGGGCCTCCTGACTTTAAGTCATGGGTTGGTCTTATATATTTCAAGCTGGTTGAGCTGAGGATTTGGTTGTCACCACAATGGGACTTATGTTACGAGTTATGGCACACAGCAATGGGCATACGGAGTGTAGTAAAGTGGCTTAACTTATTAAAATAGAAATAAACAAAAGGAAAAGGTCTATATATAGGATATAAGTGATATATACGTAATAAAGTACGTAACGGGTACTTTATAAGGCGCGGTTATTATCTTTATTATATAATATACTCCTTAATTACTATTATTAGGGAGCTATTATACTTAGGATAGAATTTCTAAATACTTTTATAAAAGCTTAATTTAGTTAAATATAAATAAAAGAAAAATAAATATAAGGGATATACGTCTCATAGAGCGTATTTATTATAAATAGCTCTCTTATTTAAAATAAATAGGATCTTAATTAGGAATAGTACGTAGTTTATTATTTTTAGTATATAAATTAGTAAGGGCGAGGCTACTTACCTGCTTTATATATATTTAAATTCTTATAGTACTATTTAGTTATTATTTTTTTTTTTTTTTTTAATTTTTTATAGTTATTATAAGTACCCTTATTTATTATGCGCGCGTACTAGCGCTATTAAATTATTTATTAATTTTATTTTAAATATAAATATTTAATATATCTAGTATTAATAATAAGTTTTGCGCTCTTATTACGATATATTTTATATACGTAATATATAGTTAGTTAAAAGTTTAGTTAAATAATAATAGTAACGAGCGCTTTATAATAGTTTTTTTCTTATGCGCG
>JFBX01000728.1:155612-201702 GCA_001563135.1 Colletotrichum simmondsii | reverse complement strand
TTTTTCTTTTATTTATATTTAACTAAATTAGGCCTTTATAAAAGTATTTAGAAGTTCTATTTTAAATATAATAGCTCCCTAATAGTAATAATTAGGAGGTATATTATATAATAAAAATAGTAACTGCGCCTTACGAAGCGCCCGTTACGTACTTTATTATGTATATATTACTTATATCCTATATATAGACCTTTTCCTTTTATTTATTTTTATTTTAATAAGTTAAGCTACTTTACTATACTCCGTATGCCCATTACTATGTGCTATAACTCGTGATAAGATAATTATACCCTAGTACTTAGAACGGGATGACATGGACGGGTTGGCGTACGTAGATTCATTATAGATATGATATCAGACTCATGATATGGGACTGGAATGGCTTTCATAGACACAGACGGGCTGGGATAGATATAGACTGAGACAGACACAGGATGGGATAGACAAAGACTGGGATAGACACAAATTAGGGTAGACACAAACTAGAATAGACCTCATACAGCATAGAATTGACGAGGGCCTTAGGCACGTTATTCAGACATCCACTGTATGCGGATAGATTGAGTAAAGTAGACGGACGACGTGCAGCTACACTCTCCGCCCCGATATCTGTGCATCTGTCCAAGACGGATCGGCACCTACGAGAAAAAGCTTGTTATCTTCCTTTGGACTTGGCATTTGTCACAGTCTTATAAAATGAATTCGTGCTGCCGGCTATCCGGAGAGATATGACGCGTCAGTACAAGCTAACAACGGGCCTGGAAGTAAAATTCATTGAGCCACTGTAAGGTCCAATTTTATACGTGAAGTTGGGCCAGCAGCACGTAAGAAGGATGACCGAATGTTCCAAGCATCTTGCGGTTCCACTTCTGTAAGTATTAATACTGTACACTGCAATCACAACTTAGATCTTGCTTTCTACTCACTCTGAGGTACTTCTCCAAGTGCCCGGCGAACGACTTCCTATTCGAATATTCGTAAATGTTCATTCCATTGGCGAGTACCGTTTTAACCTTTTGACTAGTTCTATCCAGCACACCCCAAGGGGCAATCCGGGTTCATTTCGGCGATGGCGAGCAGATCATTCGCAACTTTAAAAGAGACATCACGTCAATTCAACGGACGGAAATAAACTTGCTGTGACTGTACCGCTGCTCACTCTCGTATTTGTATCTGTGCCTACTGTAACCATTATTTCGTTTGTCTCGTGAATACATATATCCGCTTTTTGTACAATATGACGATCCCTATACCGCTTCTTCGAACCTCCTCCGCCGCATGCGACTCATGAGAGATGTATACCCGTAGCCGTATCCCGTGTTTGTGCCCTTGGCTTACTAGCCTCGAACAAAAGCATCGTCCCACAAACTTCCCACCTCACATCCTCAAAAACCTCCATCAGCGGCCCCACAAAGCCCTCCACGTTGTCCTCGGTATTCCCAAATACACCCAGTAAGTTGTGCCAAAACATGAGATGCTTCCCCATCAGATTGTGCTTCACGCCCCGTCCCAAGATCGTCATCCCGAATATCGTGCCGCCCGGCGCCAGCAGATGCCGCAAGCGCGTCAGAGCCTCGGCCTTGTTCGACGGCGGACCAGGCACGCAATGCAGCAGCATCATGACGGAAATCGCGTCAAAGTCGCCCCCGCCGAGGTCCTTGCAACACAACCCCTTCCCTAACGGGTCCAGAAAGTCGGCGACGGAGGTCTCGCAGCTCGTCTTGGGATGCGCCTCTAGCGTTCGTTCTCTGGCTGCTTCCAGGGCCGCGGGGTTGAGGTCGGCGAGGTAGATCTCGGACCCGGCTGGTATGGGTGCATGCTTGAGAAAGTATCCCGTGCCGACGCCGATGTCCAGTATCCGACAGGGTGAGAAGGCGTTGGTATCTGATGTCCTGCGGAGGCCTGGCGACTGTGAACGGGCCGAGGCGCTGGAGACGTGCCTGTTGAAGAACTCCCGCATGCGTCTTGAAGTGATACGCCACGCTTTCGGGCAGTAGAAGCCGAGGACGACCGGGTCGTAGATGTAGCGGAGGAGTATGGGCATGTAGACTGCGGCACCGGCCGCTGTGTTCGGCGTTGCTGTTGCCGCCATGCTTGCAAACTTTTTAATATCTGAGGATTGAAGAGAGCAGGGTGAGTCCGGTGGTGTTATTGTATTGGCGGTCATCGTGGTCTAATATCTCCTGCACCTTGTGTGTGAGACAGGCCAAGGCTCTAGTTCAGGAATGGAAACTTGGCGACCCTTTTTGTGTTGAGGGCTGAAAAGAATTAGTTGCGTGGTGCTAGTCGACTTTCGTGCCTTTCGTACGTATGGGGAAAGGAAGCGGCGTTATGCGGACTTCTGATTCAGTAGTTCGACTCGTTCCCAAACTCCCGGGACACCCTTGGATCATTATATCCGCCCTCAAACTCGTCAGCATGGTGACCACATGCTCTGACATATCTGACATGCATGCTTGCGGGGTGATGTGACAGGTTGTGTGGCAACGACTCATATTCAACCCAAGACGAGAAAACAGGACAGTCGTATCTCCTGGTGCGTCTATTTACTCCATTCGCCCGCAACTGACCCTGTTGCGGTTGATGTCGCGAGAACAGCAGACCAACCGCGGTCGGGGCGTCTCCGCGATAGCCAAGAATCAATACCCCCGAGATGCGACGGGTGCGTCATCCGTGCTCCGGGACCATCCGCGATGCCACAAGCTTCGCATCGAACCGCCGAGGGTTCTCGGAACCCTTTGCGATTCGTCAGTTTCGAGGCGCGGGAGCTGCGATGAAGAGAGGTTCGCAAGGGCCGAGAGATGGGATGACTTTTCGACTCGTGCCGAAACACACCGTGTATGGTCCCAGCGCTCTCTCTCCATCTGAGCATTCCAGGCTTTCGGCCGTTCCATTTCTTCCCTCCCCGGGTTGTCAGCGTAGACTAGAAGCATCTTCGGACCACGCCCCGATGACATGCAGCAGGTCTAATGGCAGGTCAGTGTTCTGTTGTTTTTCAGCGTTCGAGGAGAATTTCTCTCTTGTCAGATCAGTTGAGGCGCGAATGTAAAGGCTTGGCTTTGCGAACTAGGCCATCTACGGACTGAGAACCGAAAGACCACGAGTTTGAGCATCTTAACTATATTTACTGTGGCTGTTCGCCATCTGTTCTTGACCTGGGCGACAATCGGAATGATAGAAGAGAATGCGAGAGAAGAACAGACTCGTAGGTTTCCACGATCACATGGAATCGCCATAGCTCGGACGATTACTCAAATCGCATATCGAACCTGCGATAGCCGCGCGGCCAACGGCGCATTGGGAGAGGCAATGCATATGACGCAGATTAAGATACGGCCAGAACTGAACGCGCAGATATCATTGCCGGGGGGCTCGATCTCAGTCTCGCCTTCGGTGAGGTACGTCGCGGTAGGAACATACAGGAATCAATGGGAGTCGCTATTAGTATCTACAGGCCACCGGTTCCGGAAAAGATTGATGCTTTTACTCATTTTCTCCGTGCCTTGAAAGTCTTCAGAGGATTGACTTTTCTCGTTCCCACCTTCTTGCCTTTGCCGGGCTTGCTCTTATTCCTCCTCTGCTTGCCACCAATTTTTCGGAACGGCACCATACCAATGTCATTCTTTGTGAGTGACTCCTTGCCTTCCTTCGGCAATAGGTATTCGGGAACGTGCCGCAGATGAGGCTGCTGTCTGGCTGTTCTCAACTCTCCGTCGTGTCTGAGGTGCTGCAACTCTGTTGGGTTCTCCTCAAAGTATCTATGATTGATTAGCAAGGTTCAAGGCAAACCCCGCATCGGGCATGAGGAGCCTAGGCTGGACAAACGTACCTCTTCAGCTTCTCACTCTTGAGAATCTCCTGCTTCAGTTCCCTCATACGCGCCTCACGAACTGCAACTTTGGTTACTGCTCTCAGAGCGTCATCCAGACGATACCTGAATGCATCCAGATGCTCCTTCTTGAAGTTGTAAGGCTTCACCTCCTTGCCAAGCTTCGCCTGTTGCTTCTTGATCCTGGCCAGAATCTTCTCGTCGTTCTCTGCGGTTTCTATGCTCGTGGGGACGTGTTTGCGGTACAGCTCTTGAGGAACGTAGAATGACAGTGCCATGCCTGTCCGACCAGCGCGCGCTGTGCGGCCAATCCGATGTGTGTATGATGATGCTGATGTCGGCAAGTCGAAGTTGACCACGGCTGCCACATTCTTGAAGTCGATACCCCGGGAAACGCCAAACTCAGCATCCCGCTTCGACTTGCGCTTCTTCTTGGAGTCCTTCTTCGCCTCCGATCCCTCTCCTTCTTCGGCATCCTTCTCCTCGGCGCCCATTGCGCTCTTCTCATCGGACGCAATGATGATTTCGTAGACTCCACGGTTGAACTCCTCCAGCACGTGCGCTCTCGATGTGACGGGCAACTCCGAGTTCAGAATACAGCTGCGGACCTGAAACTGCTCGAGGAACAGCTTCAAGCGATATGAACGGTCGACGTCGTTTACGAAGATGAGACATTTGCCCTTGACAAGCTTCAGCTTAAAGATGATGAATGCCAACAGGAACTTCTCATCCTCTCCACAGCTGACAACGAATTGTGACAGATTGTCGTTCTCTGTCTCCTCCTCGTCGAGATCCAAGATGGTAGGCTTGCGTCCGAAAATTCCTCCAAGAGTTGTAACGTCTGTAGACAACGTCGCGCTCATCAGCAAGAGCTGAACACCCTTGGGAAGCTTTCGGGCAATGTTCTCGAGGTCTTCGTCGTAGCCGTATGACAGGATGAGGTCAGCCTCATCGAGAACCAAGCACGTCAGATTATCGAGCGACAGCGCATCGGAGGTAATGTTGCGCCATGCGGTAGCGGGTGTAGAGACTACGACGTCGGGGAAGTTTGAAAGTAGGGAACGCTGAACCGCATCAGAGATCTTGTCGACCAGCTTGACTGCGTGGATGTCTTTTGCGCAGTATGCTGAGAACTGTTCGATCGCTTTGAGAACTTGGTCGGCAAGCTCACGG
This sequence comes from Colletotrichum simmondsii, assembly GCA_001563135.1. NCBI lineage: Eukaryota > Fungi > Ascomycota > Sordariomycetes > Glomerellales > Glomerellaceae > Colletotrichum > Colletotrichum simmondsii. The sequence goes on along the minus strand of JFBX01000728.1, from coordinate 196,700 downwards.
GTAGGGACGAGGATCAGGGCGGTGGTAGCAGGCGAAGAATCGGCCTAGAGTTTATGGCGGTTAGCAGGGTTAAGTTATTCCATTGTCAAACCTGCTACGTACAGCTTTGCGCTTCAGGATGCTCGATAGCACAGGCAGAACGTATGCAGCCGTCTTTCCGGAACCTGTGGGCGCCTTCGCGGCGACATCTTTGCCGTCCAAGGCCAATGGAATGGCCCTCTGTTGCACCGAGGTAGGGTCCTTGAAGCTCTCGGCAGCGACAGCCTGTACCAATCGAGTGTCGAGGCCCAGATCGGAGAATGACAGTTCGGGTGTAGAGGTCTCCTTCTTTGCGCGCTTCTCGCTTTCGGGCGCGGTCGCAGTCTCGTCGGCCTTCCTCTTCATGGCGGATATTGTTGTGTTGCAAAAGTATGATGTTCAAAGGAACCTGCAGCAGAAGTCCGCGACGCAGGCAATCCTGCCCAGATCAAAAAAAAAATCCAGATTGCGGCGGGGTGGGTCTTTGCTTATCTTATCTGGGCGCGTTAGCGTCGAAAATGGCTTATGTAAGGCGGGCTTTTTTTTGGTGCGGTACGTTCCTCAAGACTTCACCCACGCTGCAGCATCTCAGGGTTGTGACACTCTTACCTCTGGACTTATTCCTATCTGAATTTGATATTCTCTGGCATCGCCTGGATTTCACTTTAAGACAATAATAGCGGGATGATATTCGTGTTTGCGGTACTCCAAGATGATAGTGTCTACGACTCTTCCTCATAACTTCGCCGCTATTACTTAGTGGATTGCCCTCAGTCCAAAGGAGCCCAGTACAACTTGGCGTATTACCTGCATATTTAGGACATTCCGCGGTTCAATGACCAATAGAATCCTTGCTATGCACCCATTCCAAAGTCCCACTGGCTGCCATGGTGTCAGCTGTTCGTGGCCGCGATGCTGGACCACGCTCACTTCACAACTTCGTGCTTCCCGTGCCGTCTGTAAAGCAATCACATCAACGTCCCGTCGACTAAGATATCGGGAGAACGTATGCCGCAATCATGTCTCTCTGCCAAATCTGTTCAACGCTCAATATTGAGCAGCTAGATGCCACAGATGTCCGCTTTCACCCCAGCCTGAAGGCCCTCAAGCAGAGTGCCGATGCGAAATGTCCTTTCTGCAACCTGTGCTATACCCGCGTCATGGATGACATTCATCATAGTGTCACCGACGCCCTTCTAAATGATCAGGTACCGCCAGGCTACGAGGAAGAGACGTTTGTTCCGAGCATCTGGCTCCATGGCGAGGTGAGGCAAGGCAACCGCGGCGTCAGCCACCAGCTCCCGGGATGTGCCATATGGATCTCGTGCGGAAGAATGTATCCTGATGTCGGTATGGAAGAGACCAATCGCCCCGGAATGCCATTTGCCTCGCGTCTATCTCTTTTCGCGTAAGACCTCCAAGTTCAAAGTTCTTTTGGTCCTTGTTCCTTGGGCCAAGACTTGGCACATTGCACGCGAATTGACTATCTGTAGAAGCCGTAAAACGCCAGCAGCACGCAGATTCATCGAGCGATACATCATTGCGGACCATGATCCTAATCTCTACATAGACTTAGCAGGTTGGCGTTTGAGAAAGTGCAAAGACTCTCACAAACTCTGTAAACCGAGGTCCTCGGAGATGCCAACTCGCGTCATTGAGGTTGGCAGCATCGGCGAAAAGCCGAGACTCATAGTCACGAGTGGCCTTAAGGAGCCATACATTGCTCTTTCCTATTGCTGGGGGCCCGGCAAAGATACGTTCACCTTAACGCATAAGACCAAAGATGAGCTTCTGGATGGCGTCACAGAAGAGAAGCTTACCCAGACTCATCGAGAGTCCATTCGGTTTGCACGAACGCTCGGCATTGCGTATCTCTGGATCGACGCACTTTGCATCATCCAGGGCGATGCCGATGACTGGGCTTTCGAATCGCAACGCATGGCACACGTCTATGGCAACGCGGCTTTAACCATCATCGCTGGTCGTTCGGATGACGCGCGTAACGGCTTTCTCACAAATGGACTTGGTCAAAAAGCTCCGCCTTCCACCCTACCGCTCGGCCCAAACACCACAGACACAATCGGCGTCTGTCTTCCGAGGTCTGCCCTCATCGGGCCAGTGTCTACACGCGGATGGTGTTTCCAGGAGGAAAAGCTCTCAACGCGGTCTATCGTATTTGGCCAAGAGCAGACTATATACCAATGCCGCGAGGAGAAGAACTGGGAAGACGGCCAAGTCGATTTCCAGGATCTCAAGCCCACATTCCTGACCCCCGGCTTCTCCTCGGGTGTTCCACATTCCGCGGGCGATCAAGAGACTACCCTCTCAATGTGGTACGAGTTCGTCGACCAGTTCACAATGAGAGCTCTGTCGAACCCGCATGACGTCTTCGCCGCCATCGCATCCATCGCAATTCTAGCGAAACAGGTGCTCAAGTCCCGCTATCTCGCGGGCATTTGGGAAGATGATCTCGTCAGAGGCTTGTTGTGGAAACCACGCAATCAGGTGCATGCGTTTTTCAATACCTCAGTGACGCGTCCGAAGCCAACTTTCTTTGCCCCAGCGCCGGTGATTCGCGCACCATCATGGTCCTGGGCGTCTGTGGAAGGTCCGCTTCGGCGCATTTACAATCCAAGAAAGTCGAAACTATTCCAGGACAGCAATTACGTCAAGATAAAACCCAAGCTGGGAACCAGGTGGACAGCCGCAGAGGACTGTGATGTGACTGTTCTCCACATGCCGTCTTGTACGCTGCAAATCTTGGGGCGCACTGCCAAGGCTACTCTGATCAAGACGGGCGTTGTCGAGTGGTTTGAGGCGGATAAGACAAGAAAGCGATGGCTACCTTACAAGAAGATGCTGCCCCACTCAGTCTTGCTCGTCTCGAACAGGGAAGAGCCAGATGCGATAGGCGACGAAGACAAGGTCGTTGCTATAGGCTGCTTTGACGTGCCAGAGGAAGCAGCGCAGTTTGAAGAGGTATGGGGTCTTCCGTTGATAGACAAGGAAGGGTTGATGATTGTTCCGCACCAGGGGAAATGGAAGCGAGCCGGTTGGTTCTGTTTAAGAGATGAATCTTGGATTGAGAAGAGTCCAGAGGTTGAGATAGATCTCGTCTGATATGGAATAGTCTAGGACCAGCTATGCCGCGGTCGATATTTCACGGAAGAACTTGTCTCAAGCCGCAGCCGTACTGGCCCTCATGATCTCCTGTTGTCTCTTCTTTGCCTCAACCGAAGCCTTACGAGGGTTGCCTGCTTCGAACACTTCATCCAGCTCCTCTAATGTGAAACCCTTGGTCTCAACAAAGAAAAAGTACATGAATATCATTTCGAAACTGTCCCAGGCCACGAAGAAGACATAAAACCAGTACCCGATCTATTGGGGGTTAATTGCATCAGTACACCAGCACAGCATAGACCATCATGTCGGTGTTAGGAGATGTACTCACATTCGAGAGGGCAATAGGCCCAACAAAAGTATTGAGAAATCCCGCCGCACCTGCCGTCAGCTTGAAAGTCCCCATCGCCTTGGCACGCATCTTGTTGCTGACCACCTCGGCCGGGTAGATGGGCTGCATCGGCGTGAAGCCCGTGGCGAAGATGGCGCCAAAGACAAAGATGAAGACTATGCTGACCGTGGACGCCGTCTTATTGCCGTAGTCCGTGTAGCCTGCCGAGCAGCCGGCGACAAGGGCTAGGCAGACTGTCATACCTGCGGTGGTAGAAATGAGCATCTTGCGGCGGCCGACAACGTCATGAAGACGAGAGCCCGCGGTCGAAAAGACCCAGCCAATGACGGAGTAGACGATGTTGAGTATCAGTTTCGTGTTCGTATCGGTGATGCCGACGCCCGCAAGCATGATGGGCAGGTAGTACGAGACTAGTATTTGTCAGTTGCTTCAGGAGACAAAAAGCCTGTTGCATCAAAGAACTCACTGATGTTGTTTCCACTGAACTGCCCAAACCAAGAAAACGCTACATTGAGCATAAGTCTGTACCTGCTAGACCGGCTCTCGACGAGGACCCTCAAGTCGAAGAGATCTTTCCACGAAGGTACGTGGGCTGGATCAATCGAGTTGATCATTTCCTTCATCTGCAGGTCTACGAGAGGATGTTCGAGGTCCCCATTGGTATGATAGGTTGCGATGATATGTTTTGCCTCATCATGTCGGTCCTTGGCGACGAGCCTGTCGTAGGGTCAGTTAAACCTTCGAGCTCGTGGTTGAGGGACAACTGACCATCGAGGAGATTCGGGGAAAAACTTGATCAAGACGCATACAAGCCCAGGGCACACCATCTGAAGCCAGAGCGGTATTCTCCAATCCAAGTCTCCGCGGTCACTCAGGTAGCGGTGGCACGCGTATACTGCCGATGTTGCCAATATCGAGCCCTACATAAAAGGGTTGTTATTAGCACCACCCTCAACGACTTATTTCAAGTCTCAGCCTCCATTCCAGCCCCTCTCTTTGTTGTTGAATGGTCACGTACCACGTTGTAAAAGGTGTTGTAGAGGCCTGCGACAGTGCCACGATAGCGAGCAGGTGCAATCTCGACCAGGTAAAGGGGCGCAGACGTGTGAGCGCAGGTAGCGAAGAAAGACAAGATGAAGCGCCCGCCTATGAACATGGGCAGGCTCGTTGATAGTGCCGTGATAACTGCCCCAATGCAGACACCTAAACAGCCGAAGAAGATGTGCCAGGTTCGACCGTACCAATCTGCCATCCAGATGAAGAGGGCGCCACACATTTGACCGACCTTGACTCAACATTAGCGACCTCAATCCGACAACCTCTGCCACTTAACCGTACCTGAAAAATGGCGAACACGATGCCGGTGCTCGCATTGCCCTTTGCAGGAAGGCCAAAGTACTCCGTGTAGTTGGGTAACGCGTTGATGGACCCTAGAAGAGCGCTGTCATATCCTAAAAGCGTCTAGTCAGCCCTCAAGAACTTATTACCAGAGTAGGACTTCTCTACCATTCATGGTCGAACAGAAGAACAGCACCGTGGCAAGGAGATATAGCCTGATGTATCCGGGTCCTCGCGGGTCGGGTTTGTTTGTTGCCATGATCGCGGCATAAGTATCAGCACCGGTGTCGGCATCGTCCAAATGTTTGAGGACGGGGCCGTCCTTGGCGCTGTCTCTATTCATCGTGCAAGCAATGGAGATATCTTTCTGTGAGGCTCGAAGGGTACTGGGGCCAATCCCCCGGAATAATTCGAGATGCCACACTAGATCGTGGGAAACAATGACCCCAGGCTGTTCAGCCCACGAAATCCCAGTGGCGGGAGGGGGTGGAGGAAGAAAGTCGACGATCTTGAAAGAGAGATCTAACAGCAAGTTGCTATCCAGCTGATCAAATGTCACAACATTGACTGCATATGACACTGATTGCATTCGCCATCTGGCAACGACAGTGCCCCGGATTTTAACCAACCTCGGAAAGCATCGACGCTGGGTCCACGCGGGGATATAAATTGTCGGGGAAACACTGGGTCTGTGGCACCATTCTCCTTGTTCCATGCCGGGTTAGGCAAGTGTGGCATGTATCGTAATGGACAACGTTCCCAAAAAAAGAAAAAAAGCTCTCGGTATTGAGGAGAAAGCACTAGCTAGGCCTACTTGTGTACTTATCATTCGGCATTTAAAGTATAGATCCAGATCTCGTGATGTGTGCTAATACGATCAGTCTAAATCTGAAGTCGCGCACGGGCCTTCGCGATGATCAACTTCGTCGCTGTTAGTCGCACGATGTTGACACTCATTGTATGCGCTGGACTCTTTTAACCTTCCCAAAGTTTGTTGAAAAGAGCGAATATTGGCAATATCAAAGAATAGTGCAACGATCAATGAATCTCAACAGATAGGACGGTCATCAGTGGCTTCTGGCACTCATATTACTTTTCATATCATCCCAATGTCAGTATGTACATGAATTCCTGCGAACGTGAGTTGCTCATGGACCAACAATGTCATTGCCGATCTCTGATCAGGGACTATTCAATTTCCCAGACTTGAGCTAAGGGGACGGTCCCTTCATCAAGTCAGAGTTTGCAATGTCTTTTTGAATGATGTCGTAGAGGAATATGTTGAAGCCCCTGTGATTCAACGCCCCATTATGTCTCACCATGTGAATCGCACCTTGTAAGTGCTGCTGTGTCGAAGCAACGTCACCCACCAAGATCTGTCAGTTGTCAAGGTTTAGCTGAATGGATCCGGAATCCTCATGCAAATAGCGTGGTTGTACTGGCTCACCTCATCTTGCGCCAGGAAAACAGCTATTGTGATGATCGAATCACTAATCGGTGACCGCCTCTCCAGGCATGAGATAGCGTCCATGAGAAGTCGCCCACAGGCGACTTTGTACTGTAAGGCGAGTTGTGTGTAGTGTGGTTTCTGTTGCGGCAAACATTGCGACAAATGCCGGCTAGTTACGAGGAAGAGACCATTTAAAGCGCTGCTGCTGGTTGCGGCCAGCTGAACGAATTGATGGTTGAGACTCCTGGTGCAGCCATCCAGAAAGCCACTCCGTGTTGGCTGATAATTTGAACATGGCACGACATTTTGCACGTCTTTGAAGCAAATATTAGTTGTCTAGAGGCTGACTTTCGATCATTTGTTGGCAGGGTTCAAACAGAGGACTCGGAAGGTTCAAAGTCATCTGAAATAGATTCGCAGTTCTTACTTACAATAGTCTAGAAGGAAGTCTTCAACCGGACTAAGACGCCTCGCAAAGCTAGCAAAGGGGTCTCTCCTGGCAGATCCCAAGGGATCAATCAGAGTAAATTCAGCAGCGACTTGGGCCTCGGTTGATCTGACAGCTTGACATTGGAGAATTCGCTGTCGCCTTGCTCTTGCGTGTGCCATCTTGGCTGCATGAGAATGAGCTCGACGTTGTGACTCAGCTGACGCAGCCTTCGAATTGTCCTGTGCATGCAAGTAGATGAACTGTATACCGCCTCTTTCGACTGACATGATAGCGATTGTTTCGACAGTCTTATGAAAGGCATGGCTGAGATCCTGTGGGGAAAGTTGTTGGGGATGTAGAGACCCTCTTTCACGGGTTGCCCTCAAATCGTACCATTTGTCAGCTGTTGTAGGACATACGCCGCAAATACGCGAGGCTGTATTTGTAATCGGATGACTTACCCTGAAGTCCTCGGCACAACCAGAGCAGCAGCAGTAGAGGCTCATGCGGCTCATCTGGCCAGGTCAGCAACTAATGCTGCCAAGACTTGCTGCTTCCAGATTGGGAAGCCAACTGCCAGGAACCGGCTCAAGGCGCCAATATACACTCCAAGGTTTCTAACTGGCTTCGAGATTTTTTCAACTGCACTTCCGTGGCAACTCTTCCTGCCTTTAGATCATGCCGTGATGTCAATGACCTTGCCAAGGCGTGCTCTTTCTCAACAAAGCATAGTCCGGGTTTGGACCTAAGCGACAGGTCAGCTCAAAATGCTTCTCAGAAATGTCCATTTGATTTGAGAAGTATATAACACAGGCGTTGATGCGAGAACACAAGGTTATTTCCCAAAATCATTTAGAAAGAAAAAAGAAAAGTATCCCAGTCTCTCTCAAACTTCACGCCTCTCACATCTTTCCTCGCAATGTCTAGCCTCAAAACCAGAATCCCGAAAGGCTCCTGGGTCCTCGTCACCGGTGCTACCGGCCATATAGCAGCGCATACAACCAGACAACTTCTTGAACATGGTTTCAAGGTCCGCGGAACCGTTCGAGATCTAGATAGGGCTACATGGCTCACCCAAGACGTTTTTAGTCCCTTTTCTGATCGAGGTGATCTCGAGCTCGTACAAGTCCCGGACCTCGGTGCCCAACATGCCCTTGACGAGGCGATCAAAGGAATGTCGGCAATCGCTCACATCGCCTCGATTCTTTCCTTCTCCAACATTCCCCAGGACGTAATACCACCAGTAGTCAACAGTATGGTCTCGATTCTCGAGGCTGCGGCTCGCGAGCCGTCCGTCAAGTCAATTGTCTACACTAGCTCTATTGCCGCCGCCGTTGACCTGAGTCCTGGGGTCATCACACATGCAGGGCCGGACGCCTGGAACGACCAAGCAGTCAAGACTGCCTGGGCTCCGCCTCCGCACGCCCCTGATCACTGGCACATAGTCTACCAAGCCAGCAAGGTCGAGGCCGAGAAGGCCTTGTGGGCCTTTGTCGAGAAGAACAAGCCTCATTATGCCGTCAACGTCGTCAGTCCGGCGACTGTCTTGGGCGAGGCTCTTTGCCAGAGACATCTGGTGTCTCCATACCCGTGGGTGAAGAACCTTTATGATGGAAACGAAGAGATTGGAGCTCTGTTTCAGGCCAGTAAGTCCTCCTTCAATACATACTTGTCCTTTCCAGCGACTGATAGCAATGCGTAACCACAGTCATCCATGTTGACGTGAAAGATGTTGCTTTGCTCCATATTGCCGCGGTATTGGATCCCGATTGCAGCGGAGCACGACTACAAGCCAGGGGTGAATACTGCAACATGAATGACATCCTTGCGATCTTACGGAGACTTCGCCCGGAGAAAAAGTTTATGAATGACTTCCGAAACCAGACCAAACTCAGGATCACCACTGGATACGACCAACAGATTGAATTGCTCCGCAAGTGGGGAGGCCAGGATGGATGGACCCCGCTAGAGAGAAGTGTCAGTCAGGAGATGGAAGGGGTTCTCAAGTGGTTTCCTTGAGTCTCGGACTGATCATTACCTAATGCCAACGATTGAGTAATTAGATGGGGCAAATCTACAGACTCAAGCTCTCAGAGTACTCGTGTATAGTTAAAACCAGAGGCTGGATTTTCAATTATAACCTGGAAGTCCGGGTAAAAGTCATTCGCTTAGAACCAATATCTCACTCGTAATCACATAGGTTATCCACGTCCTGTTGATCTCTTTTAGAAACTCAGTAAACTCGCAACTTCCCTGAGTTGTCTAACAGTCTTCTACCGTGACCTCTACCTATCTTAGTTTCGAAACACTACAATACCATAAGAAGCCTCGCCTTATCAAAATTGTGTTGCGTTGTCTATGATCTAAAGCTTGCAGCGGGTATGAAGAAGCGCGCGTGATCTCAAAAGAAAATGATGAGATCTTCATTTTGTCTGGCAACTAGAGAAAGACCCATTCAGTCACAATGCTAATTGGGTGTCCCGAATCGCAAGGTCAGAGGGTGCGGCAGAAGTCAACACCGCTTCTCATCACCCCTTCCCCTGTTTCTGAGCGCATGAATACCCGAACAAGCCTAAAACGAGTCATTGAACCAGGCAGTGACTAACGCGGGAAGCCCGATTCTGCAGCAACTTGAGGCTAAGCCTGTTCACTTGACAACTCACGATTGTTGTCTCGGTCTCGTGAGCCTGTTTGAGAGTTGATTATAGTATACGTAGATAGTTGCTTAATTGGCATAAGGTAGCCTAAAGCGCGATCCTAACAGCTCACATCTCGTAACAAAAAGCATTTTTTGTGGATGATACAAGCAGAGAGGGGCAAATGCGAGGGAGCACGGGCTTCAGCTCTGACGGCTATGACTATCCGTGCCTGTGGACTTTCGCTATCGCTTTCGCGACACCTTCACACTACTCTACGGAGTTCACGTTGTACAACTAAGAGTGCGTCTGTAGATCTTGGCCATGCCTTACTGCAAGGGCGGAGCGGATAGCGATGCCGACTTCACGAATGCTCAGCCTTATGTGTGTAAGTGAGGAAGAACTCTCTATAAATGTCTATAGCATCCTCCCTCCAGTCAAGCCATCACAACTCACATTTCACATCAATCCTCACAATCGCTTTGCCAACTCTTCATTCTTTCTAGAAAATCCTGTCTTTAAGATCAATCGTCCGCTTACCGACCCTCAAGATGCAGTTCTCTACCATCATGACCACTCTTTTCCTGGCTGCTGCTACCACGTAAGTCAACTCAGTATATCCAATCAAAACTACACTGTTGGGTCAGCTGCATGTCTTGTTCGATGATTTGCTAACAGGAATAGCGTGGCTGCCAAGAAGCACTCCGAGCTCCACTGCATCACCGCCAGTGGTAGCGGCCAGTTCATCGTCGGCTTGCCCGTAAGCTCTCCCGCCCTCAGGGTTGATCAGAAAGATATTGAGCGCAATGAAACTGACAAAACAATAGAACAACGACGTGACCAGAAAGACTTGCCCCGGCTTCTGCTCTGACTGCATCCTCTCCAACAGTGGTACAACCATCACCTGCAAGTCTCCCGGCAAGCTGATGGAGGGCGGTGACTTCTCCGACGCCTGCATCAAGAACGGTGCCTCCGGCAGCGAATAAGGCGTCACAACTTACATATGAAGCGGTACTTGTGGGCGGTTGTTAGAAAGAAGGCCTCCGCTAGTTATTCATTACATCCAACATGATGCCCGCTTTGTCAAGTCACAAGTAGAACCAATTTCAAACTCAGATCAGAACGATAAATCACGTATGGGTAACTTTTCCAGCAAGAGCCTTGAGTCCCTTTCCCTTTGGTGCCTGTAAAGCTCATTGACGATCTTGATTCTTGCCACTTACAATCGGTTCTGAGATTTCGACGGTAGATACATGCGCTTATGTGTGTCGGAGATTTTCACACTTGCTAGAACCGGTGATGAACGAAATGTTTTTCGCCGTACTCGTATATTAAGAAGAGTTCAATTTCTTCCACGATTCAATGATTTTCGTGTAACCTTCCAGAAAAGGGCTTCGATTCGGAAATTCTGAAGGTGAAGTGAGAAGAGATTTTCGGTTCAAATTATCAAGAATCAATACTTTTGCTACCGCCGGCCACTATGTTGTTCTGCTTTCTGACAACGGCTGAGATTGGAGATACTTCATCTATGGTATAAGGTATCCCCGCCCAATACCCTGTTGATGCCGTAAAATCGATACTGGGGCAGAGGCTTTTTTGGCATATTGGGTAGCTTTCTGCCGACCTCGTCGCGGAAAACCGCATCAGAATGGACATCCAGTATTATGAAGTCGTCGCTGAGAATCTCAATCTTCAACTCCCGAGCTCCGTCCCTCCTGTTTGTGGTGATCTTGTAAGTTCCTGTAGTTTGAGGGCACTTGAATGATTCAAAATCCAGTCGGGTATCATTGTCAGGGTTTTTTGCACAATCTATGGCTAGACCACCTGACAAGACCCTGTCAACCTTCAGTTCCGTCGTTCCCCTGAGCGATGGGTGTTTCATGGCGCGGAATGAGTTCATGTCGGAAAAGGAAATCGTCCTGGACACTCGAATAGCATCTGGGTCTAAGGGAACTGTGTAGTCTTCGGACACTAAGTCGAACTTAGACAAAATATTACGGCTCATGTAGTAAAGAGGTTTTCCCTCGTCTCTCGCCCCGTTCCGTAGCAGAGTGTCGATGGCCGACTTGACTTTCTTGACTTCATCGTTCTTTTGTCGGTTCATGCGTTCCTTCCTCATCTTCCTTTCAATCTTGTAGTGTTTGCTGGTCTTAGGCAGCCGTTCGCGCTTATACATCGCCCGTTTGTATTTCGCTTCGCGAAAAAACCTTTCCTCTTCATCATCGCCTGTGTACTCTCGCCAGATAGGCATCTCACACTCGCATTCAGAACCATCTTCTTCGTAAGTACACTCCCACTTTGAGGGCTCAATGTCAGAAAGATCTTCTGCAAAGGCTCTGCGATTGAGATCCTCGCACGACCAATCTCGCCAGTCCATATAGCGAAAGAACCATTCTGGGCGATTCTTGGGGTTGTATTGTGGCCGTTTGTATCCCATTGAAAATGATCCCTTGTGCTTTCTTTGGTGTTGATTCTGTTGTTGCATTGATGAATGCTCCTGCTGTTGTGCCTCTTGCCTCAGTTGATGTAATCTCTGCTGTACCTGGCGATACTGCTCCTCCTGTTGCTGGTGAGCCTCCAATCGTTTTGTCTTCTTTCGTCTCTGCCCTCTGCCCATATTGTGAGTAAGTAGTTAGTACATTGTCAGAACCAAAGAATGTCAGATTGGAGTTAGAGTGTGTGCCAGAAGTGTAAGAATATATCAGTGTGTAGAAAACACGTTAAAATTGTTGTGTCTGAAGTCACAATCTTGATGGGCCTCTCCTTCAGTTGCCTAGCAACTAGAGCCTCAGAAAGGGGTTGAAGATTAAAAGTGGAACTCTGATATTTGATCATGTCAGCATCTCATCTCGGCGCATTCGGTCAAGACATTTGCCACTCCTTTGATTCAGTGGGCAAGTTCAATCATTGTGCACATTGTTGACGGTGAAAGAGTTATCTCACGCTATACCCCCCTTCGATAAGGGTCATTTCTCTTCTCTTTTGCTAAGAGAAAAATTGGGGTTGCAACCGGCCGGCCAATGTGCTGCAGCCTGCGCCGCGACTCACTGGTCAGCCCGACCAAGTCCCCACAAGCTAGTCTTCTTACACTGACAGCAGTAGGTTGACTCAGTGTATATCTCACTAAAGCCCCTTAGCTGCTTGAGCCTTGGATGCAGATTGAGCTCACGAGATTGTGAGTAGCTTGCTAGAGCAGATATAAGATAGAACCGGACCACTTATGGCCGGTGAGACAGTGAGACTAAGCTTCCTCTCCTCGAACCTCAGAGATTCTACGCATTCCTTCTACAAGTTCAAAGCCTCCATTGAATCATTCGCCGGTTTTGAGCAAGGATTCGACTGGCTTCTCTACCGCATCTGCGGATACTGCTGTACCAATCGTGAGTCCAGACTCCGGAGTGAGAATTTGGGGTTAACCAAGATGGTGGGGAGAAAGGCGGGTTCAGCTGCGGAGAGCTTGGGGAACGTGCCACATCCCGCCGGGGATATGAGAGCCCGCATCCATAAGAAGCAAATGGGATTATAAACTCCCGACCGAGTGCATATGTGGGTATCGTGAGATACATGCCACAGACCACCCATAGGTACCAGTTGAAAGAGGTTCCGCGTCGTGCACTGTCACTCCAGCGCATAATGACACCAGCCTGCAAGATTTTAGCAGTCCGATGCTGTGCTGTTAAACTCATCCATCTGCAGAAGCAAACGATGTTTGAAGCGACCCTTCTATTTTCATGATGAGTCGAACGTGGCCGCTCTCCGAAGGTGCCTTTCTTGTGCCTCATGACGAAATAACACAACGCTAAAACTTTATAGTCCGCCAACATCGAACGGTTGATGATTGTTGGATGGCCATTCATGGCATAGTCTACGATGTTCGTTTACTGGTTCTCTCACAAGAATCCCATAACTCATCATAGGCGGCAGATCACATCATTCCTCCCCAATCACCCGGGCGGTAAAGCCATCCTCCTGAAGAATGCAGGCAAAGATGCTAGCGAAGCGTTTGATGCCTTCCATCCAGTTGAGCTCTTGGAAGAGTATCTCCAGCCTAGCCAGATGATGGGAACGTTTGAAGTCACAGAAACGGGAGCCGGGCTGCAATCAGACATGCCCCCTCCGGACGTACTCGCGAACCCATCGCCATCACCAGATAAGTCAGATGGCGTACCTCCAGTGTCTCAGATCCTGAGCATCGCTGAGATGGAGCATTATGCCTTACAAAAGATGAGCCCGAAAGCCATCTCGTACTACGCCTCAGGAACCGATGACGAGGTCACTAAGATTGGGAATGGCACCATCTTCCGTTCCATTCTCCTGCGGCCACGGGTCTTTGTTGATTGTACCCGGTGCTCCTTATCGACGAACCTCCTTGGGAATGCAGTCGGTATGCCCATCTACGTTTCGCCCGCAGCCATGGCCAAATTGGCGCACCCAATAGGCGAGGCCGGCATCGCAGCAGCGTGCTCCAAGTTCAAGGGCTTGCAGATCATCAGCAAGAATGCGTCAATGTCTCCCCCAGCAATTGTCCAGGCCGGCCCCGACGCGACTTTTGCATGGCAGCTCTACGTTCTGAAGGATATCGAAGCGACCGAGAGAACATTGGCACAAATTCGAGCCATTCCACAAATCAAATTCATCGTGCTCACACTGGACGCCCCATTCCCCGGCAAACGAGAAGCAGACGAGCGATTCAAGATGGCAGAAGTTGCGGGAGGCGCCCCGCCGGGTGTATGGGGTACGGAGTCAGGACTCACGTGGAAGAAGACGCTCACCTGGCTCGCCAAGCATACGACTCTCCCGATTGTGTTGAAAGGCATCCAGACGCATGAGGATGCGTATGCGGCGACCTTGTTTCCGAGCGTAAAGGGTATCATTATCTCGAATCATGGTGGACGGGCCCTGGATACGACAATGACGCCTATACAAGTGCTTCTGGAGATTCGGAAGTTCTGTCCAGAAGTGTTCGACAAGATTGATGTTCTCATCGATGGAGGTATCAAAAGAGGTACAGACGTCGTCAAAGCTCTAGCCCTGGGAGCCAAGGGTGTCGGCATTGGAAGGGCGGCGCTGTACAGCTTAGCTGTTGGGGGACAAGCAGGTGTTGAGAGGGCACTGCAAAGTAAGTTCAAACGGATCACAATTGCTCCCATTCGTGAATCGCGAGCTGAAGTATTTGTGTAGTTCTTGCGGATGAGACCATCACCGCAATGAGGCTGCTTGGTGTTGAGCGCGTGGATCAACTTGGACCGAGACACGTAAGTTCCGAGTTGCCCACCCTAGATTCATCGTCCTTCATGGCGACATAGCTGACATTTTTGCTATTAGATCAACGCGAATGGTTTACAGGCGCAGCTTTATGGTGGACCGTCCGGCCTCGAAGCGATAGATACAGAGTTGAAGTCAAAGTTGTAAAATTTGTATTGCAAAACATCAAGGGGCAAAGTCGAAGAAATTCGAGGCTTGGTTGAACAGACAAGGTCTTTGTTTGTTGCGCCCATCTATCCCTCAATTCGTTTCAAAGGAGGTGCTGTGAGACCCCGCTCAATCAAACTACCCTGCTCGGTGCTAGCCGTGGTCAACAAAGCTGTCAAATGGCTGGAAACGCACTGGGAAGCCCAAGCTAAGATGATCCCTCAGGTTTGCGTCCGTACACGTTTTGCCTATCTCATGTCAGCACAGCCTCGACTAGTAGACCGCAGAAACCATGATCAACTCACAAGTATATCACCGTCTGGAGCTTAGGGTCCTTGAGAGCTTTGCGTGCCTCGGCAACAAACACCCCCGCCGATATGCTGTCCCAGTCCATTACCTGAGTCAACAGAAACATGGAAAAGCCTTCGAGAGACTGGTCGTGAAACTCCAGGTTGCAAATGCCAACCTCCTTCAGCGTGGGGTCCTTGGGCCAACCCCCAATAGGCACAGGCCAGCTTTTCTCGACAACATCGACGAAGCCGGCGTCCCTCATAGCGTCGGCGATCTTGTGGCCCCCTCGTGACTGATCCATGGACTTGCCGAGGCGGTTTGCAGCCTCGAAAAAGATCTTGCCCCACCTGCGGTAGACATGGTCTTCTGGGAGACTGTCCCCATACGCCTGAGAGCGGAATTCAATGTCAAAATCCTTCATCTCAAAGTATCCGCCAGGCTTGAGGTGATCGTAGATTTGTTTGTAGAAAGTAGGCCAGTCGGAGATGCAAGCCTCCATGTGACGGAGATGAATGAAATCGAAATCAGGAGTCCATGTCCATGGCTGTTCGACATCGTCGATCTGGAACTTGCAGTTGGGCGGCACCCAACCAGGCTGAATAGGCGAGATGTCGACGCCCGTTACTTCGGAAGACGGGAACTCGTCAGCGAAGTCACTGCGTCTCTGTCAGCTTGGGCCTGGTTCAAGAGAGGCATTTTAGGTGGAACGATCAATTAACTTACATTGCCCAGATACCAGTACCGGTTCCCAGGTCGAGGACCTTCTGTTCAACTCTTCAGAACTGTATCTTGACTGGAGATGGGAGCTTCTTACCAATGGGCCATCCTTGAGCGGTGAAAGGAAAAGCTTGTCGCCGAGGAGGAGCGTTTCCCAGTAATGCCTTCAAGTAAAGGGTGAATTAGCCAGTTGAGAATTTGGAGGAAGTTCCTTACTACTCACGCGAGATCAAGGCCTTCATTTTGCTGCTCGTCGTTCGGACCCCAGTAGTCGGCCTTTTGCGTATAAGTACGACCATGAATTCTGCGGTATTCGGTGATGCTCTCGGCTAGCGATGCAGTCGACTCGGTCGTAACGCTTTGCCCGCTTCTGTTAGTGTTGCGTCTCACTTGGAATTTGGGAGTCGAGCACACACCTCTCTGTGTCCGCCAAAGAATCATGATCATCATTGTCGGCTGCGGCAATAGGATTCTAGCACTCGATGACTTGTTAGTATGCCGATACTTTTCCGCCATAATCAGGGCAAGTTCCTCCAGAAATTAAAGTCACAAGCCCTAGAATAGTTTGAGTTTCGCGCGAAGGCTCTCACAGGGTCGTTCGCTACTACCGCAGGCTCAATCGCGGCCGCAGCCGGTGAGGCTGTAGAAGCAGTCGCAGGAGCGGCGCTGGGCTCAGTTGAGGTCTCCATTCTATGTTTAATCACGTCAACGTCGTATCGGGGAGGATAGGTATGGGATACGACCGTCGAAGAGACTCCAATGTCAACGCCGAGAAGATCAGGACTTTAGAACAATCGATTATCATGACGAGAAGGGGCGAATTACCCCTCCTTCAATCGGAGGAAACTACCCGTTGTTGGTTGTTGTGTCTTGGCGGAATCCTCATCGCGAATGGAAATAACCCACCATACCCTTGGGACGATCACCAACCAACGAACCAGCGCTCTCACGCCACTGTGCTTGAGAAATCGTCGCTAACCCCGATCCAGGGGTCTTCACCGGTCTCCTAACCCCAAGCAAGCACATTGGACGGTCGGCGCCACTATCGTCCACGTAGACTACACGGTGAGCCAGCGTTTCTACAACACTGCGAGGGACGATTGCCACGTTTTAGGCGCAATAGTTGATCTGTCTAGGAATCCGAAATCTTGTAGGTAGAGTTCGGACGATTATCAAATTGATCACAGCGCGTCAATCGATACAGGCTGTTGCCGTCAAAGGTCAGATATTCCGCACGCGATGCCCTCGATGTGCGTGAACACGCACGTCTAGCACTCGGCATTCAAGTCAGCCCTCGTTCGAAATTTGACCGGAAGAGGAAGAAATTGAAATTAAGGTCGCTCAGGCTCTTAGATACTGGCGAGCGAAATCAATACTGCAGCATTGGTGTCTTTCCGACGGGCATTCAGGAACCCGCGCTCACATACAACATCACTCATGCTGATAGTCAAGTGATGAACTGCTTCTTGTTCTGTAAAGTTGAAAGGGCAAGACGCGACCGAACAATGCAATCAAACAGACCGAGTCCTAAGAAATTGCGATGTATTGAATGGCTAGATTCTCATTCAAGAACCATGAGTGACAAAATGTCGATGAAGCTTCTTTTCGCCAGAATCACTATAGACTCTCACATAATTATGAACAATTTCCAAGACCTCCACCTTGCTCCTGCGGGGCGTCTGACCTTATTCAGAAGGTGGAACCAAGCGGCAGCCTTCAGCCAAATCCACGATGACTTCTAGGCAGCCATAACCACTGACTAAGAGAGCCAACAACCATCTGTTCTTTATGTCTCGTTCACATCAGTAATCTCCCTCTGTCAGCAGTAGAAAAGGAAACGAGCATCGTTTCATTGTTTCTCTGCTTCTTAGCATCAAGCCAGAATTTCTCACCGCCATGTGCCACCACTGCTTCGACAACAAGCGTCAAGACAGCACTCCTCCGAGCATGCGAGCAAAGGACGTCGCTCGCCGAAGACTAGAAGAAGCAGCTCGCTTAGACAGAGAAAGAGCCGAAGAGGATGACGAAGAAGAGGGAAAGGAAAAGAAGAGGCGTCTACCAAATAAGACATTTGTTCAGGCCGCACCCAGTCACGACGGCGCTCCAACCTTTGCTGCGTACCAGATCCATGACGACACCCCTGAATCCGACTTAAGCGCGCTTCGAGCTCTACGTCCACCGTTCGGTTTCGTTGTGTACGACACCACGGAGACTGCTCGTCCCGCCCGTAGCGCTCAGCTTGCCCGCGCCCTATTCGACCACACCAAGACGAAGCGGACCAAGATCCGCTACGGAGCGGATCGTATCGAGGTCGTCACGCTACCCCTGCCAATCACTCTCTCCCTCGACCAGCGCGTGGAGATGTGCACGCGCCATTATGATGCCGAGTACCAAAGCCGTTTGCGCATCGCTGACAAGGCCGAGGCCGCTTCGTGGTTCCTCGCCGAGCGTATCATGGATCGGCAATTTGCGCGTAGGGCTTTCGTAATTGATCGTATCAAAGAGGACGGGGACGAGGACGAGGACGAGGACGAGTCCGCTGTGATGGCCTCGTGGAAGGAGTCGTTCAGCAATGTGGATCAGGAGCTCGATGTCGTGATGCAGCCCGACCTGAGCAATACCGGTAGCTTTATTGAGATCAGTTGGCAACCACGCAAGGGGATATGGAACTTTTGGAACCGCGAAAATTGCGGCCCTGGAAATAGTATGTTTTCTTCCCGATTTGGGTCCGAAGCTTTCGGAGGTAGATTTCAGGAGATGAGGGATGCTATTGAAGTGTTTTACAACCATTTCGTTCCAGATGGCATACTCGATCGACGGTTAGATCAGGCTCGGGCGGCTCGAATCGTAGCCTTGTAATCATCGGACGTTGGTCGGGGAGTTTCTGCAAGGAAAATGAATAACAATAGATTAAATTCCAGGCAGCAGTCAGTTGAAGCTCGCCATCGCCTTATTCGGCATCCAATACGCAAGGAAATGGAAGTCGAGGCCCATATTAACTGTCCACATTGACGAAATCGGAAGCTCAAGGTGGATTGTCACTTCTTGTCTTTCTTTTACTTTGACCAATATGTGTGACTGGCAAAGGATGGGCCCTATCTCAGTTACTCCATTGCTAATGATCATTTGCGATTCGAAGAGTGATGGCAGACCGTTGATCGAATCCCACAGATCTCCTTATCACCCTTGAATGCCTCTAGAACTTTGCTAGCCGTCTAAACTCTAGTGAAGGTGCCCAATGTTTTGGTTTACTATTCTTCGGCGCATCTAGCGTTCGGCATCCAAGTGCCGCTTCACTAGCTTCATAATTACCCTACTTAGATCATTGGCACTTAGCGTCGTCCTCACAGAGCATGCGTCAGTCATGGATGTGGCCCAGTTTTAGCTTCAAAGTCCTGCGATCTAGGCGGTATCGAACAGTCTCAAAACGCCCGATAGGAAGTTCCAATATACGCCACCTATTCGGCATTGATACTTAGGTATGCCGAAGAGCTTTTGGGTGCTCTTGCTACGCAATCGAAGATACTAAATTTAGTTCACAAGCCGAGGTTCGTGCATCTAGACTCGGGGTTGAGAACTTGAGAGTTCTGGGCGGAAGCTACTTGAATTGTGGACGATGATACATAGAAGGCATATACTCACGATGAAAGAGTAATCACCTTGAAGCAAGACAGATCCCCCAAGTTCTATTCATCTTCTACATCCCAATATTTGATCTGAACAACAGTGATAAGTCGTGGATTTGCAAATTAGTGTTCCGATAATGTAATTAATGGTTCGGCGCTTGCGGCGATGCAAGCGTCCATGGATGATGGACCACCTAGCCCAGGCCCAGGCCCCCCTCCAGAGACATGCAGCCAACCCCCTCTGTGACGATGACCCCCTGAGACTGGACTTGATTCACTACTAAAACGTCAACAGGATTTCATGCCTGGCAGAAATATGCTTTCCAGAAATATAGAGCAATAAGACCCACCCCCTGAGAAAGCATCAACAGCCTCCAGCGACCCCTGAGCGCTGACCATTCGGCCGTATTGCTCTCCATGACAACATTCGCAGTAACTTAGCAGCATATATCTCGAAGACATCTGAAAGACTTCCGGAATACTCCAGGATTGCGTTTTACTATCGCTTGTATCACCCAGCTTAGTAGATTCAGGTCAGCCAGAGATTCAATTGCACTCGAACGCCAGAACCAAGTGTCGCTCCGTACGTTACCAACCGGACATTCCGTATTGTTCGTGAGCAATCCATACGCCTTCCATGATCGAATGATCACAAATAGGTAAGCCAACATCATCCCCTGGACAAATCGAGGAGTTTGATGTGCAGTTTGGTCATGCGAGCTTGTCCGAAGAATCTTGTCTCTTACCTCCAATCCTTCGTAAGGAAAACTAAGGTGCTCCAAGTAACGACGTGTTGCCGAAACCTGGAATGGTCATCAAGAATCAGAGTTGGGGCCAAATTTGCTCCCTGTGAATAATGATCCTAGCACGCATACCCCGTCCCCTTCTCTCGTTGGCGTCACTCCTGTTGATCCATTTCGACTCTTGGCCGCGGTAGAACAAGTTGATCACCATTTTACCCACAGTCAAAAGATTCGGGAGCCTGATTTGGGGTCAAAAATGGACACTCGATGATGATCCAATCGAGACACTAGAGTGTGATCGAGTCAAACTTGTCGAAAGAATGCAATTTAGTTCACAGCCCTCGGCATCGCACGACAACTCCACATGCTGCAGACTAGGCACCAGAATTAAGGTAAGACGCAGCTTTCAGGTATCAAAGCAGTCGCTTATGTGATGAAGCCATTCAACTCTGGCCTCTCGATGGTGATCTTTTTGCACATGGTTCTCGGCATCACCGCCTCCGCTATGGTAAGTTACCTTAGCAAGAGACTACGACGCCTACCTCGGCCCCCGAGTTACAATCCGACAGAGCCGAGAGCAACAGCTGGTTATTCTGCCTAGAACCATTTACATTACTCGGTGGGCAAGGTGACACTTAGCTATAACTTTAGTCATTATTCATTAGAGGATGTTCTATCAGGTGTGTTTCGCAATGGATCGACCGACAACGATGAGAGTTTCTCTTAGCTGCCCCTATTTACAGAGGATCGCATGGATTACCTTAGTGAGGGGTTGATAATGAACCTGCTAAGCAGTGAGCACTGAGGCTACCAGGGCGCATGCGGCATCGTTTTCAGGGATCAAGACATGGTGCAAGACATGGTGATATGTGATCCACACGAATCCTCCCGTACGTGCTCTTGATTGTCCATCTGCTCGGTGTGTCCGTGAACTGGGCTCAGATCAAGCCACATGGCTAGTCCCAAGCTAATAAACTAAGAACTGGACTTCAAGGTCTTCTCTTTCGTACACTGCTTTCTCCTTCGCATTCAAAAAGGAGTAATCCGGTTCTCATTGCACTTTTCAATCGATCTATGACCGGCAGTCCGTCCCCCCTAGCATAGTCCATGATGTGCTTCTTGATGGCGGCGGGTCCTGCCGCTAATTAATTTGCCTCGAGCACCTCAACTTTTGTGCGGATAAGGCAGGGAGGAGCGATTGAAACAATGCGGGCGTTCCTTCAGTCTCCGCCTTGGATCCTTTGGGAAGCGCCTCGCTACTTGCTCGACGCCATGTATCTATCCAATGCTGTATGGGTGTGGGCCGAGGCTGGATTGCCGGCGATGAAAGCAGACAAGGTCGCAACTCGCAAGGGTTCGGCCAAGCATGCATCCCTTCGGCACGAGAGCCAGCCTCACATCTCGGGCCTTTTGGAAAGAAATTAGAACTGGGTCGATCCGGTTGCTCGCGGACCCTACCCGGATATCGTAGACACAATATACCACACGAAGCACGTGGGTTGCTATCTCATAGATACACAGATGAGAGTGGCTCATTGTAGGTTTAGAACTGTACGAGAAGACTTGTATTCACTGTTATGGGAATGGTAACAGGACGGGCATAGGTCTCGAAAAGTTGAGTTTGAGGAATTCAGTGTCAGTCTTTCCCCGGAGATTGGATGCCGTGCAGGGATTCTCAGTCGGGCTCTAGTGAGCATCCTTCTCGATGAGTTCTTTTTCAGATGTTCAATGAATCAGGCAGGTTATGAATCTACAGCGGATGTACGCATCGGGGAACCCGTAGTTCTTGTAACGTTGCGCTAGTACGGATACCACGGACCATGGATCGCAAAAGGTCATGGGCATGTCGTGATGGAAGGTGTCTAGCCCTACCCAAGGTAGGTAAGGCAGTTGAATGGCCATGGGGCTGAAACTGAAAGGGGACATTGTGGCGGCACTTGACGGTGTAACTACGGAGAGAGATCGTATAAGCAAAAGTTAGAATGTTTGTTGCCTAGAAAGGACCATACCACGATAACTAAGGTCCCCAGTGTTTCGATCAGGGGCTTGGGGTAGTGGGCAGTTGAGGAGAGATCTGGGGCGGGCTTGGGTTACTTCTGGTTCGCTTTGACGTGCTGGAGATCATCGGGCCGAGCTGGAAAGTGGAACAACTCTTTGGCCAATCTCTTAGTCGGCATCGTAGACATTAGATGTAGCCAAGCCAATGTCAAATGCTTGGTGCCTGGAGAACGTGCTCAGGGCATTACCAGTTGATGTTTGACGTTTAACGTTTTGGCTGCCCAGACTTATCAGAACAGGAAGGCGACAAGAATGACACTACATCATTGTGGCTTTGTGAAGAGGGTGAATCGTAACTTCATAGTTAGATCCATCCTTCACTAGGGAGTTGGTCAGGCAGCCAAATTTCCAGGTTCTTTTGAGACTCAGTTTGAGTGTGGATGAAGCAAGGGAACCGGACTGGAAGTGTCAAAAATGGGCGATCTGGTCTAGGCCAAAGGGGCCCAAGGTTCAAGGCCTAAAGGTGCCGCCGGGTCGGGTGAAAAAGTGGTCTTGACTCCTTCCCAAATAGAACCACCAGTGCCACCCCTGTTCGTACTAAAGGTACTTAGTCCAAGTACTTGGTGTAAGTAGTTTGTACCGAGTTTTAGTACAGAACTCCAACTGGCAACTGCCAACTTAACCCCACACTCGGGTTGCTCCTTCCCCATGTTCATCACAGGCGCTCCTCGCACTTTCCCCGCGCCATTCTCTTTGACAACTTCCTCCTCGGCCCCTTCTCTTCCTCCTCCCGTCCTCCTCATCCTCAAACTCCTCCTCACGGGCAGTTCAACGTCACCCTTCCCGTCCACTTCTTCAACCCACATATTTCTATTCCAGGCCCGCTCCTCCAAATCCCCGGCTCTCCGCATATCCCTTCCCCCCAATGTCTCCCGCTCAATTGGGTCTTTCGCCGTGCCGAGGGCCGTGTAAATGCCGACTACAACCACCACCAGCACAACAGCCACGGGTCGGGCGACCATGTTCCACTCCTTTGACAGCCGCCGCAGCCCCGAGGCCTCGGCCGTGAGCTCACCGACAACTTCACGCAAGGTCAACCGCTCATGTCAGGAATGCACGAGACGCAAGGTCAAGTGCGATGGTGGACATCCTTGTGCGAGTTGTCAGTACTACAAGGTTGCAGATTCATGCGAGTACAGGCAGCGTAGCAGACGACATGCTGTGAGCAGAAGGTATGCAGTCACCCTTGCCCATCACTAGATCCCTCGATACTTTCGTTCCTGCAGGATCATCAAGGCTGACAATTACCCTAGTACTCTCGAAAAGACCTCAGAGCAGCTTCGCGCCCAGTCTAGCGTGCTGCAGAAACTCTTCCCTGATGTTGATGTCAACGATCTGGTAGGCAAGAGTCGAGCAGAGTTGCTCGCTTTGTTGCCGCGAGAATCTCTCTTTGTTTTGCGCTCCTCGGTTCCGCAAGCCGACCCTTCACCAGCTGGTGTCTCAGCAGCCGATGAGGATGACGATGATGACGGCCACGATGATTCGGCGCAAAATTCTGAAAATGGAGATGCTGCAAACGAAAGACGATGGGATGAGCCAGCCCAGCAGCCGGCGACCCTTGGCTCTAGCGACGATATCAACGCCATCAGTCTAGCAACAGACCAGCATCGCCGCTCTTATCTCGGCGTCACTTCCATGAGTGCCGTTCTCAGGGTGATATTTCGTCTCTGTCCAGCGGCCAAAGAGCACACGGCTCAGAGGGCAAAGGCGTGGAACGATGTCCATTATCAGTCTCAGCTGCTTCCGTCACTGTCTCTTGTCAGCCCCGGCGCGGGCATGAACCCTCTGCGGGAACAGCGCTGCATCGACTTTTACTTTGATCACATCCACCCAGTAACCCCGATTCTCAACGAAGATGACTTTAGACGCAACCTTGCCTCTGGAACTCGTCTTGATGGCTCTTGGCTGGCCCTACTCAACATGGTCTACACTCTGGGCTCCATCGCCTCCGGCAGTGACTCCCTCCACGTTCAGTACTATAAACAGGCACGCACTTACCTCGACCTCGATTGTTTGGGCTCTGGCAACATGGAGAGTCTACAAGCTCTCTGCCTTCTCGGGGGCTACTACCTGCACTACCGAAACTCGCCCAACATGGCGTATGCTGTTCTCGGTGCAGCTCACCGCGTCGCAATAGCCCTAGGATTGCATCGAGAACCCGCACGCAGTCGTGCCGAGAACGTCACGGAGCACAGCAATTACATCTCACGCGCCGAGACGCGTAGAAGAACCTGGTGGAGTCTTTTCTGCCTCGATACGTGGGCGAGCATGACCCTCGGCCGCCCGACGTGTGGCCGATGGGATAGCAGTACCATGGACACACTTTTACCCACGCCACTGTTTCCCGACGACCACGTAGCAGCATCATTACGAGCAAGCTGTCTGTTCTGCCACATTTGTGACAGGATTCAGCATCGTTTTGCGCAACCCGCGCGCTTATCCGCCCGCGAGGCCATGGCTTTCGACCGCGAGCTGGTAGAGTGGCACGACTCTCTTCCCGACTTCCTCAAGAACCCAGCAAATTCTCCACCTCGTTTGACGGAAGCCCGTGAGTTCATGCGGAATCGCTACCTCAACGTCCGCCTCATACTTACCCGAAGCTTCTTACTCTACCTTGCCCATGATCATTCCCTCAGACGCGGCGCCAACGCCATCTCGACTGTACCCGGGCCTACCCCCGACGAGCTGGCCCTCGTTGAAACCTGCCGCTCCGTCGCCATGGAGGCCATCGACGCCATTACACTTTACTGGACACCCAACCGCATCCACGTCTGGAACTCGGCATGGTACCTTTTCCAAGCATGCATGGTTCCAATCCTCTCCATCGCCATCGACGCAAATGTGCGCAACTCGGTCCGTAAGCAGCAGCAGCAGGAACAATCACAATACCCACCGCCACCATCCACAGCCCCCTCGCAAGCATCACATCAGGGAATACTACAGATGCCAACAACAGCGACAATCAACTCCCCCGAGCACAACATCTTCCTACCCTCTTGGTGCGCAAGCCTCACAAAAGCCCTCGAGCTCTTCAACGATATGCGCTCCTGGATGCGCGACTCGGATCGCACCCCCGATATTGTCGGCGCCCTATACGAGGCCGTTACCACCGACCTCGAAGGCTCCGGCGCCGGCTCCGCCATTCGTACGCCTTCGACGGAAAACAGTATAGACTTGTCCATGTGGTGCGACGAGCAGCTGGTGGAGATGGACTGGAGTGCATTCCTGGGCGGCGGTGGTGGTGGTGATGGCAGCGGCGGCGTTGACGGGATACATAACAACGACATGTTTGTTTTCCCGTGAATTGCTATAGAGACGGTTGGGAGTGACGCATTGGCGTACAAGTCCTTTGGAGAGAATTTTGGGCCCCGGTATACCGTCCAAGATTTGCCAGGTTTAGAAAAAAGGGGAGCGTTATTGTGTCATCTCAGATCTAGGCCTTTAAGTACTTGCTTGCATATATGAACATTGTATTCAAACGATAAGAAGATATTTATTTTAATGGACAAAGCATGAAAGAAATTTCACATGCAGAGATAACTGTGAAGGGTGAGCTTCTTTTTCACACGTAGTGCGCAAAGTAAAATAAATCAAATAATAGACGAAGAATCGAACAGAGTATGGTACGAATTAGACATGGTATCATATTGTTCTATCAAACGGCCAACAAAGCAGACGTCATTCGTGACATCACCAAAATACGCCCGACAAGCTCCATGTCCCGACCCTTACTCTTCATTCCCGTCTGCTTCCGAGATCCCGACAAGATATCCCTGGGTATAGCCCCCTAAACTCCTCGATAATATGTTCAAATCGCTCTTGCGCCTAACTACTCTCTCACTCGCTGGAAACGACACACTTCACACGATCACTCACTACCGCCCTGCTTCCCCTCGAACTGGGAAACCCTCCGATGTTGCACTCTGCTGAATCTAGCCAACGCCCTCTGCCGCGCCTTGTCTTCCTTTCGTAGCCGGACGGCGGCCCGGACGTCGACCTTCTCCTCCTTCTCCTCCT
Source organism: Colletotrichum simmondsii (assembly GCA_001563135.1). NCBI lineage: Eukaryota > Fungi > Ascomycota > Sordariomycetes > Glomerellales > Glomerellaceae > Colletotrichum > Colletotrichum simmondsii. The sequence goes on along the minus strand of JFBX01000728.1, from coordinate 170,492 downwards.
CGATACTCTGGTACATAGTCCCCAGTGCCGAGATCCTCCGCGTGCCCCGGCGCCCAAGAGCCAGGTCCGATCGCATGGGGATATCATACAGGTCATCGCCCTCGTCCTCGGCGTCACCATCGCCCTCATCGAATATAGAAATTGGCGCTTCAATCCTGGGGTCTAAAGAGAACTTTCGATGTAAACGACTACCGTGGTTGCTGAGGGAATGCTTATGGCCAAACCGCTCCGGCGACGTGATATCGGGGTCCGGGATGTTGGACAGGCTGTCAAAAAGACCCGGCAACTGAAGACCGCCTTCGCCATACCCTTCGTCGCTGAAGAGGAGCCCTTCTTCGTGATCGCCGCTATGTGCTGAACCACGCTTGCGCGTTGTGATGAACGAGTCGGCGTCAATGTCGTCATCTGACGACAAGTAGTCGTCAATATTGAACGCGTCTCCGGGCTTTGCCGGGGTAATAGGAGAAGGCAAGGCACTCTCCAGTGCTGTGCAGAATGACGCATGGTCACCTGTGCCGCTATGCAAGGAGCTGCAGCTGTCATTGAGGAAGGACGACATAGTAGCCAGATCTACCGTCGTCGTTGTAGTGTGTCGAGAATGAGGTCGTTGAAAGGAGCTCGTGCTCGACATCGTGGGAGTCGCCGACGAAATCGACCAGTGCCGAAGACTACTGTTCCGCATTGGCACGTGTTCGTAGATCTCGTCCAGCTTGCCCTTTCCAAATGGTGCTCCGTTACTCCTGGATCGTAAGTAAGAATCATCCTGGGCTTCACGCCACGAGTGGCCACTTCTCATCACATCTGTCAAGCAAGTCAGGTTAGCAGAAGATCTTCCGGGAGTAAATAATAGAAGACAGTAGAGAATCGACGGTAGAAACTAACGAGGTGAAGGCGCCGGTGAGGACACATCCGCAGAATCAACAAAGCTCTCAACCTCAACTCGGCCGACCCATCCTCTTGTGCCGGGCCCTCCATCGGGCTTCGCATTCCGCGGCCACTCGGTAGGATGGGTAGATGCTGCAGCACCGCCTATCGCGGAGAGGGTGTGCCGTTTGGATGGTGACTTCTGGGTTGGGGAGGAGAATGTGGGACTGGCTACTGACCCTCCGCGGGATGGCGGCCTCACCGCCTGGTATGACTCAGTATGGACAAGACCTGACGAAGTCTTTGGTCGTTGCTGGACCGGTAACGAGTAGTTATGCTTGACCAAATACGTTGGCTTTTGGGTCGTCTTTGGTGACATCGATGGATCAGGATGCCCACCCCCAGATGTAAAGATGCCTAATTCGTTCAGGGGAGTTTCGCCTCCAAGAGTAGATCGCCTCTTGTGCTGTCGACCGTTTGGAGATCCAGAAGCATCCGCTGTCGATTTTCTTAGACTCAGTGTTCTACCGTTTGTTGCATTTGATGGCGTCGTTGGAATGTAAGCACCTAGCGATTGCCTTCGACGGCCACGAATCGTCTCTGAAACAGACTCCATGATTGGCTCGCGGCCAAGGGAGCCTTCAGGATTGAACATGTTAGTTCGGAATGGAACCTGGCCGAGGCTCGCCGATGTCAGAGACTTCGTGCGGGCCTCGTTGTCCAGTGAATCGTGGCGTCGGGGGGGCTTAAACGTCTGTTCTTTGTCTCCAAATTGGGCTCTTGCTGGAGCCGCAAACGCGCCGTTGTGTCGATCCTGCGGACTACCACCGTTTGTTGCGTAAAATGCTTGGACTTTGTCGGATTCAAGGTCTACTCCATTCTCGCCAATGTTGCGATCAGCAACGTCTTCTCCGTAGTCCCGAGCGCCGGACGCCTTCACTCGACTCTGAAATCCCGAAGGCTTAATCTCCGATTGTGCATCCAGCAGATCAATGAAGCCTCTGACTGCAGCTGTGCTTGTACTTTGCATGGAAAGGTGGCGATTATGGGTGAAAGGAGCAGTTGGTGGGCGAAACGGATCTCCCTCGAACGGTATTGATGTGGAGTTGCTGCTTCGTTTTGGAGCGGGAGATAGTCCCGATAGACCAGACGTCGTCGATGTAAGTGACCCGATTCTTGGTTTCCTAAACGACAAAGGCGGACCCCTCGATGCGTCTCTCCCCCAGCGGCCGGACGGAGACGGTGAAAAGCTAGGAGGTACGGCGCTGCCTGGCGCAGAACTCGGGCGCTCGATGCTGGAATCACGGAATCGCAAGACGGGCGGTGCTGGGGCAGAAGCTTCGGAACCCGCTGCAAGAGACAAGTTGGTTTCGCTCATCTTATGATGAGACCTTTGAAGGTCCTCGAAGACATTGGTTGGTCCATTACCGGCAACCGGGTAGGTACCTAGGGATTCATGTAAGTTTAGACAACACAGCTGGGCTCAGTGTTGGATCCTCCTACCTAGAAGCGGGGGAAGAGAAGCAGTCGTAGCATCGTATGCTTGCGCCTTGATACCGTTTGATGACTTGTCAGACGACCTTTTGGACGAGAAGAATTTCAAGAAGCCCATTCTCGCAGCCTTTTGCCATCCATATGGCGACTACACGAGACAACTAGGAAGGCTGTGGACTGACAGCAGGCTCGAGGTTGCTTCCGGTCGAAAGCGATGTTGAAAGCGAAATTCAAAGACTGGAAGACAGTTGAGCACCGAGAGACCGAGGCCTCATCGCATATACGATTGCGATGTGAAAAGACGATGGAACAGACGACGACGAGAAGAAGAAAGAGGGTACTAGTAGAAGGGGGAGAGGGGAGTCTAAAAGCCGAGCGGGTGGGCTGGATAGCGTCAGATCCTAGAACCTAGGTGGACTAAAGAAAAAGGAAAGGAGGGACAATGCGACGCGACGAGTCGTGTAAGGGTGCTAAGGCTGAAGTGCGTGCATATACATGACGGAGCGGAGCGAATGAGCAGAAAATAGTCTACGCTAGACCGAGTTTTGGGCCCAGGTCGAAGGCTTCGTGCGGTCAAACGATGCGATACCCATGTCCCCGAGCGTGGCTGCTCCGAGTTGCATGGTGTGATGGAGCACACACCCGCGGAAGAGCCATGGTTTCCGTCGAAAGGCCAAGTATCGAGACATTGCGATTTTTTTCCTTCTGGAGAGCAGGACTGTTCAAAGGCCAGATCCCTGCCCACCTATGATCCGTCACATGAACGGGTGGCTACTTTCTGCCCATCTTAGAAGACGAAGTCTGTCCTCAATACACGACGTGTGGAGAGAGAGAGACTATACTTGAGAAAGCGTCGCGAGATGACCAGAGTTCCAGGTTGCCTACTCTTGGGCGGCGCAGGGGAAGCTTCAATCAGATGCTGATTTCCACATGTCCGAATCATCTGTTTGTCTTGGGATGCAAACAGGCTTCTGAGCGCCTTGAGGAATGGCGCAGGAGTGGCAAAGAAGCTTAGAACAGGCTTGTTGGTGTGGTGTGGTGGTGACAAGACTCGTTGCTCGGACGAAATGGCGCATCAAGGTTTCGAAAACAGGTAAGTAGACGGATGAATGGTCGGATGGGAAGGAATGGGATGGACCGCGGCCCGTGCGAAAGTGACAACAAAGCTGCGAAGAGCACGAAACGGCTTACAAGCCTGTTTCATGGTCTAATTCTCTGTAGTATCCTCCGGCCGTTGTTGTTGCTGTCCGGCTCGAGTGCAATTGAGTGGATGAAGGTCTCTCGTTTCCACGCTTCTCGGTCGGCTAGGGCACCACTATTGCCAAACCGAAAGCCCAAGGCAATAAATGCATCAAAATAGTCTGATTGGTCTCGGCCTGTCGACGCCAAGGTATCCGAAATCGAGGTTGTGCCCGGGTTTCGAGGTTAATTGCTATCCTGGAGGATTGGAGGAGACTTCAGATCTTGATAGCTGTTGCAAGCGCAAACAAGCATGGATCTGTTCGAAAAGACGACGATGCGCCTCCACGATGCTGGTCACTCTGCCGATCCGAGAAAGAAGAAAACATGGCACTGGGTTCAGGGGTCAGACGTCGTAATTGGTGCCACCTCGGAGAAAAAGCAATCGACGAGGGTTGGAAAGAAGCCCATTTGCCAGCTGCTTTTATTGGCAGCACCAGCTGAGTGGTCTCAGGACTAGCTATCTTAGTGTGTCCCAGGAACAAAGTCAAAGAATTCCTGTTGGACAACGCCAGTCGGTAGCGTATGGCTTTGCTCCGTTGGTCTTGGAAAAACTGGACTTTGTCAAAGTGGGCTCGACGTTTGGAATACCTACCGAACCGAGTGGTCGTGGTCAACGGCGCAGACGGATGGGTGTTTGTTCTCGGTATTCGTGAGGTATTAGTCGTCGACCGGCAGTGGCATCAAAGCAGGCGTCGTCCCGCCAAACGGCGCGTATCGAACCATGTTGACGACACGTTTCTCCGCTCATCTGTTTTGAAGCGTCGTCCGCCTGCATCTTGCATTGTGTCCATCTTGCTTGCATATTTTCCATGAGCGTGCCTGTGCCTGGCCCTGGATTGACCATGGTTGAGGGTCCCCGGCCCCCGGTGTAGATGTGCGTGTGCGAGACATCTTTTCTGCGCCCCCTGCTGATTGGAGGCGGGCGGAAGCAGATCACTCAGGGATTCGCCCCTGGTGTTGTTCCTCGGATGTGTTGGCCGCGATTCGATGGAACTGAAATGACGCATCGAAAGTCAATTATCAATCTTGGAGGCTGGCGTGTGTGCCGCGTCAAATTGCTCCAAGCTGGCAAGCCCAACAAGTCAATAAGCATAAGGCAAGGCAAGGGAGTACGGCCGAGTCAACGAGATGTCATGCGTATGGTTGCTCAGGTCGCCACAATGCTGGAAAAGAATCGAGTCTCCGGCGCTAGCTGCGATGGTGCTCAATGATTGCAGGGTCTTCCACCTCAGTACGGTGTGCGGTGTGCGGTGTGAGCTTTGCTAGTTCCAGCTGAATGGACTGCGAACGAAGTTGCCCAGAACGACTCTACTCTGGGTGGTGGCGGGAAAATGGTATAATTTCGCGGCATTGCCTTCGTGTGACGGATGTCAGAGACGTAAACAATTCCTTGGATGTTTGATGTCGGTAATCAATGGATCAATTGATGCTGATGGAAATTCTGCCGTGTTACTGGAAAGAGTTGGCGAACCCCAAGGTACTCGTGAGTCGTGACCCTTCTCTCTTGAGTCTGAATCCGGGAAGTCAGATACCGCGTCACACCTGCCACATAGTTTGCTTAGTCACTTGTATTGGATTAGGTGCTTTCTAGATGTTCTGGACGCCTCGCAGCTGCCGATATTTCTTTTCCATCGCCAATCTTTGCTTCTCCCTCCTGCAAAGGACCATTTCCACGAATCAACCGGAAACGAGATTGTGTTATTAGCATCATCGCGTCAAAGCATCGGCACGTCAAATTTTCAGCTGCGCCAGAGAATGTGACAGAAAACAGCCACTCTCAATGTTGCGGCCGGATGCATGATGGCGACGGACTTCGCAGTGGGAAACGGCGATTCCCGGCAGCAATGCCGCAATCTGCTGCTTGGCTTCACAAACGAACAGAACCCAACCCATCCTTCTCTTCTGTCTTCTCTCTCAAGGTAGGTGCGTGAGCGTCCCATTTGCGCTTTTCTCACAGTGACTGGGCGAGCTGGGCACCATAACACATTAATTTACCAAAGTTGCTCACCAGCGAATGGCAAGCGCCTCTATTCAGGGGGAGGCATCTAGCTCGTATCCGCAAAGTGGTGGATTGTTTGCTATATACGGACAAGCTCTCAGCGTTTCATACCGCGCGATCCGGCTAGCCTTCTAGCGGCGATCGGCCACCACGTGGAACACGGTGGTTCCTATGGATCGTTTTATCCTAACTCTCCCAATTTGCTCCCGATATTACCATCATACGCCTTTCAACTCCGACTTGCGCTTTCAAGTGAGCGATAGCTTCAATAACGCATCCAAAAACCCGAGGGGTTGCCGTCATGCAGCAGAGTGGTTCCAGAAGCGTTATACTGGAATCCGTTCAGCTTGCTTTTCCATACCAACCTCATTCATGGTCTGATTTCCAGACTTACGGCCGCACCCAAACACAGGCGGGGTAGCCCGTTCAGGGGAAAGGATCTTCCACCACCCCTCGGGTTCACAAATGAAGGGTCCAGGAAGAGGCAAGGCCAGCGACACTACCAGGACGCCGTCACGCCGTCTGGCATGCCCATTCCTTTTGTGGGCGGGATACCCGCAGTCCGGCGCAACTCTCCTAGATTCAAGCACGTCGGCCCCCGGCGCCGCTCGGACGGTGCACCGTGCTGCTTATTCGACGTCCGAACGTTGAACACTGCAGCGCCCGAGGTCCGAGCGGGCATGTCAAACTGTGGACGGTGCTGGTGCTGAGGTGGTGGTGTTCCCGCTGTCCGTCCGACCTTTCGGGGCTTGGGGAGCCTCATAATAACAGAAGCCTTGCGCGGAGAAGCGAGGAAAACAAGCTTCCGGATGAAACACACGTTGTTCGATCACTACCGTTGCAGATACTATAGTACGAATCTACAACCCCGGGAAACTAGATGAACTCTTCGAATCCCCGATATATGGCACAACGAATACGGTGGGAGCCGGAGCTGCCAACAATGATTCAACTGCTGCAGACAAATGTCGTGGCGCCGCCTCATCTCTCGCTGCCGGTGTCATCACACGCACCATACCTAATTCTCCAAAGACTACCTCCAAGTCCCTCAGGGGAAGGCGGCCTTGAGGTTATCATTGGGTACAGGTCTACACACCATCAACTGCCACTAGTCACTGGTTTGAGGCTTTCCCCAGGGCCTTATCAAGATGGCTTCGACGAGTAAACCAAGTCAGAGTGTCAAGACTCAAAGGGGGTCTTCTATCCGTGACTAGCTCGAACACGAGGGGTCTTATGACAGCTCGTAGGTTTCGGTTGCCGATCGCAAAAAGCATCCTTCGATTGACTAAGTAAGTACTTGAGATTGACATTTCAGGTAAGCCTAAGTAAGCAGATCATGCAACGGTCACGGTGATTGGGCTGTTGACTTAATAATCTCAACATAAGTACCGTGACAAATTAGAGAGGGCAGAAATCTCCGTTGCGTACGGTACGTGATGGAACTGACACAGGCAAGAGACATGTAACTCTACTTTTGCAATTCGCCGTTGCCTATCAGTGAGGTCGTGTAGGCACATGATGGGAGAAAATGAAGGGAGGCACCTTCTCCTTAGTTTCTGAGGTATCTTTCAATGAAGGAGCGAGGCAACCTGGACCTTCCATGATGTGAATGAGATCCAATGAGAAGGCACACATGCCTTGGGAGACCTCTGTGTAACTGGTAGCAACACAAAGCATCCTTATCCAATACCATCTCCATCTCCATCGTACAATCACATCCTCTTAGCTCATGATAGTTGCGATTCAAATCATCGCACGCCTTACCTCCTCAGCATATTTACCTTCGATACCGTGATCACATAATACCCCTTCCAGAAGCTGCCCAAATAGCTAGCTTGCCTGCCCGTATCCTCCCCTTGTCCCAACTATCCTCCAGAAACGATGTCAGACAACAACCAGCCCCAACAGCAAGCCGACGCCAACCAGGGTTAGGTCCCCTTCTTCACCGAGCACGACGGCTCCCCCATCATCGAGGATACCAGAAAGAGCCCCCCGCTCAGCACCAAGTCTTCTCCTTCTTCCTCTTCTGACAAGCCCTTCGCCACGCCCAACGGGGATAATGCACTGCCCAGATACCTCAGCTTGACTCACGATCTCCGTCATACCGTGCAGGCGCAGGCACCAGAGACACCCAATGACCACAACTACGGAGAGCAGACGCCGGGAAACTGGCCAAATCTCACATCGGAGAGCAACTCTCTGGCTACCCAAACCGAGTCTCCTTCTACGTCAAAGGCAGTAGGACAGGCAACGCCCACTACTACTACTGACGACCTCGCCGATTCTCACAGAAAGTCCAAGACAGAATTCAACTCGCTCCCTTCTGAGCTTCTCCACATGAGCCCGGGGCTTACCAGCGGGCCTGATACCGGAGCCCAGGCCAACCGAAAGTCGTCGACCGAGTTCAAGGAGGTTGTAGTAACGGAAGGCAAGTAACTCATTCGTCGTATATTAGTATTGCGAAGGCTAATGCTATCATTACGACCACCTAGGCTCGGATAATCAGTCAGATATGCGAGAGGATGTCGGCCCGCTCGACTTCGATCTCCAGGAGCCCGCCAACACTCTTTCTGAGGGACGCAGAGACGAAGAGAGAAGGACGACCGGCCAGTTGTGGAGGAAGCCTGAGTCGCAGGATTCAACGCAGCTTTGGAAGTCAAATAGTCGGTAGAAGTAGGTGTCGGTAGACGAACTTTGATGGAGCAGTCCATGGTGGTGGATACGGTCGTGGAACTACATCTATATAACGAGTAGTCATTCCCCTAGTCATTCTCTGAACACAGCAAAAGCTGAACCCTTCGTCCTCAAATCTTCATTTCACTCCTCTAGATTGAACAGATAATAATTCAACCACGCCTGACCTAAAACGCCGAATAACATGCCATGCCTGTTCCATCATCCAACCCCGACCTCTCAATCAAGAGACCCAGCCAACGCAACAGCACTAAACCGCAGATCCGCGCCTTCCCTCTCGAGGAACTTGCGTGGGCCCCACGTCAGCGCCTTCTCGCTCAAGACATCCTCGCCAGACTCGAGCTGGCCGCGGTTCAGGGGGCCCTTGCGCCGCCCGTCGAGCTCCCACAGCGTGCCGTCGTCGCCGCGCACGAAGCAGACGTAGTGCAGATCCACGTCGTCCGAGGCCTCGGGCGCCTCGGTCGCGCCCTGCGACGCGGCTTCGCGGTGCGCCGTGGCGAGGGCGGGCGTCTTCTCGAGGAGCTGGGCGCGGGAGACGGGTTCGAGGGGTTCGGCTGTCTCGAGTAGGGTGTTGAGGTCAGATGGTTTCTCTGTTTATTCGTCAGACCCAACGTTGTATCATAAGCAAGTAGCTTGTATAGGGAAGGGCAGGGAAAGATGGTATATGAAGAGCGGTGATGACAGAAGGGTGACGAATACGTACGGATATACTCCCTCGCAGGCCCGTTAGCAACAGCATGCAACAACCCCATGAGACCGCACGCATTTCTAATCGTCTGGCGGAACCACAGCACGGGCTCCTGCGGACCTTTGCCCTTGTACTCGTCCAGCAGGGCGTCCTCGGCCAGGCGGTGGCTCTCGTAGGCGGCGCTGACGGGGAAGACGAGGAGGACGGCGAGGGCGGGGCGCGGGACGAAGGAGAGCATGTCCGGGTCGGTGAGGGAGTAGACGTCGTGGATCTGGAGGGCCGGGGAGAGGCCGAGCTTGTGGAGGAGGGAGGTCATGAGCTCCGGGTTGGCTTCGAGGGGGATGAAGGCCGGGGCTGCGGCGGAGGGGTCGGGGTTTGTGGAGGTCATTGTGGAGGACTTGTGTGTATTGCTGTCTTATTCCGCTCTTGTTGTTAATATTAGAGTGTTGGTTTGTAACGTGTGGGTGTAGTTTGTGGAAGAGATAACAGAGTGTTGCGTTTGCTTGGGTGATGTAGGATGAAGGCGCAGGCCAGTTGGAGTTGCTTGGAAGACAAGCAGGGTAGAGCTGCCATGTCACTTTGCCCCTCCAAAGGCAACTGGGATACATGGTGGGGTCGGTGAGGTAACCGGCAGGGGTCGCCCGCAGTGAGCCCAGAATGCGGGGTGTTCAGTTTGGCGCTTGGGGTAGAGCGACACCAGCCAAGGACTTTCTTATATTCAGAGTTTGACCACCTGCGAATTGCACAGTTTATCTTTAAGATGTGAGGGAGGTATTTCTAAAATCCTATGATGTCTATCTTACATCTTCTTCTGGAGTGTATGCTGTCCCTACTCCTTTTGTGATATCCGTGTTTTAGTATACAAGGTAAGCCTCCCTCGTGCCTTTAATGTGTTTTGCCTGTGCCGCCAGACAGACTATTATACAAATGAGTGTAGCTACAAGACTACACTATCTTACATCTGACAATCTCCCGTAGCTCCTCGTCAGTCTCCAGTCTGATACTATCGTACTACACGGCAGACTCCTGTTTAGGCTTCTCGTCATTCTCTTTCAGCCCGGCTTCATAATCGCTCTCATCCACCACCAGAGGCTCATCGAGCCCCGCAGAGCTCTGGTCAAAAACGATAGAGTCGTCCTCAGAAGGCGCGATACCAGCAGGATTCTCTGCACTACTTTCGTCTTCCTCTTCTTGGAGTCTGCGTAGCTCCACCTCCATCTCCGCCTTCATATCCTTCGCCCTCGCCTCCCTGCGTCGTTTCTCACGGACCTTGGTGTGTACCTCAGGGTCGAAGACGGCGTTGGTCTCGAGGTAGAACTCAATCTTTTCCTCGACGGCGTCCTTGACGTGGAACGCAAGCGCCTGACTCGTGAAGATGTTGGGGAAGCGGTAGCTCACCCACAAGTACAAGGTGATGGCCGCGTGCAGAGACTCGATGGCGTGAAGATACCGCCTTCCCTGGTTGTTGAAGTCGTCAAGCGTGGCATCGAGCAGCTCCAGCTGGATAGGCTGAATATCGTATAAGGCGCCGTTGCTCCTCGTCGAGATGCACTTGGCAATGGCCTTGAGAAGGTCCATTTGTCCCTGCTCCCGAAGTGAGATTGGCGCGTGGAGAACGGTGATGCGGTCCTGAATCGTCAAGGGGAACTCCTGGATGGTGTCTGCAATCTTGGCGCTGATTTCAGGAACATAGACCGTGAAGCGCTCCGAGACGGGCGCGAGTTCGCGCAATCGCAAAAGGATAAAGCTGAGAGGCGTATCGGGAGGGAAGTATTCGGCGAACTGCTCGATAATGTGCGATGGGGGGTGAATACCTGCAGCCTCGAGAGGTGCCGTTTCGGTGTTGAACCCCTTTGCAATCGCGGGCAAATCCTCGTCAGCAAGCGTTGTAACGTAGCCAACCTTCTTCTCTTCAACTTGGTTGGCTTTGTCACTCGTTGCAGTAGCTGCCTGCCGAGCAGTCTTGTATCTTCCTGCTCTGCCACCAATTTGCTTTATTTCGGATGTCGTCAGCGTACGATACTGTGTACCGTCGTGCTTCATTGACGTCTCAAAGATGACGCGTTTGATCTCCAGGTTCAGGCCCATGCCGATGGCATCGCTAGCCACCAAGAAGTCGTAGTCATTGTTGGGATCGTTGAATAGAGCTGCCTGCTGCGCTCGTGTCTCGGGTGGCAGTGACCCGTAGACAATAGCGCATCGACGGCCGGTTGTCTCCTCGATGGCGTTCTTCAGACCGTGAAGGTTGACACGCGTGAAAGCCACAACGGCATCGCCCTTTTCCAGGTTGGAAAGATCGTTGCCGAGACTCTTCTCCATCGTTTGCAACGGACTAAGTCTTTCATACCGGTGAACAATGCACTTATCGCCGATACTTGAGCAGATGGACTTGATGAGGTCGACAACTCGTTCTTCGCCACAGAGATGGACCTCTTTCGCCATGACGCCAAGGAGTGCCTGAGTCCACGCCCAGCCTCGCTCGTCATGGCCAATCATCTGAATCTCGTCTATTACCGCCACATCAACAATTCGGTTCAGAGGCGTCATCTCGACGGTGCAGCTGATGAAGTAATTGTCGGCGTCCGGTATGCGCTGCTCCTCGCCTGTGACCATGGCGCAAGGCTTCCCGTTGGCCTGGAACCGAGAGTAGATCTCGTGGGCCAGAAGACGAAGAGGCCCTCCATAGATACCGGATTTGGAGTTCATTAGGGCCTGCAACGCCCGATACGTCTTTCCAGAATTCGTCGGTCCGACGTGTAGGTGAATAGTGCGCTGCATGGCTCGTGTGGCGGGGAACCACTCCATTGGGTACCGTAAATCAGCCAACTTCCTCTGCCGCGCCGTCGAGTGTGTCAGTTTCGATCGCAGCATGAAGCTCTGGAACGAGTATCGCAGCTCTGCCGTCAGGCCCTTGACGTCGCCACGGATGAAGGCGTTTCGTAGGGACCAGAACAACGGGTTCTCCTTGCGTAATGTTGCACCCTTGTTGGCTAAGCCAATCGCTTTTTGTATGGTGTCGCGGAATAGGGCAATTTCGTTATTGAGGCCATACTCGCTTCGAACGCCAAAGTTTCGGTACTCGGTATTGGTCTCCGACCAACGTCCCATGGTGTCAATGACGACGTTGAACTGAGTGAGAATCATGTTCCTGAAGACGTCGTATTTGGATGTTTTGCGGTCGGGTGGTGAGTATTTCCTGGTAGAATACCTCGCAAGTGTCGCCTGCAAAGTACAATTGTCAGAATGTGTCCGGTAGGTCGAGAAGGGAGGCAGAAGCTGCCGCGTACCTGGTAGGCGGACGGAGAGGATGTTGCGAAGCCATGGCCTGGCGCAAGACGTGTCGCCGCCGCGCAGAGCTTCGAGGCTCGCAAAACTGATCTCATGGTGGGCGAATTGCTGCGCAACAAACCATGGCTAACAACATGCAAAGAGCATGCCTGTTTGGGTATGTCAACGGCAAAATCGTCTACGTGCTACCCTCCTTTCGCAGTCGTGCACCTGTGCAGTGGGAGGAGCATGGTGGTCACTGACATCCATGAAGGGACTGGGAAATTTTGGGAACCGATAAGAGGTCTGAGATGCTTATCGTCATGACCCCTGATTCGCCCTTGGCAGGTTTACGTGGGTCGCCCCACTCCGGCTTAGCGCCTCCGCCTCCGATTGCACCGTCCTCGTCGTCATCACGCATCCAGATCCCCAGGTCCCCAGGTTCCCACATTGCATTCTGCGACAGCGACCATCACGCCGACTTCCGACCCGTCTACCTACCTACGAACGTACGCAACCCGCCGTCGCATCTCGCATATCGTTGCCTACTCCCCCTCGGCGCATTGAAAAGGAATCGAAAGCATCTCTCAAGATAGGCTCCTTAGATCCTTTGGACACCCCAATACCTATCATCATGGCTTCTTCATCGACGCCCATCACCCCGTTGCTCTAGTAAGAAGACGACCGTCTCGAACCTCCCCTCTACTGGAGACATCACTGACACACCATCGTCCTACAGCTCGTGCATAGCGCACAATAACACCATTCTCAGCGAATGCACTACATCGGCCGTATCGCAAACCTCCTCCCTCGCCTCCGTCATCCTTCCCAAAATCGAGCACAACACCCCCCAGAAGCTGACCTACACCCACGGCTCGCACCACATCCACTACATCGCCGAGGCGCCCTCCGACCACCCAGACCACCCTTCCGCCGGCGGCCTCACCTTCCTCGTCATCGCCGACGCCTCGCTGGGCCGCCGCATCCCCTTCGGTTTCCTCTTTGAGATCCGCCGCCGCTTCCTCGAGCAGTTCCCCGCCGAGACGACCGACTACGCCGAGCTGCCCAACTACGGCGCCGCCAGCTACAATGGCCAGCTCAAGAAGTTCATGGTCGATTTCGGCACCACGAGCGGCGGCAAGGACGACGCAATCTCCAACGTCCAGCGCGAGATCGACGATGTCCGGGGCATCATGACGCGCAATATCGAGGGCTTGCTCGAGAGGGGCGAGCGCATCGACTTGCTCGTCGACAAGACGGACCGTCTCGGCGGCAGCGCGCGCGAGTTCCGCGTTCGCAGCCGCGGTCTCAAGAGGAAGATGTGGTGGAAGAACGTCAAGCTGATGGCGCTCCTTACGCTGGTCGTGGTGCTTATCGTACTCGCCATTGTGATTGCGGTGAAGAACTAAAAGCAAGCAGGACAATTGTTTTCGCCTGGTGCTGGGTTTGGAGAATTTGGCTTCAAATTGGCTTCGTGTAGCGGGCACGGAGCTATGTACACATGAACGCGACTGTTTCGATGGTGTAGAGTGCTGCTAGTCAAATTGGGCAAATGGTTTGGCTTGAAATGGCGAAACGGGAAACGCAACTTTTTTTGGGAAACAAAACGACGGAGGCTTTTAATTTTCGTTATGAAGAAACCCTCGATGGGGTTACACTCAACCACACATTTCCTAAACTGTCACTTGTGGGTTCAGGAACCACATCGAAATACAAGTAAATTCATTAATTCATTTCCACTCATCACTCGCGTATGTCAATGCTTAGAACGCGGCACGGTGGCCCCTCTCAAGACTTATTCGGTGTGTCTCATATGGCAATGGCAATGATAGATAAACCATAAGGACATGAGCAATGTCGTTCAGCATCTACCATTTGGACTGGGCGATTTCAACATGTTGGCGTGTAGCCCGTTTGAAGTCGATTATGAATCAAGCGGCTTTGAATAAGAGCTGTTCACACGTATATTGTACAAAGAGACGGCATAAGATTTCAAGATCATCGGACACTTCATGATCCGACATTCATATCCCACTTAAAGTCACATCTGATCTCGATGCTCTCATATATACATAAATATACATAATAATATGTTTGCTCCAAGGGGAACATAGTAGCCTAGCGACACCTAACGCACTGTATCACTGGAGCTTCATTGCACCATTCCTCTTGTCTGTCCTCCTTTAATTTCCTTCCTCTGTCTTCTGCTAACTTTCCGTACTATTATTGAACCCACCGGTCTAGTCATTTCAGACAAGGCATCGATGGACTAGTAATCCTCCCTCTCAATAATCAATCGTTAAACATTCGAAAGCCGCTGACTCTTGAAGGTTTCAGCTTTGGATCAAAGTCCCGGTAGTCCTTTCACTGTTCCTCCTTCCCTCCAATGCTTCAAGGCGGGTGATAACTACCCTACGTATGTAGCACCCATCAGCGTGGCACGAGAAGCCTTGATAAATGAGATTCAGATGAAAACGAAAAAGAAATATCTGAAGCGGCATGAGGGTATTCGCCATACATCAGACTAAAACACAAGCCGCATTCAGATCTCGGGTAGTATCCTCTTCCAACAAAACATCATCTAGCAACACACTCAGCCTCGGCAAAGATGATTCCAGTGGCATCGACGCCC
>JFBX01000728.1:78224-155602 GCA_001563135.1 Colletotrichum simmondsii | reverse complement strand
CTCCCCCCCCCCCCCCCCACCAGCTTTGATAACATCGCTCATCTGGTCAGAAACTGAGAATGTAGAGAAACCGAATCACATCGGCCCCTCCCATCACAGCTTCGGCGGAGAGCTCCCTTCGACCGCCAGCCTCCTCCGCCCGTCCTGATAGACGTAGCCGTGCGCTACGGGACTGAGGCCCATACCAGGCGCCAGGGTCACCGGCGGGCGCCGTAGTCTCTCTGTGAAGAAGACGGGATGCCGGATCGATGAGTTATGCTGTAGCTGCTGCTGCTGCTGCTGCTGTTGATGGTGATAATGTTGTTGCTGCTGCGCCATCGCTGTCTCGGCGGTAGCGATGTGGTGCCGTTCCCAAGCACTCTGTAGCGGCAGCGGATGCCGAGGTTGTGATGATGGTACGGCTGTTGCGGTATGATGCGCCATGCCTGGTGCCGCCGTACTACTGGACATTATGTAACGGCTCGACTCTCCAGAGAATTTGATTGCGTTGGTAATGGGGATTGGACTTTGGAAGGACCGCTGGGTATTTCAGAATGCGAAATCGAGATGGTACCTTGAATGAGCATGTGTTGTCTTGTGAGATTTCTGTCGTCATGTTTGGGTCTTGCGGGGAAAGATTACACACACCCCGGCACGCCGAGCTCCAAGTCTTGGGGTAATAGCACCCGAGGCCACGGCACTTGCACGGTGAAAGGTGGGGGCGGGCCCCCCGGACTTTTGGAGCTCAACGGCGGGAAAGAGTCCGAGTCCCAAAGGCTGCTACCACCCAGCTTTCATCCGGGATAACCTCCTTCCTTAACCTGATGGTAAGGTATATAGCCCCCCTTCAATCCCATTTTTTTCACCAGCACAGCAGCGCCCGTCTAGGTCGGCGAGGTCAGATCAAGCTGTGTGCGAGGTGGTCGAATCGGTTAAAATAAAGAAATACTCCTATAAGTCAGAGTCCGGGTTGACAGAGGGATGCGCTGTCCAAGTCCGGGCAGGGGCGTGAATTATAAGGTCAGTATTGACCACCCTTCCTTTCTTATTGGCCTTTTGTCTAAGTTTAACCCAATAGTCAATGCTAAAGCCAAAGCAAGTTGATTCTCCCGGGAAAGATGCATGTAGCGTTCGTACGAGTGACTGTGTTAGCAGCCACTTGCTTTCTCATTAAGTAAGTAGTCTATACAGATGACACTCAAACGCCTCCAAAGCTTTTATGATGTCTCCTTCTTGGACCTCTTTTTACCCTTTGCCTTTTGCGACTCCTTGCCCTTCTTGATAGCCTCAACCAGCGACTCAACCTCCTTCACCTTCTCCGCCTCCTTAGCCTCCTTGGCCCTTTCCTCCTCCATCTTCTTCTCCAGCGCCCTGAGAGCAGCCGAGTCCTTTTCCGTCGTCTCAATGAGCTTATCGCTCTCCTCCCACAGCTTCTTGGCCACCTCGTCGTCCTCAATCTCCGTCCGCGCAAAGTCCACGATCCGGCACTCCTTGATCAATTTGCCGGCGCCCGCGCGCACGAGACTAGACTCCATGGCCGCGTATAGGATCGCCTGCGCGCCCTGCTCGGGGCTTTTGAGGAAGAGCCACGGCAGCGGGTAGGCCGCGATGTAGGCGAACAGGCCCAGCAGCGAGCCTCGCGAGAGCCAGCGCCGCATGCCCGGCGTGCGGCTGAAGCCCGGGTCGACGAAGAAGACGCGCGCGTTCATTGGAAGCTGATCGGGCCGCTTGTAGTTGTCGAGGTGCTTCTGGAAGGCCTGGCCGAAGACCATGAGCGCCAGCTTGCTACGCTTGTAGGCCGTACCCGGCGACCACGTCTTCTTGTCGAGGGGTTCCTTGAGGGACGGGGAGCCGATGTAGGAGGAGCACGAGGCGAAGATGATGCGCACGTCGCGGTCCCAGGGCTGGGCCTTGATGGCGGGGCTGAGGATGGAGAGGAGGTGGAAGTTGGCGAGGTAGTTGACCATCCACGTCTCCTCGATGCCCTCGACCGTCTCCTTACGCTTGGCCGACGCGGGGGTGATTGTGGCGGCGGCGAGGATAATCATGTCGAGCCGGCGCGGCGGGGAGTTGTCGATCCATTTTGTCGCAAACTTTCGGATGCTGTGAAGGGACGAGAGGTCGACGTGCTCGGCGTAGATGAGCTCGTTGCCGGTCCGGGCGCGCACGTCGCCAATGTACTCGACCAGGAAGGGGTCCGACACGGGGGTGTGCGTGAGGAGGATGATTTGCGCGCCGCGGCTGCCGAGCTCTAGCACTGTCGTCGCTCCTATGCCCGACGTCCCGCCCGTTATCATGACTACCCTCCCGTGCATGTCCCGCTCGGCCGTGTTGGAAGCACCCGAGCTCCATAGCTTAATGAAGACGAGGACCGCTACCACCGCGGCGGTCTTGAGGATAAACCACCAGTTCTCCGTCACATATGTCGGGAGGCCGGCTTCGGCGATGTAGCCAAAGTAATCGAGAGGCATTGTGAACGAGTGACTGGGCTTAAGCTGGAAGGGGGGGGACAGTGTCTATTGGCGACTGTCGCGCATGCTGGGGTAGTAATGCTTCGAAGGGTTGTAGGCGGACGACTCGGACTCGTTGCAGTGTCGTGGACGGGGTCGTTGAGAAAGCAGGCCGGTCGAAGTGGGCGTTTGCCTTTGCGTGCCTAGGAAATATGCGTAGGTTGTTCGAGTGTGTGACGAAGCCGCCAGCTTGCCTTCTAGAACAGAGTGGAAAGCTGATGTGCCGCCAGGGGATTTCCGAATTGCGATGACAGGGGCGGTCCCACTCTGCCGGCAGCCCAGCGGCGGTGGCTTCCAGAATCCAGGGGCACTAATCGCAGAGTTTGCAGGGGATTGAGGCCGCCGCTGGCTGCCTCGCTGACATAATGGGGTTGGTCTCGGCCCCTGTCGAAGAAGTGGAACTTCTTCATCAACCGTTTCTCCATCACCCTGCCCCTTCATCTCACCATATCATTGCACTAGCAGACGGCAACACTCGACATAACTCGAGTTCTCCTCCACGAGTTCACTTGCTGAGGTGGTAGCAAGTCGTGCTGTGCAAGTATTGCCGAAATGCAGCGACGGGTGGAAGACGACGAGGACTATGAAGAGCAAGAGGACGTACCGCTTCAACATCGACGACCCTTTGGCGCGGGAATCGGCCGCAAGCCCATCCAGTTCGTCAAGGCATCAGATTCAAACCTGAGTACTACACAGGCGGCCAATAAAACAAAAAGCGGCGCTTCCGTTGGTGACTTTTACCTCAGCCTGGTGCTCGGCGACAAGAAGCAAGCGGAAGCCGAAAAGCCCTCGCCAGCAGCAGGGCAAGTATGCGCGGTGTGCGAGTTGCCCGTGGATAAAGACGACGCCGTGGGAGAGGTCGACAATGACAAGAATAAGCCCACAACAAGTAGACAAAAGCACGAGTCTTCGATTGCTCACCAAGTCTGCCTCACACACTCACATCCCCCATCAGCACTAGATCGGTCGCGCATGGGCTTGACATACCTTTCATCCCATGGCTGGGACCCTGATTCACGCAAGGGGCTCGGTGCCGAGGAGCAAGGCATGCAGTATCCCCTGAAGACTCGACCAAAGGAGGACAAATACGGGTTGGGTCTCAAGATCCCAAAAGGCATCCAGGGAAAGATTGAGAAGAAGAGACCGCAGATGCTGGATGCGAAGCAGTGCAGAAAGAAGGCCGATGAAGACAAGAGAAAGGCTGAGAGGTTGCGAGAGATGTTTTACGCCAGCGAAGACATTGACAAATACCTGGGGACCGGTTTATAAGGGGAAAGGAGTCATGAGAAGCAATAAGATACCCATAATGGAGGACAAATAACGAAACTTGAGCCCATCAAAATCCGTTTCAAGTTATAGATACTCGGTCTTGAACCTTGATCAAGTGAATTCGCCTTATACGACTATTGTAAGACTTCAAAATACTGCCAAATTACCATAGTTCGCAGTTGTAATAACCAAAAACGAGCATCACAAAGAATAATGGCTTGGCCATGGAGTGGAATAAAGCTGACGAAGAGACGGGTAACAGATTGGCTTTGAAACACACAAGGGATTGTCTTGAGCAAACAACCATAATCCTTGCGACGGGGAGGCTGCGAGAATATCTCCCGCCGTGCCGCCGCCGCATCTTCAAAAAGCGCCGCCGTTGTGAGGTGCAGGTGCGAACCTGGAAGGCGGTGACCTCATTCATCGCTCTTTTGGGGGCCGAAAGTGGGGGAATGCCGCTGCACTACCTTACCTAAGGTACCTGACTGTGTATGTAAGGTTGGTATGACAGGCACTAGGCTAAGTACCTCCGAGTACCTGTCCTAAGGTGCTAGGCAGTACGAAGTATGCGTACCAGGATTTGTGCTGCATAGCATTTTGGGCGAGGGGTCAGGCCAGTTCCAATGGGGAGCCCAGGACTACGGAGTACCTTACGGCCCTGCTTGCCCGGGCCCCGCCCCCCCTCCTGGGCCTCAACTTGAAGCGCGGGCGGGAGTCCTGAGGAAAGTAGCGGTGCGGTGCGCAGTGGAACGGGAGATGGAACCAGAAATGGGAACGGGGAACGGGGACTGGGACGTGGAACTACCTGCCTCTTCCCGTTCTTCTACCTCTGTTCTCCAAGCCTTGAACCTGCTGGCCTTTTGACTTCCAGTCGCATCAGGTCATTGCGTTCACCTTCTTCCGGTCAACCTCAACGATAGACCGGATACTTCACGTTTTCCAGTGCAGACATCCTCCTACTACCAACTAGTAACACAGCTCCTTGTGCTGTGCGAACTCGACCAACCTTGCCTCTTCCGATCGTAACTCCTCCAACTCACCTCACCCACCCACCTCACCTACCACCACCACCACAACCACCATACCACGACAAAGCTGTCTGACCGCATAGGAACGTACCCTGCCAGACCTTGCCTTGCTCCCTTTCCCCCCTTCCCCAAGCTCCGGTTTGGGTCTTCGGAGCATTGAAAGTCCCACAACTGCGACCGGTTCTTCGTCCATCTTGAAACCCCGCCAGACCCAAACAACGACGACAACGAAGCCCAAGACAACCACCAATCTCCAAGCTAAACATACATATCAGGTGGCTCTTGAATTCCACCCGACGTCTCATTCTCCAGGACCCGGGCCCCACGATTCGCAGAGCTCGACAACGCGCATTCCTCCAGCCTTGTCCGCCTTTCTTTACTCCGCTGCCACGCTATCTGTGTAGCACCTCAATTTACACAGGCGCACCCGCACATCGTCGTCGCTCGATCACAGTCGCCGTCCGACAACCTTCTACCTCAGAGCGACAACCCCCGCTTCCCTCACACGACGCATTGCCAGTTGTCCGCTGCCCACGCGGCAACCTGCCACGATGGGTGTCTCCACGCTCCAGGAGCAGCATGACGGTGAGCTGGCTCAAAGCCCGAGAGCCCACGATGCTCTCCCAATGTCTTCCGCTCTCGATACTGACAATTTGGACAGTCATCATCGACACAATCAAGAACATTACACGAGGCGACGTGAGATCCACCCGATACCTAGCGGACTGCCTACGAGTCAACAAAGCTAACCGTGTCGATACCCATAGTGGAAAGTCTTAGTTGTTGACGACGACTCCCACAAGATTATAGACAACGTTGTCAAGGAAGATGACATTCTCAACAACAATATCGCCAGTATGTCGCGCGACCACGTTTCCTCCTTGTAACGGTATAAGTCCTAACCCTACTACAGACATCGAGCGAATCGAGCAGAAGCGAGATATGAATCCTGAAATGGACGCCATCTACATTCTGTCCCCGAAAGAGAATATCGTCGAAATCCTCATCAACGACTTTGAGCGCCGCAGATACAAGGAAGCGTACCTGGTGTGGACCGGTGTCTTGGACCCGAGGATCCGTCGCATGATTGATAGCTGCCCGCCAGCCAAGCAACGCATCGCGGGGTTCGAAACCCTGTCGATCGATTTCTTCCCTCGCGAGTCGCATTTGATCACGTTCAAAGACCCTTGGAGCTTTCCAATTCTATATCACCCCGCGTGCAACAATTTGGTGGCGCGACACATGAAGATTCTAGCACAGAAGGTTCGTAACAGACAGATGGCAGGCTACACAACTTGCCTTGCTGACGACCAGATCAGATCACCGGTGTATGCGTTACACTGGGCGAGTACCCAAAAGTCCGATACTACAGACCGAAGAACCCTCTCCATGAAGCTGCCGTGCTTGCCTCTCATCTAGCTCGTTTCGTGCAGGAGGAGTTGGACGAATATGCGCAATGGAACCCAAACTTCCCACCACAGTCGTCGCGGCCCGTGGGAACCCTTGTCATCACGGACAGATCAATGGATATCTTGGCGCCTCTGGTTCACGAGTTCACATATCAGGCAATGGCCCACGACCTTCTCCCGATACAAGATGGTGACAAGGTGACGTATCGCATGGTCACAAACGAGGGCACCGCCCAAGAGGAAGAGAAAGACGTGGAGCTATCTGACAAGGATCCGGTCTGGGTCGACAACCGACACCGACACATGAAAGATACTATTGATAAACTAATGGGGGACTTCCGAAAGTTCTTGGAGTCTAACCCTAATTTCACCAACGAGGAGCAGCAGACGACGAGTTTGAACGCCATCAGAGACATGCTGGCTGGTTTGCCGCAATTCCAAGAGATGAAGGAGGCTTACTCGCTTCATCTGAGTCTGGCGCAAGAAGCCATGAACAAATTCCAAGATCACAAGCTGCCAGACATTGCTTCGGTAGAGCAGACTCTTGCCACAGGATTGGACGAGGACTTCAGAAAGCCCAAAAACATATTGGACCAAGTCGTGCGGCTTTTGGACGACGACGCCATCACCCCATCAGACAGATTGCGCCTGATCATTCTCTACGTGCTGTATAGAGACGGCGTTGTGATGGAGGATATCAACCGGTTGCTCGCGCATTCGGGTCTGCCGCAAGGGGACGGGGAAATAGTAGTCAACCTCGAGATGCTGGGCGGACACCCGGTGCGGGGTGGTCTAAAAGACGTACGACCTCCTCAGCCGCCCCTCTTCCAAAAGAACACCAAAGCAGCAGAAATCAGCGAGGAATACTCGCTATCACGTTTCGAGACGGCTATGCAGACGATGCTTGACGAACTCTGCCGAGGCACTCTCGATCAAACCACATTTCCTTACGTGAAGCCACCAGCTGATCCCAACGAGGATCTCTTGGCCTCGCAACAAGGCTCATTGCGTGCTGGCAGGCCGAATTGGGCATCATCTGGCCGACGACCACCTGAAAACCGACAGCGCTTCATTGTTTTCATGGCTGGTGGCGCAACATACAGCGAGAGCCGTGCTTGCTACGATGTTTCCGCCCGCCAAGGCAAGGACATCTTCCTGGTGACGAGCCACATGCTCACACCTCAACTTTATGTCCGCCAAGTAGGCGATTTGGGCAAGGACAAGCGTACGCTCGACATACCAATGGAACGACCGACACCGCGTGCTCCGGCGTGGGTTTATGAGAAGCCTGCTCCTCCGCCCAACCCTATGGCGCAACGCCCTGCCCCCGGTATGGCACCGCCGGGCGCACCGTCACCGGCGGGTGGACCACGCAGAGCACCTGCGCCAGGCGGTCTACCGGGGCGTCCTGCTGCCCCACCAACGGCTCAGATGAGCAATATGAACCTCAACGCGCCTCTCCCGCCTGTGGTGAATGGCGGCGGAGCGTCGCCAGCCCCATCTGACGGCGGCAAACCGCAAAAGCTGGAGAAGGATAAGAAGAAGCGCAACTTTTTGGGTATGAAGAAGAGCCACAAGGACAAGGATAAGCATTGAGTCCAGAGAAAGGAAAAGGAAGGGAGATGCGGAAATCTTGGCTCTCGAACGGACATTTATGCATCTCACTCTCAGCTTCTCTTAAACTCGCCCTTTTCTTGCACATTCTGTTGCCAGCGTGGCGTTCTTTGGTGTTGAATCAGGGGCGGGTGCAACAATTCCCATAAATGGCCTCTTCTTGGCTTTCCCCCTTCTTACCTCTCCGTGGGTTTTGCATACGATGTGGAGGTGGGAGATGATGAAGATGCAGGGAGGAAAGGAGTGATGGCAGTTGGCTGACTGGGCTGGATGGTCTGTAGCTGAGGGGGCATGTATATATGTACTCTGGATCTATCGTGGAACCAAATCACACAAAACTCAACAAGCATCATTGACAGACCTTTTTCACGTATTCCAATTGACAGGATCCGTTTCGTGGATTGTGTTAATATCGTTGATGGAGTATATTTCACCATGGTAGCAAGGCACAGCTTTTTGGAAGCCAGGAAAACCAACATCCATTTCATTTCATTCGTGTCCACCGCGGTAGACTAAAGGTAACATGAGGGATATCCTATCCCACTCCCCCCCTTCCTCAGAAACTCGCCACCCTTGTTTTCTGCTCTTGATTGTACCATCGCCTAGAACCAGTCTTCTGAGAGGACACAGAGCCCTTCCGTTGTGGGCCTGAGCCAAAACAAAGATGCCTGCTTGGTTGTTGGTTCCCTCCGCTCATGAGCGTAGGAAACGTATCGCATAAACGTGTAACCTCATCGAGGTAATTGAGGCGGTGCCTCGCCCGTGCGAAGCTGAAAGACTGGGCTCCTCCCACATTTAAGGAGAAGCCTGGTATTCGAGGATGAGTGGTTAGGTGCTAGTCCAGCAAATCCGACAAGCAACATGTCGTTATACCGACATTTACGTTTATAGTGTTTCATAACATGCCCTTTTCAAAGACACACATCTGAACATTTGGTGATGAGACTCGAACAAGGTAGATGTAGCAGTTAAAATGCTACGGGAGTATAGCCTCTACTAAAGAGGCCGATGATAGTTCCATGATGTGGGTAGTTCACTGCCGCCGGAACGCCTGAGCGGCGCCGGGAGGCATACGTCCGTCAAAGGGGAAGCCATGACCATCGGGTCCACCCGGACCAGGGAAGCCAGGCATTCCGGGAGGAGGGATAAATCCGGGAGGGGGTCCGCCGAAGAAGCCCGGGGGAGGAGGCATGTTGCGTGGCGGGGGACCTGCCATGGCCTCAGGGGGAGGGAAGGCTCCAGGGGGGAAGTTCGGGGGGAACATAGCGGCCATTGGGTGATTGCGGCCAGGACCACCAGCGAGACCAGGAGGCGGAATGATGGATCTCTGTTGAGGGGGCATAGGAGGACCGCCGCCGCCCTGCTGGATCCAGTTGGGGTTCATTTGGTCCAAACCGGGAGGCGGGGGCGGACGTTGTAAGATCTGCGTGGGTTGCATGCGCGCTTCTGGCTCAGGGTGGTGGAAACCCTCATCCATAAAGCCAGGCGGGCCTTGACCACGCATCTGACGCTGAGAACCACGGCCGCCCTGCGGAAGTCCCTGCTGGAAGTCGGGCTCGCGGTCTGGAGCATGCGGGATCTGAGCGGCGCGCTGAGGTTGCGGCATGCGCATGAGGAGTTGCTGTTCCGTTCGTGGGGGCTCGGGCTGGTTCCTCATCAAGTTCATCAAGAACTCGGTGTTGCTCATGTTGCGGCCTTGGTTTGGTTCCATTCTGCCGGATCCCTGGCTTGAAGCCTGGTGGCGCTGTCCAACTAGCTCCTGAAGCAATTGGTCTTGACGAGCAGCAGGCGGCTGCTGCTGGTGAGGCATCGTTGGACGCGGGGCAAGAATATCTGACATGGACATGGATCCCTGCGGCATACGAGGGCGGGGGTCTTCTCTGCGCTCGCTGCCATACTGTTGGAATGGCTCGGGCGAGGCGACGGAGCTGGAAGGAGCATGCTCACGAGCAGGCGGCGGAGGTTCCTGGAATGGTTGCGAAGCAGGCGGCGTGGATGATTGAAGATTTGAACGCTGCAGCTTCATAAGCAATGCTTGGAAAGCTTGCTTCTCATTGTCGGGAGCCGGCCCAGATAGATCAGGGCCACCGAAAGGAAGGCCTGCCATGGGCGTTGAAGGCTCCGTCTTCATTCGTTGGGTGGGGTCATCTTGAGGGGCATTGAAGAATGAGGTGAACCGAGAGGACTTGCCACCGCCTGTCTTAGACTTGGAAGGAGTCTCTCTCTTGGGCTCGCTCGGGGAGCTGACGTCCAAGCCAGCAGTAGAAGCGAACTTGAGGAAGAATTGGTCAGGGCCAATCTCCACAGCGGGTGCAGAAGCAACAGCTGGCTGCTCGGCTTTGATTGCAGCCTCAACTGCGGCAGCTGGCGCTTTGTCCTCGGCAGGACCGTTGCGACTCGCCTTCATGCTTTCCATGAATTTCTTGAAATCCTCTTCCGTGTGGCCTCCTGCCTTTTCTCCGGCAGGTTCATCGAACCATTCGGGCTCTCGCTCTTGTCGATGTTCGCCGCGCTCCCAGCGACGCTCATAGTTCCTGCCGGTGCTCTTTTCTTCGACGGGCTCAGCCTCCCGGTTCCGGTCTCTCCAGCTCTTGGCCCGGTCAATGCGCTCGCGAGCCGTCAACGGAGGCTTCTCAGGAGCGTTGGCACTGTTGGTATTGTTACTGGCGGCGATGTTGTCATTCTTGAACCAGGGCTCCGACTTGCCCCTGCTAAGACCATTGCGGGGCCGCGGCTCAGCTTCCTCGTGGTCATGCTCCTTGTCGTGATGGTCGAAGGTGCGGTGGGTACGGTCTCTAGGGCCCTCGCGGTCGTCGCGATCACGGGGACGGCGCTCATTGGGAAGCCTATCACCACCACCAGCGCCCATGCGACCTTGGAAGCGCTCGGCGCCCTCATGCCCGAAGCTCTTGCGCGGCTTCACTGTACTCCATCCCTCCTGATCCTGTGGATCACCGTCGCCGCGACGACGACCAAAGTTTGTATTTCTCGAATCGCGGAAGCGGTCGCCTTCGGGGGTGTCACCATTGCGATTGCGGAAATTGAAGCGACTGGGCGAGTCAGCGTCCTTGAGGCTCTTGTCACTGTCAAAAGGTTTGCCATTGCGCAGGGTCGCAGAGGCGAAGGCAGTTCGAGGAGGTCCGAGAATAATGTCTTCGGGGTCTGCAATTGAAGTTTGGGTCAGTTGGGACTGCTCAAGGGGCGAGGGAAATGAGGAGACACCGAGGTGGAGACATACTGGCGCTGTTTCGCGAGACGTGGCGGTCAACGCCAGGGCGACGATTTGTCTGATCAAGCAAGGGATTATCGTGGCTTCTTCTGTCAGTAGTTGGTTTGGTGACGTTGGTCTGGGTTCGATTATTTTCGGGAGGTGGTCTAGAAGAAGGAGTTAGAAAAAGAGGGAGTTTTGTCTGAGGGCTATGGTGACGGCATACCCCATCCATTCTTCAGCAGGCGGTAAAGCAGATGGTTTGATGCATAGTGGTGATTCTCGCAGGTGAATGAGGACCTCTGCTGAATACTGGAGTGCCATAGCAGCAGGAAGATGCAAAGCGCATCCGAGGACAGGTAGGAAGGCTATTGATGGTGTGGCGATGGTGAATTTTGCATGAACAGATGTCGATGATTCGGTCGACAGAAAGGGAGGAGTTGTCGTTGGAGGCAGGTAGCTTGCTTCGCCAGTTGGAGAGGAGATGGGTGCGGTGCTGTAGTACTAGTAGGTGGTGCGGTGTTTGGCGCCAAAGGTTGAGGTTGTGTTCGTCGATGCCGTTGTTGCGATGGTTCTTGGTACGTCACACGGGGTGAAGAGGGGAGTGGGTTGTGGTGGTTGTGGTGATGTCGAGGAAGGTCAAGTCGAGTCGGTCGGTCGGCGATCGGTGCCGGTCGCAGTTGATGATCCAGTCAGAGTGGAAGATGGTAGGAGATGGGACAGGCAGGACGGGAGTGTCTGTACGGAATACGGAGTATCCGTAGGACTGGCTCCGATCGGGCTGCACTACTGCGTACTGCGTACTGCGTCGAGGGCGCTGGCAGTGGTTGGGTAGCTTGATGCGACGAGGCTGGCAATCAGGGACAGGCAAGGCGAAGAGGGTATGATGGTTTGGTGATTTGAGGGTTCAGAGTGATGCGATATCTGATGCGGAGTGAGAGATTATTGTGATGGGCGAATTTCGGCAGCGAACTGTCAGGGCATGTAAAGGTAAGGTAAGGTAGCTGGGTAGGTAGGTGGTACGAATAGAGATGGTGCAGGTGGTCAAAGGAGGTTTTGGCACTTGGGACGAAACCTGGTGGAGGAGGTGCTCGCTCAGGTGCCCAGGTGTCCAGGTCTACCTGCTTCCACTAGCAGCCAAGCACTCCACTCCCCACCTCAACACGCTGCTCGCTGTACACCTCACCTCAGTCCGTCGGAACTACGTAAGGTACCTAGGTAAGGTAAGGTGACCAGCGCAGCGTCGGGGCAGCTGTGCCGGTTCACCGTCCAGTGTGTCCCTCCCGTCGCCCTCCACCATTTCTACTCACCTTCCGTCCGAGTCTTCTGATAAATGTACCTGTCACCTGTCGGGTGTGTGGTAAGGTACCTATTGTGTATTTACCTACCTATTATGAAGAGGGAGGCAGGCACGTCAACTTGTCAAAGACTTCCAGGTTCCATTCCGTGGAAGGAGCATTGGAGTAAAAAATCAGGTACGTATTCGTGCCTACCCTTGGCGCTTCACCTCTCTTACTTTCCCCTCCTTCCTGCGTGCGGCGTGGGCGTGCGGCGTGCCTGCTTCCCTTCCAGGTTCTCCTGGCCCCTGCCATCTCGAGGCAAAGAGGCAAATGCAACCAACCCCTCACCCCTGTACCTGGGCTCACCTTAGGTCAACCCATTTGTTCACCTTACCTAAGTAACTCCCTCCACCGAGCCATACTATTACTGCGTAATAACTCGCTTAGAGTGTGACACCCTGTACCAAGGTATTGGGTATAGACTCGACATCTCTTTATGATGTCTATAGCAATAATGACTCGAAGCTTTACTCGAACCGACTCACATATACAAAGGCGTGTCTATGTATCTCTGCTGCTTGTTCAAATGGTCTGCCTCTAAAAGGCCCATGCTGTGGGATTCTTGACCTTAAAAAAGCCCGGACCAGGAGACTGTCCAAGTTGCAGGTACGTACCTCCTTCTCTCTGAGAGATGGGGGAAACAATCGCACACTTCCGCCCCACCATCTCCTTCCTAGAGCTTAACCGAGATCTGAATGCTGCTTACCTTACCTTAACATTCAGCGTTACATCCTTCGTCTTGGAACTTGGGACATTTCCTGTCCATCAAGCCTTCTAAACCACGACTTGCGCGACCAACTCACAGAGCACATTAATCCAGACAATTCTCGGAATCCGTCGGTAGATGCCATAGCAAGTCACAAAGTTGAATACTTGAGAGCCAAGTATGGCTCAGCCTATCAGCGTCTACACAATTCTTCTCCCAAAAAGGTCGAGTCTCCGAGCCAGCAAAAGCGGGAAAAAACACACGGTTTCACGACTGACCGGAACTCATTCCCTCTTCTTTTCGAGCCTAGTCCCAATCCTAAATTCATCCTATTCCATCTGGTTTCAAGCTACTTTTGACAATTCCATCATCGACTTGTTTCGCCGTGGCATTAGTGGTTCTTGTGAGACACACATAATCTCGCGAGTTTGCAGCTATTTTTTTGGTGGTCACTTACAACCACTTCACCGCCTCTTGTGTTCCTCACTGCAGTTCACCCTTTTGCAACTTCATCCAAGCAAAACCCTCGAAAGGGCAGGAGATTTGGATTTCCCCCGTCCGCATGCAACACGTTCTCGCTGTCATTCGCTTATCTTTAGATTAAATCGCCTCACACTAGTCCGAACTTGTCAATCTAGGGGTCTAAGGGTCGGGCCCACCCACGACATTTAAAAGCTTCACCCCTCTGCCACCTACCTCATGGGACTTTTTTTTTCTTTATTTTTTCCCTCTTTGATCTCATATTCAACCCCTCTTGGCTTCAAAAGTTTACCTCAAAAGACTAAACTACAGCATGGCTATTACTCAATATCATAATTCCATCAGTAGTATACGCTCTTTACAAAGTTGAACATCGATATCCAGTTCACAACTTGCTATCACTTCATAAACTCCTCCGGGGAGCCTTGACTGCTTACAACCACTCACTTGTCTAAGCTCAAAGCGACGCAGGCGATTTTGAACAGAAAACGAGAAAATCACCATACAAAGCTCAAAATCACAAAAAACGAGATTGACCCCTATCACGACTCTCACACGAAGTACTCAGCTCACGATGAACATGCAACCGCCCGCGATGAACCATGTCGATAGCGACACTGAGACTCTACTGACGAGTTACCCAGCCTCGAGTCTCTCGAGACCGTCCTCCATCTCGTCCGCTCCCTCGTCTCTGGCAGTGAAGGGCGCCTCTGACGACAAGCCCTTCGTCTCAGGCTGCCCCGTCTCCTCCCTCTTTGAGATCCGTGACACGCCCACAGCCGGCCGCGCCGTATTCGCCACACGCGACGTCGCCGCCGGCACCTTGCTCTGGCGCTCCGACGACCTCACGCTCTCCGTCCTCTTGCGAGAGTACAGGCGCGAGGTCTGCGGACAGTGTTTTGCGTACGACTACGGCAGAGACCTGCCCATCCGTGACCAGACTGTCGGTTTCGCCTTTTGTTCCGGTGACTGTCGGGAAACGTGGAAGCGGGAGACTGGCGAGGTAGGTGTCCAGGCTTGGACCGAGGTGAGTACGCTGGTCAACAAGAAGAAGAACAATGGGGGCAGCAACAACGGCAGCGGGGGCAAGGCGAGGGACGAGATGGTGGACATCACCAAGCCCAAGCCCGCAGCCGAAGAGATCACAGAGGCGTGGCAGGCGACCAAGGGGCAGGCGGAGCTAATTCGCACACTACGGACGGCGGAATCGTCGACAGACAACGGCAGCAACAACGGCGTGCCCATCACTAAGCAACACCGCAAAGCCCACCAAAAGGCCCTTCAGCAGCCCATCGAGCCAGACGTCATCAACTTTTGCGTCGGCAGCCTTGTGGCGCTGTACAACCACCCAAAACGATGGGAGCACGTCCTCTCCCTCGCCGTGGACTCGACGCCCTACATCAACACGGCCGACCTGCACGCCTTCACCGCCACCTACCTGCAGCTGCTCGCCGTCCTGCCCTTACCCTTACTCTCCCTCGTCACCCCCGAGTCCCTCTTCCTCATCTCCTCGCGCGACAACCACAACGCGTTCGGCATCCGGTCCCTCGAGGACGAAGGGTCCGAGCTGTTTGGCTACGGGTGCTGGCCCGCCGCGAGCTACTGGAACCACTCGTGCGGGCCGAATATCGAGAAGAGGAGGGAGGGCAGGGTGTGGGAGTTTCGGGCGGGGCGGGATATCGGCAAGGGAGAGGAGATGTGTATCACGTACTTGGGAGGGGAGGAGAAGAAGTGGTCGAGGGAGAAGAGGGTATCGACGTTGAAGAGGAATTGGGGGTTCGAGTGCGGGTGTAAAAGGTGCGAGGAGGAGTTGCAGTGAAGCCAATAACAGTGATTAGACTGCACACCGTCTACCCCGGAACGATGCTACACATTAGTTCTAGGACGATGTTGACGGGTATATATCAGAGACGAGGTTATAGAAAGAGAAATAGACCTGCGTACCAACACCAAACCTGTCCTTTGTGTACCCAAACAATACATATCTCAAGCCACGTCAAGAGTTTCCCTTCACGGGGCGTTATCTGAACGTCAGTCTGCCTCAATCAAGTATCTTGAGACTTTGGAGACCAATTTTGTCTATCTACTATCCTAGTCTGGTAGTTTAATAACGAACGGTTATCTCAACTAAATCAACTAGCACCTATATCCCGAGTGGTGTGAGCGACATAAGCACTACTAATTCGTAGCCCCGACCAGAACCCGACGGTAACGACGACTAGAGCATGCGCGAAGTAGATTTGATGTTCTGGGGAGCTACTTGACCAATGAGTCCTGGTCCTCTATCCCATCAAAAAGAAATCAGGTAATCTAGAAGAAGTGAACCCCGATTGAATCCCTTGGAAATGGAATGCAAAGCTTTCTCTAATATTGATACTCACGAATTACCAGACAGCCTCTTTCTCCAGAAACAATTTGATTGTCGACAGACTCTCTTCTTTAGGATTGGTAACAGAAATTATCCAGTTGGAACATGCCCCTCTCCCAACTTTCTGTGAGTTCACTTTATATTCAACGGCTGATTGTAGGGTCATGTTCTCCATATAAGCAATTATAGACGACGTGCTGACTTCCCTGGCCAAGCTACGTAGTTGATATTCCTGAGCTT
The DNA here is from genome assembly GCA_001563135.1 of Colletotrichum simmondsii. NCBI lineage: Eukaryota > Fungi > Ascomycota > Sordariomycetes > Glomerellales > Glomerellaceae > Colletotrichum > Colletotrichum simmondsii. The sequence continues at coordinate 139,451 of JFBX01000728.1, read as the reverse complement.
TTCTCCTACGGTTTTGCAGTCCTGGGCTATCTTTCTACCTCCCGAAACTCTGCTGATATCCATATGGTGAGCCCACGTCATCCGAGTGCTAGTATCACCCAAAGACATGCTATCAAACATCTCCATAATTCAGCTCAACATCTTACTTGAAAAATGTGTTGTGTTATGTACACACACTGATGAAGAGTTTATTCTAAATGTCCCAGACCCGACTCCCACCTTTCCCTCTTTCTTGATTTGTACATTACGTGGTACGAAACCAGCACCAATCCTTTTTACTTCTCGAATCTCTCTTCCTTTCGTCTTCAACCCTCTAATCCCAAGGGGACGCCCTTCCGACTCCATTCCCCAACCCTCTCCTGATCGCAAGTCTCCCAAATCCGCCTCCTCAAAGCGCGGTACAACCGCTTCGTCTCCCTGGTATCAGCATCAACCTTTTCGACACCACCACCGCTGCCGCTGCCGCTGCCGCCGCCACACCGGGCCTCCTGCACCTCCAACCAACTCACGATCCCAAACCTCGTCGCCAGCGTCGTGCTCCCGCCCTCAATACACGTCGCCCGCCACAAGATCCTCAAGATCCTCGTCCTCAGGTTCGCCCGCATATACGGGTTCCCCGCCAGCGCGAAAATCTTCTCGAACCACTTCTTCTGATGGTACACGGCCAGGTCCGCCGGCGTCCGCAGGCCGTCCAGCAGGTACGCCAGCAGCCAGCTCACCTCGGTGTAGTACCGATCGTCCTCGGACGGCGCGCCGTGGAGGATGTCGTGCGCGAGGGGCACCTTGTCGTGCTGCCACACGGGGCCGCGCGTGAGGAAGCTGTTGACCTTGGCGTACAGGCAGTGCAGCGGGTTCTTGAGGACCTCGAGGGAGGCGATGGCGAAGGAGACGAGGGGCGAGGCGACGGGGCCGCGGGTCACGAGACCGCGGGAGGATTCTGCCAGCTCTGAGAGGAGGAGCCAGATTTGGTCCTTTTCTTCGTAGTTGGACTCCTTGAACTTGGCTGCCATCTTTAGAATGTTGGTGAGGGCTTCCTGGCGGATACTACCGTGCTCTGACCAGAGCAAGCGGATGAGCGCCGCGGCGTAGCCCTCGTCGACGAGGTCCTCCACTGATTTGGAGTTCCACTTCAGGAGGGCAGAGTTGTCGTCGTCAAGCTCGTAAGAGACGTCGAGGATAACCTCTAGCGAATGCTGATCCATCTCTTCGTCATTGGCGCTCGTGTTTTGCCTTTGCGATTGTGAGCCAGCATCGTCCGCCACGGTAGCCTCATCCCCAGGCTCGCCATTGAGCAAAGCCTTGTCAGTCTTTGGGGTAACGGCCGAAGCGCGGTCTCCCAAGACCTCGGTCATCTTCTTGGCAAAAGCACTGATGACGGCCTTGGTCTCCTCCTTAGTCTGCGCGCAACTCAGGAGCACCGTAAGGAACTTGGACAGAAGCTCCAGGTCCTTCTTATCGGTGGCCTTGTCGGCAACAAATGACAGCTGCTCAACCATCGTTGCCAAGAGCAAGCTAGCAAACACCTCGTCACCGCCTGGGCTGGCACTTTCCTGCATCAGGTCAACGTACTTCAGGGGCGAGGCGGCGCATCTTCCAGCGCAGTTATCGACAAACTCCCAGATGAGATCCAGATTCCTCGACTTGCCGCTCTTCCTCAACTCCCGAGCGGCGTAGAGGAGAGGGACGAGGCCGGTCTTTTGCAACACCAGCTGGTGCTGCACAGCGACGGACTCGAGCACCTCCTTCAACTTTGGTCGTCCCTGGGCAGCCTCGACATAGAACTTGAGCAGCGCGACAAACGGCGACGCCGCGAGACCCTCCGTCTTGGCAAACCACCTCATACCGGGCGAGTATCCAGCAATGGCAATCAGGTTCTCCAGCTCCATGAGGGCAAGCGCCTGGTTCTGCGGCTCGTCCGCGCGACTGTCGAGGCGCGTAAGCGAGTTGACCAGGAACGGCGAGACGTCAAAGTTGGCACGCAGCGCGACCTGCGGAATGACGTCGTAATACAGCAGCAGCAGCCTGCTGGCCGCCTCGCGCTGAAGGACATTCTCCTCCGCCATGGCCTTGTAGCACTTTGTCACCTCCTTCATATCGGGAATCTTTTGGCAAAACTCGTCAATGAGCTTGCGGCTCGCCGTCTCCCATGTCGACTTTGACGACTCGGCAGCCTCGCGGTGCATCTTCAACGCAACCTGGAGCTTCTGGAGAGCGAGGACGAGGATCCGGACGGCAAAGAAGGAGACCAGGGTGGACTTTGACGAGAGACACCTGACCAGGTCGCGCTGCTTGAGCGGGAGCGGCAGGATGTTGTCGAGGAGGATAGACGTCGGCGGGGGCACACGGCGGTAGCCCGTCGTGGGACCGTAGTGCGGCGGTAGCGGAAGGTTGACCGTGTTGAAGAGGAACGCGGCGTATCCGATCCACGTCATGGAGAGTTTCGGCTCAAACGTAAATGACTTGTTGTTGATAAAGTAACTGGCGACCAACTCGGGCGCCGACTGGAAGATGGCGACGATGAGCTCGCTGTGCTTCAAACTTGACCACGGACGCAGCTTTTGGATAAACTCGGACAGCACAAAGTTTGCGACGGCGATGTCGTCCTTGTACTTGTCCATCCACGCTACGCGCTCCAGGGCGTAGTCGTCCAAGCTCTTGACGTCCTGCGCCGCCTCGTCCTCAAGCTCCTTGGGGTATAACCCCGTTCCAGAGTACAGCACGCCCGCTCCCGGTGTCGTGCAGGTGTAGAGCAGAAACTCGTGAACAGATTCCCTGACCGAAGGCTGATCGTCTCCCTCGATATCGTGTCTGTACGTGTACAGTCCCGCGAGCCGATCCAAAGTCTTCGTGTTGAACGTCCTGAACTTGACCTCGCGAGGCAGCTTCTCGTCCAGCAGCACGCTCTTCTTCAGCGCAGCCAGCAGCTCGACGATCAAGAATGGCGGGTCGTCCTTGATCAAGAATGTCAGGTGTGAAAACACTTCCTTGAGCATCAGCAGCTCCTTCTTGGCCTCGGACGGCAAGAACTTGAGGCAGCTCAAGAACAACTTAATCGCATTCGTCCGCACCGACGGCTTAGACGGGTCTTCTACCACACCGCCCCCTCTCTCGCCGTCCGCACCGAGGTGCCGGATCTCCAAGTTCCGCGCGAAGCTCGCAAACGTATGGTCTCGCGCCCGGAAAACCCTCCTCGCGAGCGTGCCGCCATCCAGCGTCACGAGCTCGCGCATCAGCCGCAGCGTCGGCGATATGACGTAGCCGCTGCCCTTGGGCGCCGACAGACACTTTGCAACGAGCTTCAGCTGGCGCTCCTGGAGCAATGTACGGGCGATGTCGAGAGCGTGTGGCAGGAGTTGGAGAGACTGCGAGACGACCTGGAGGAGCAGGGCCAGCACGGCGGGCACGGCGGACATCATGGCCTCGTTGTTGACCTGCGCGCCGTAGGACCAGGTCTCCATCACATCGGAGAGGAAGACGGCGTCGTCGCCGTTGCTGTCGCGCGGCCGGGAGGCCTCGAGGTACTCTCTGAGGAGGGCGAAGCGGGCGTCGTTGTCGCCAGTGCCGGAATTGAAGCCGTCGAGGAAGACTTTGAGGGATTGGATGCCTGGTGAAGAGACGAATATGTTAGTCTTATGCTTCCCAATTGACTGGTATATCAGTAATACAGAATGCGCTTACCATGCCGCGCTCGCTTCTGGTCCTGCTCAAAGGTCAGAAGCTGCTGCAGATGCCGCGCAGAAGCAACCTCTTCGAAAGTCGGCGCCTCATGCACGACCTTTTGCCTCTTCCGGGACGCATCTGCGCCCTCAAATCCTCCACGCGATGGACGTTTAGGCATTTTGGGGTATCTTGTCTGAAAATCAGGAAAAAAACACAACAAAAGAGGATTGTCCTAAGTGAGCGGACTCGTCCACTGTATCTTTCCCAAGAAATCCTCCATGCGGAATACAGTGGTGGATACCATCCAAGAAATAAAAAGTTCTGCCGTGTAGACCGCTCTTGTCGTCTTTTCTTTTCAGGTTTAGCGCGGGGATCTGGAGGGGCGGATTTGGGGGTACCTTAGTAGGGGGGACCCGCAATGACATTTCGCCGACCATTTGCTGGAAGTCCAGGTTCCAAATAAACTTCCCCCGCCAGCTTCGAGAAAATCAAACGATTCCATCGCATCCATCGCAACCATCTCACGACACTACCGAAGCCTTCCGTACCGACACGATCCTCCAACGCGCCCTCGAAACAGTCGCAACATACAGCCCACATACCTACAACACACAGCTTCACAATGGGTTCCATCGTCATCCCCCATCTCAACAGCGGCTGGCACGTCGACCAAGCCATCCTCTCCGAAGAAGAGCGCCTCGTCGTCGTAAGTTCCTCACAACCAGACACCGGGCGCACCCTCTACACACGCATCGAACCGCCCGACTAACACGTCACAATCAACAGATCCGCTTCGGAAGAGACGCAGACCGCGACTGCATGAAACAAGACGAAGTCCTCTACCGCATCTCGGACCGCGTCAAGAACTTTGCCTCCATCTACGTCTGCGACATCGACCAGGTGCCCGACTTCAACCAGAGTACGTCTTTTCTCCTCCTACCAACTCCCCTCCCGCCCTGAGGAACAGCACATCCTCCCTCGATACATACCTTCTCTCTAGACTCTTAGATGCTAACATTCGTCTCCCGCGACAGTGTACGAACTCTACGACCCCTGCACAATCATGTTCTTCTTCCGAAATAAACACATGATGGTTGATTTCGGAACGGGTAACAACAACAAGGTAATACAAAACCCTTCCTCCTCGCGATGCTCCCACCTTAGCAGCAACTAACACTCTCCCAATAGCTCAACTGGGTGCTGGAAGACAAACAAGAACTCATAGACATCATCGAGACAGTCTACCGCGGCGCCAAAAAGGGCCGCGGTCTCGTCGTCAGTCCAAAGGGTAGGCTTCTCTTTTCGGCTCTCCAATTCTTTCCCCTTGCCACTCTCGCTAACCGCAATTCTCTCGCGCAGATTACTCCACCAGACACCGATACTAGATACCTACCTACCAACCCCCTTTACGCACCTCGCATCCGCACTCACATCCAGCGGCCGTCGGCTTCATCTCATGCTTTGGAAGAGATATATCATCAGACTCGGGAAACGCTCTAGGGTTGGTCTCACACAATCAAGAAACTTTTTTTGTCACATTGAACCAGAAGATGCTAATGCTGTGATTCCAAAGAACTTTTTCCTTCTCAAATGTGATTTTCTTTATTTTATTTTTATTTTCATTATTAGGTGAGGTACGTTGGCCCCCCTTCTTCTCCTTCCTCTTCCTCGCCCGTCTCTCTATCCATCTTTTTTCGTGATACGATGATACGTTAGTTCGTTTATATGCGCCTCTCTACCAATCAGTGTGATGGGAAGTATATGATACGCCGTGCTCTGTGAACCTGCACCATCTCCCCCATCAGGCCAAGTAGACTAGCGTTTTGTATACATGATGCAGATAAATAGACAACTATTTGACTTGAACGATGACGCGATGCGCCTTCTCATCCCTCCTTAGAGCATCTCCCCCTGCGGCGGCATCTTTGTCAAGAAGTTGGTCGGCACCTTGGGAACCTGCTGTGCCGCAACAGCCCGCTCGGCTCGGAAAAGCTCCTGCTGTCGGTCGTTCTCGCGTGACCTGCCACCCGTCAGACGGCGCATTCGAGACCGAGTGCTCTGCGCGAGCGGCTTAATCATGTTCTCCAGCGAAAAGGAACCCTCGCCGCCGTGGCCCGTGTTCGGTCGCTCGTCGTCCGCGTCGGAGAAGACGTCTTCGGGGAACTCGTCGTCTGATGTGAACTCGCTAATGTGCGGCTGGTACGATGCCGGCGCCGACGGCGACGTGATGGACCGGTAGTGGAGACCGGGCCGCGAGGAGGAGCCTCCTGGCCCTCCTAGTCCTCCTCCTCCTCCCAGGCCGCTGCTACCCGATGCCGACGCGCTAAAAGCTCCAGGATTCATCGTGTTGGAGCTCGGATCCCTTGCCGTAGCTGGTGGCCTGTCAGTAAACCCATTCTGGAACGTGCTGTTGTTGGAAGCCTGATGCAGGATTGGCAGGATTTGCTCATCATACAACTGCGCTCCGGACTCGAAGCTGTCCGGTGAGAACTCGGTGATGGTCCTCGACGAGCGGCCGTCGCTGGGTGGACTCGAGCCGAGGTCGTCAAAGAAATCGTCGAGGCTGTCCAGCTTGGTCACGAGGTCGCCGAGGTGTCCGTCTCCGCGGCCTTCGTCCGACATCATCGTCTCGGTCCGGTCGGGCATCTGGAAGTAGCTGTACGGGAAGTCGTCGTTGTGGAACTCGACATCGGGCGTGGGCGTGGCTTCCGTCAGGATTCCTTCTGCGGCCTGGCACATGTAGAATGCGGCGTGGATATTGGCGCGAGTGAGATCGGTCTTCCTGGCAGGAATTGGGATGGCCCACCCAGAAGCCTCTGGGATGCCAAACAAACTGACAGTCCGCTCGTATTCCTTGCGTATCGTCTTGGAGGTAGAGCGAGTCATGCTCATCCGTAGGTGCTGCTTGTCCATGGCGCTGCCCGACATTGTCATGATGTTGTCCAAGACCTCGAGTGCCTCCATGCAGAACTCGGTCTGCAACAGACGCAAAAGAGGCGAGATGAGATCGGAGCCATGGCCAGCTAGTTCGGGCTTCCGCATGTCAATCTCGGGGATGACGATGCTCAGAACGTTCATGGTCTTCAGCTTCACCCACGCTGTGGAATTCGTGAGGAGACCCATGAGGAAAATGACCATCTTGAAGTCAAGGTTGGGGAGGAAGTGATCCTGTAGAGAGGCGAACAGGCGGCTTTGGAACTCTCTGTTGTTGCCTTGGTACTTGAAGCTGACGTATTCCTGGAGCACTTCAGCGACGTTGCCGTATCCGTGGGCCTCGCAAACAGTGCACAGGATCTCGGCGGATTGCAAAACTTTCTCACTAGGCTCATCCTCTTCCATTTCGTGCAAGAAACGGGGAAAGTTGGCTAGAATCGCGAAGAAAAGTCGACTATCGTCGCCAATGAGGCCGTCACTGGGCAGTTGAACCACCTTATCCAGAGTGGTGAGCGTGGCCTCCATACAGATGGATGATCTCAACCCCTTGTAGAGCAAAGACTGGAGACCCTCCCAGGCGCCGTCCCATCTCGAAGGCTGGCCGTCGAGCAACAACCTACGGACATTGGGCGACCTGAAGTCAACCTTTGTTAGAAACTCATTCAGCATCTCCACAGCCTCCAAGTACTCGCGCTCATTGATGGAATCTAAACAAGCACATGTTGTCCAGAATAACTGAGGAAATGTGAGCAGCTTGTCTGCGTCGAGCTTAAGAATGAGCGTCTTCAGCGTGGTGAGAATCTCCATGGCAAATGTTTGGATCTCAGTGTCTTCGTCTGCAACAGTGTTCGATAAGCGGGCGAGCATATCGCCCAGCATGAACTGGTCGAGTGACGTAAGGATGCAGCGGAAAATTTGGAATGAGCGACACGCGAGGTGCCTGACAGGACACGAGGTCGCCCACGTCAGTGACAGCCTGCCCCATTGGTCTTTGATGCCGGGATAGGTGAGCTCAAAAGTCTTGACCACCTCGGCTGTCAAGAACTCCATGCTCGGAGGGACCTTGTTATCGTGGTCGTCGGCCTTGCCGTTGCTATCCTCGTAGCCCCATACGACTGAACGATCATGGCGGCGGATCAGATCAATGAGGTCTTCGATCGACGCTCTAGCCGTAAGCTCCGTCTCGTCATCCAGTTGAGAAATGACAAGCTCATGGATGAGATGGACCAGCATTTCTCTAGCTTGCTCTTGGACGAGAGGGGTGTAATGGTCCCAGAGCACGGTGACCACCTGAAGTAGCACCGGCACGTTCTCAGGTGTGAGGTGTACAGGGGAGACCATGAGGTCAACAAGTAAGATGAGAGAGAGCTGTCCGAGGGAGAAGCCAGCTTGCTTTGTACCCACGGGGAGTGCTTCTCCCAGGTCTGCACAGTAAGGAAGCAAGCCAATGTCGGGCGGCGGCGGCATGGCGTCCTTCTTTTCGTTCGGAACCATTGCCTTGGGAGTAATCTGCATCAGAAGGAACTCGACAACCTTCATGCCGGGGGTGCTCGTGGTGCTCGAGAGGAAGACCACAATCTGCTTGGCGTACTCGACAAAGTTTTGCTCGCGTCTCTCGAGGCAGAGAGATATTATAAAGTCGAGGATCAGCCGCACATTTCCGGGATACGGGCCGGTGGCAAGAGCTTGCCATAAAGCTTGAACCTCGTTGTGTAGAGCACCGCTCGACTTGATGGTGATCTCTAGTAAGTTGGCCAGCAGTACGTACGACTGGGCGATAGGACCACCATTGGGATCGACCCTCAGCTCAATCGACTGGATCCAGGGTAAAATGACGGCAACAACATTCCGCTGCGAGGCAGGCTGGAGGTCCTTGAAGTATAGGGTGAACTCGGAGAAGATGTGGAACGCCAGCTCGGTATGCTGTTTGGCAAGTCGTTTCGAGATTTCAAACTGTGCAAGCTTGTAGACTGCCTTTGTCTTGTCGGAAATGCTTATGTCGTAGTCCTGAATTTTGGAGGTGCGTCCTGGCTGCTGTCTCTCCTCCAGAGACCTCATCAGACGGGCAGACTTTGATCTGATTTCACTTTCGTCGTTGCCGAGAGTGAAGAGGCAGAGCCCGAGCAATTTCCAGAATGGGCACGTATAATCAAGGTGCTCAAGCAAAACCTTGGTGACGACGGCGAAATAGCTCTCCTGGACCTTGGGAACATCGGACAAGTAGCATCGAGCTATGCAGTGCTCCAGGAGATAGGGCAATTCCTGGTTGTGGATGATCAAGTTCTGCAAGGCTCGGCGGCCGATAACGTTCATCCGGTCGCTTCCCGAATTGAAGATGGCCTCGATCCAAGCTAGCATTCTTCGAATGTCGAATGAAAGCGTGGCGCCACTCTCGGTGGTGATGCTCATCGGTCCGCCGCAGAGGGCAGCCATGGCACTAAGAGCTGCGGTACGAAGGTTGCGCTTCTCAATCTCCATGGCCGCTGTGACCGTGCCTCGTTCGCCGAGTGACTGTTGGTCGATCAGGGATTGCCGCATAGTATCTTCTCGGACTCGGATTTGTGTCTGATTTGGCGAGAAGCCGCACCAATCCTCCATCAAAGAAAACGCGGACTTTCGGGACTCAAACGTCATCCATCGAGAAGGATCCTTGGTTCTGTTGATTCCTTCGAAGAGTTCCTCGGTCAGGCCGCAGTAATGTCGCCTGAGTTTCTGAAACTCCCAGTCCATCTGAACTTCGCCGTCCATGAGGAAGAGCTTGAGGTCCTTGGTGTAGGTGACGAGATTGGTGAGAACCCACTGGTCGTTGTAGACGTCTTCGATTTTGAGGAAATGGCAGGTAAGCTTGTAAACATGGGTGATCTCAGTCCTCAAAAGATCCATCTTTCGGTTGCGTCTTGGACTGCTGTTGGTACGCTGATGAATACGGGCGCGAGCTTCGTCGTTGCAACGTGAAACTTGTCCTGCCAGCTCTTCGAGGAGTGTGCGGTAGATGTGGATGTTGATAGAGCCCATGGCAAGGACCACAGCGTCTCTGACCGATGCCGATGAAACTGACAAGAGGGGTATGAGATACTTGAAGAGGACTCTGGCTGAGACAATCTTGTCCGCAGAGCCAGGCTTGGACGTCTTTCGGCTATGCTGTGCGGCTTGAGGATTGGCAGCCACGACGCTTCCCGGGTCGGCCAGAGTAGTACAAGCGAATATCAAGTAGAGTTTCCATTGTTCCACGAGGATTTCCGGCTGCGTTGTCGGTGTCCTACCGGCGACGCGGGCGCTCCCGGGATCTGATCCGTAGTACAAGCCCCTGGATGGCTCCGACAAAAGCACGATAGCTTTGTACATCTGCAGAATTCGGTTGCAGATCAGGTCCCGGCCAATGGTGACTGTAAAGGGGCACTTTTCGTACGCGATACGGATGAGATTGGGGAACAGCTTGAACCACAAAGTCGTGTCATACGAGACATCACTGGTACACAACTCCACTAGGGCACCTCGAATGTTACTGTTTTGCATGCCCCTCTGGAGCCTGCTCCTCTCAGCGACGGAGAGGCCTTCGTCCTTAAAGTTCATTACTTGCATCGAATCATTCTCCAAGATGTCAATGACTCTCAGGGTATCCTTGTCCTGGTTCTGGAGCGCCTTGTCGAAATCGTTGATAAGCCGGAGGACGGTAATGGCAAAGTAGCGTACCCTCCGAGACTGCGAGCAGAGGAAGAACAAGCCATGTGCTTCTGCCTGGTCAACCTCTGCCCAGATGCCGGAGAGATCAAGTTTTGCGCCGCGTTTGTCACTAGCCTCGAGTTGGTCAAGAGAAGCATCTCGAGTCTTTCGTCTTATCTCCTCGATCCAAATTTGGAGCAGCTCAACGTATAAACGCAGAGTGCTCTCAATATGACCTGGCCCGAGCATGCCGCCATCAGACATGGTTGAGTACCGGTCGTCAAAGTTGAAGATGAAGCGAGCGAAGCCCATGGTGACTTGCTGCGCGTGGGCCTGCCGGGCTATGGCCTTGAGCGACTGGGCGGATGAGAAAGCGATATTATACTGTACGTGGGCGGTTCCCGTGCAAAGCAGGTTGATCAAAGAGTTAAAGGGTATATCGACAGAAAGACAACGAGGCAACGCTTGGACGGCAACATGTAAAAGCTCGTAAAACGCCTGTTTGTGATCCGCAGGGGATTGATGGTCATCCCGCCGTGAGAAGTTGAAGGTGTCGGCAATCGGTGTCTTGGGGCCAGGACTGCTAAACTTCTCATCCAATACGGCTTGGCCTCCAAAAGTGTTGTCGCAAATGATGGTGATCTTGCCGAGAATCTCGCAGAACTTGTGATAGTATTCACGGACAATGTCACTAAGGGCACTTGTCCGGACGGGGCGGGATAGCTGCTCGCCCTCGCCAGGCGTTGCCGAAATAGACCCCGTGGACGCGGTGTGGTGTGGTGAGGCCATTACGGGAGAGACAGGCCCGCGTTCAATCGTAGGTGGTGGGGGGAATGAGCTGGGGAAAGGCGGCCGGCCCTCATCGGCCTTTTCTAGGTCAGACATAATGGCAAGGAACGCTCTGATTCCAATGACCATGCGGTCCGGATCGAGCTGTTCCACCTTCAAGTCTTTGTTGGATACGAACAATTCCGCATTGATCAAGGGGAAGATGACATGCTTAAAGCAGTATTCGGGCTGTTTGTATCCGATGATTCTGATGATTTGGATCACCGGCTCCGTCACAGCTGAGTCGGAGGCGATGAGACTGCGCTTAGTTGGTGGTAAAACCAACTTCATCACTTCGTCGAGCTTTCTATTCGTATTAGGCAGGGTATCGTTGGTTCGGTACAGATATGTCCACAGCAGCCTCGCAATCACCTGGAGGCATAATGGTCGTGTAAAGCGGTCCTTGAGCTTCGGCTGAAGAGGGAGAATCAGCTGGAGCCATTGAGATCCAAATGTGTCGGGAGGAGAAACGCAGAGCAGCGTTGCTGTCAGGGGAAAGGCGAACCCCCAGTGCCGGGGCTTGATGAACATTTGCGCCAGGCGAGGGCCGATTGCACCGAGAACCTCGATCCATTTAGGATGCGCAAGGTCTTGATTCGTTGCTTTGGCGGCTACAGTGAGCAAAAGCGTCTCAAGCACCTGGCAGAAGGCTGTTTTCACTCGCTGGCCGTGGGAGCGATGGAACAGGCGCCCGACGGCTACCATGAAGTCGCATGAGTGCTCCCAGGCCTCCGGGTGTGACATGTTGACTTTGAGATGCTTCATCCCGCCTAGGACTAGTTCAATCTTGCCCTCGGCATCGCGACCTGCTGGTGATGTGGGACTCTTGGCGACCAATTCCTGGAGGGATCGTTCAAGGTCTCCAAGGAACCTTTCCGTGACGCCCCTGAAGTTGATGTCGCTCATGACGCCAAGGAGCTGCGAAAAGAGATTCCAATTGGCAAGTTTCAGCGGACTGACCATGAGCTGCTCTGTGTCGGCAATCTTGAGCTGGCCAAAGATGATGCCCTCCAGCTTCTCCTCCATCTCCAAAGTCAAGAAAGGGAGACTCGTTTGACTAATGACCTCCAGAAGCACCCGGCAGAGTATATAGATGGAAACGGTAGAACGACGCTCGGCGTGTGCCACGAATTCTTGTTTAGCGGCCATTGAAGTCTGCGGGCTGGTCAGACCATTATCCATGGCCCCGGGCAGAGGCTGCAGAGGCTCGGTGTTCCGGCGTTGGAGGGGCCCTGGTGCCGCACCCCTTGATTGCTGCAACTGACTTCGGGCTTCGTTGGCCGCGTCGCTTTTGCTCTTCCTCCACAGCATCATGGAATCTATCAGGGGTTTCGGTCGCGGCCTGGCAATGTGGCCCAAGGCGGTAATAATCTGGTCGAAGGATGGGTCGACCCCCGGGCCGCAGATCTGCTCGACCTGCGGCTCGGGTTCAAAGGGAACTGTGATGCAGTCATTGAGTTTCTCCTCGGCTTGCGCAATAAACTAGAAAAACGTATTATTATCAGATGTCTTTGTTTCTTTTCCACTGTTGCCGCGCGAGATGGAAGCGGTCTTCACAACTTACAGATGTGAAGAGCACATGCAAAGCGTATTCTCCAACAGTCTTTTGCTCATCCCTGTGGTGCTTGGAAGAATGGGAGTGGTGGTGTGCGTGTTCGCGCCTCGTCTTGCTATGCATGCGTTCCACCTTTCTCTGAGCGACGGAGGAATTGGAAAAGTCGGTAGCTGAAGATGTTCTTTCGGGGACAATGGGCCCAGAGTTGACGGTGGTGCCAGACATGGCGGTTCCTGGGCGCAACCCCGGAGGCGCGTCCGGGTCTAGACGGCCAACGGCGTGCATATCAGGACGTTCTGGGGTGAGACCCGCGCCGGCAGCAGCAATTATCTGCGGGCTGAGAGGACTCGAAGACGAGCTGGCGTGACTTCCATTTCTAGAGTGTTGAATGCCGTGAACTATGGAGGTCTGACGATGGTGACCGTATGATGCGCTCTTGGGATCGATGAGTCGTTCGATAACGCCTCCGAGGCCTCCACCTCCTCCTGTCCGAGACTGGGCGTGGGCGTGGATATGTGTTCGAGGGGAGATGTTGGAACCGGAGATCGGAGGGAGCGGATGTGAGGAGAGCTTTTCGTAGGAGGAATCGCGGGAGTGGGTGACGGAGCGAGGCAGCGGAGGATGAGGATGGGGTTCGAGGGCGGCGGGTCGCAGGGTTCGGTCCCAATCGGCGTCGTCCTCGTCTTCTTCGTCGAGGGTGGTGACGGATCGCGGAGAGAACTTTAACGGCGGGTCCTGCAAAAGATCGGGCAGCGTCGCCTGGGACGGAGCTAGACGAGACGACGTCTTATGGTTAGTGACAGGCCTTCCCCTCTCTTGTGAAACGGCAGACTGCGCGTAGGGACGCAGACGGGGTGGAGGTTTGTATGCGTTGGACGTTTTGAAGGTGCACAGATGTGTGGTCTAGCACACACGGGGGAGCCCAGTGCAGACCAGAAGGAGAAGAGATGCGACGAAGAGAGTACACTTTGGGACAGGAGAGGGACGATTGGGGACCGCGATTAGGTAGGGAGGGCGCAACGCTAAAATCCAAGGGTCGAAGAGCAACGCAGGGCAAAGCCGCACAAGCAACCTAACGCCAACGGCCAGCGGAAGCCAGGAGAGCCGCACCACAGTTCACAGGGTCGTCGACCTGATTCGAGTTGGGCCTGGGTGGGAGCAGAGCGCACAGAGGGAAGCCGCGCGAGGCTGGGGGTTTTACGGACCCAATGTCTGTGTGTTGCGTGCGAGCTGGCTTTGTATGTAGCGGATGGGTAGCGCGCGTGTGGTTTGCGAATAAGGTAAGGTGGTGTTGCCGGTGGACGTGATAGCGTTGGTGGTGGTGGTTGGTGGTGGTGGTGTAGCACGGGACGATGAGCAACCATTGATAGCCGTCGGAGGAGGGCCGAGGAAGACGAAGACAAGGCGAGAAAAAAGGTCAGGCCAGACTAAGGTGATCTGTAACCTTGCCTATTTACCTCATGGCGGACCAGGGAGAGAGAGATAGAGACGGGACGAAACGAGACGAAAAGAGAAGACGAGGGAAGCGCGTTCGTCGGCGAGTATCCGTCACGTCGTACGTAAGGCGATACGGCGCCGCATGGCATGACACAAAAGGCAAAATAGAGGACCAAGCGAGGGTGAAAGGCTAGGTAGGGGCAAGTGGGATGGAACTTCGGGAAGCAATGCAAGCAAGCAAGTAGGCTCAAATTGAGCTCGAGATGCTTGGCTTCGGCTGTGATGTGGATGAAGGCTTTACTTGACGCAGCTATGCGGGGAAAATGGGAAGGGGGAAAAGGACCAAGGAAAGAATATAGATATAATAGCGAGAACTGCCAAATGGAAAGAAAGGTGTAAACTCACCCATTGTTGCGTCGGATCGAGTCCCATGATCCGGGTCTTACGGCATCGAAGGTTTGTGCACCGTCGCTGGTGGCCGCCACAAAGTATCGAAGATGGACGGAATCGGGTGGTGGTGAGTTTATTGAGTTGCGTGGATGATGGAGGATGACGAAGGATGACGGATGAACAATATCAAGAAATGTGGCAGCAGAAGAAGAGGAAAAGGATCGGATCAAATTCAAATTCGGACGAGAATGGTGGCAGAATAGGACAGACGGCAACTGGATCAGGATTGGGGGCTAGGTACACCGTATAGGTCGGGTATACGGAGTATTTTGATGATGGTGCTGGCAAGTTCAAGCCGGTGGGTAATTAATGATGAAAGACCATGTTAATCATGATGATTGGGGAAAGCAGGGCTCTTTTGGGCCCTTTTTGGGGGATGGTAGGTAATTGGGAAAGGAGGCCGAGCAGCAAGACAAGGCAAAGGACCAGCCTGTTCCAATCCTAATCCCAATTCCAATCCAATATAATCTTGTTCAATAAAGCAACCCAAGAAGAGAAAGTCGGACATGCCCATCCAGTCAATCAGTCAATCAACTAGCCCAGTCTGCCCAGTCAGTGCCAGTTAATACCAACCAAGTGGGAATCGACCCCAATCGAAACCCGGTACCAAAGCTGCAAGCTTGAAGCACCAACCTCTCTCTCTTCCATTTCCTCTGTTCGAGGACTCCTCCTCATACGAACACGCTCAACACAGCCATTTTCTTCTGCTGGGGTTTGTATGGCTTGACTACGAGTCCATGGCTGCATTGGGTTGCTGCCCCCGAGCCTATAAACCCGCCAGACCAGCCCAGAAAAGAAGCAGAAGAAGAAGCAAAAGAAGAAAAACAGGGCGCCATTGGCCGTTGGAAACCACCGAATACCTACTTTACCGTACCATTCCTTACCATCCTCCCGTACATAACCAGGGGCCAGGGGCCCAGGGGTTTGCGAAAAGAAGCATAAGGCAAGGCAGTGCCTGGGTGCCTTGCTCGCCGCAATTACACACAGCGCCCACACATCCGAACTCCGTAGGTACCGTCCGACTACTTTTTAGGTACGGAGTACGAAGTACTGCGTAAGATATGGTCTTGTCGCTTCTCAGAGCCTCTGAGGTCATGATGTTTTCTTTCTCATGCTCGTCAGCCATGACCACGACCAAGTCTTACCTATCCAATGCAACTTCACCAATCCAACAAGCCATCAAATGGATGCCTTGTCTTACTCCCGCCTGTCTCTCCTCTCTCTCTCTCTCTCTCTCTCTCTCCACAAGTCTCACAGGACCAGCAGAAGAAAAGAAAGTCAACAGGGTCTTATGCCGGTCCATGTCATGCCTTTCCCCTCCTTCCCCTGATCCTGAGCCATCCGCTGCCCAAGGCACCGCGAGCTATGAGATCACAAATGGCTTCACGAGTCCCTCTTCAAATTGAGACCTGCACCTCTCATTCGGCATCTCCCTGCCAGTCCCTGAACCTGAACCTGCAAGGCCCTCGTGGCCCTCTTGCTCGGCTGTAACCTCTATCCGTAGATAGGTAGGCCATTGATGATGTCGATGTTCGTCTCTCTGATGCACATCCATAGGTAGTGTCTCGCTTGATTCGCCCATTGGCGCATCACCATCTGTACCGTAGTCCAACTGTCGGCGCCAATCACCATCTTCTTGTCAGACACTAGCAAAGTGACCCGAGATGTGGCTTCTTTAGCCCGGAAACTTTCACTTCCAGGCCAAATCGCCAGAGTCCGTCACAAATTTTCTCCATAGCACCGGCCACGCGACAAGGGGGGCATCTATGCAAGGGCCACGCCCAATCAGCTTCTCCCACAACGCACTCGACGAGGGGCACCCAAGGGAAGCATTGCTTGGTCCACCGTCCAATAGCTGAAAGGTGCTAGGCACACAGGCACACAAGGCACGATAGGCTGAAGGGTCCCTGAGACGGGCAAGGCCAAGCCTCGACTCGAGGGCTTAATAACGGACGACTCCTCTTGAACCCCTGGATGCGCTGAAGCTTGCTGGGAATGGCCCGGGGACGGAAACATTGGCCGAGCTGCGAATCTGTGAGGCAGGCGGCGGCGGCGCGGGAATGCGGGTAGGCGGGCAGGCGGGCATTGATTGTCACGGTCCCATCCAGCTGAACTCTCTCAATATTGCCATACCCACGAGGCCAAGCAGTAGTAGGAGGTTGGTTTGCACTTTGTAGCATAGGAATCGTCACTCTTGATAAACCCAGAGCTCCGTTCGTGCATCACAGTCTGGTCTCTTGATCTTCAGCTGCTCCTGATTACTGAGATGATTGATTAGTATGTCGAGTGTAAAGCAGCCCACAAATGTGCACAGTCTGTCGCCTAGCAAAATGCCGCATCGTCTTTGAGCGTGCAGACTTCCTTGGGGGTTGATCCGGTCATATTCATGCTCATGCAGACGCGAGAGCGGGCTGCCGTGCGGTCCCCGATGGCATTTTCTGGCTCCGCTGGCCGACCAAAAGAAACGGGCTATGTGTCACGTCGACGCCGAGCGACCCAAATATCCATAAATGATATGTTACCGTGGAAATGTGTTGACGACCAGCGGGCAGCAACTGAAGTTAGGATGGACGAGACTTGCAGCACGAGAACCATTTCGCTTCCCGATGCTGATGCCCGCAGGCTGCCGCACATGCAGGATGGTTGCCGCTGGTATTGTCCGCTGCACGTGTGGCCTGGAAATATCCGAATAATATCAATCCCAGTTCACGCTTCAAATCAGCCAGCATCGAATGCCGTCGATCGGCAGTTCTGGGCTTGACGCTGTCACATCTCGCAACCGCCGCAATGGCGTCTTGTATTTCTCTGCAAGCAGCCAGTGGTTGAGAGCGTCTGTAATAGGATTTTCTGACCATTCGACGAAGATGACTGGCATCGAGGGAGCCGTTGACCCTGTCGGCGGCGCTGACCGCGTGATAACCTCGCATTCAATACGTGGGTTCAATCACCAACGCCAGGCGCCCCAGCCCGGTCTGCCAAGTTGAACTCATGGTGAAGGTGAGAAAAGAAAAGAATAGACGGTAATGCTCGGCACTCGCGGTGAGGGCAGGTGATAAAAAGACAACTTGTCGAGGGGTTCAACTCTGCCACGCTTGTACAAGAAACGAGCTATGGCGAAGAAATCGATGGTACTGCCAGCCCAAAGCCGTTGGCAGAGACTGACTCCCTTTTAACGAGACAAAGTTGGCACATTATTCGGTACGATCTGCACTGCTTGAACCCTTGGACGTAGCTTCTAGCCGCAATCTGACGATGCTAATCGCTTGAAGGCCTTATTTCGCTTCTATTTTCATCAGCAAACACGGGCGTGGGGGTGGAACCCCGCCTGCAGACAAAGAAGCGGCCCAGGTAGGATCAGAGTGGGTATCCGCCGGTGGTGGAGAGCCAGGACTGGCGTGAAGGTCCGAGACCGAAGCTGCGGTGAAACCCTCCAAACCGCCCGGAGAGGCCAGCTGTCCCGTAATCTAGGCCCGGTGCCTATGCTGGATCGCTAGCAAAGAGGTCCGGTGATTGTTTCGGATGCTGATCCGGTCTCACTACGGCAGTGACGGCGTGGCTCACCACCCTGGCTAGAGGGAAAAGCTGAGGCAGACAGTGGCGATCTCTCTCTCCTCCATGTTATCGCCGGCCGGCATTATGGAAGCAGCGGACTTTGGGACGGGCCCGGCGCACCGTGATGCCGTCAACAAGTGGGCTCCACTCCACGGACAGTGTGCAGACAGGGACGGCCGGGAGAGTTGGGGTGGTGGGTGGTTGAGACGGCGAGCCTGTGGAGGCACACAGATTACGCGTATTCGTGTTCGGTTTTGGATTCTCTACCAGTCCGATAGGTATCCCAGTTGACAGTAGAACGCCTCGCCGTTGATGATCATCATACCTACGCGAAAACAATACGTCGACTCCCGAGATGAAGGCTTTGGAGAAAACGTGTTCGAGAAGCATCGAGGTACGGCCCGCGTGGATCACCGCTGCGCCCTGGCGCCGCTCGGAGTGATCTGAGATTGTTGGGCCGAGTCGCCGTGTCATCAAGCAAAAGCTTGGGTTGTCGGAGGCTTCGGCCGAAACAAATGTGGCTGTCATTGATGAAGACGTGGCCTGAAATGGACTGCGTCAGTTCCTTGCAACGGAACCCGAGGCACCGGGCAGCCGCGGAATGAACCAGCGTTCAAGACAATTGGTACGTAGACTGATGGGAGAGGCCAACGGTGTAAGGACTGAGGCAGGTGATGCAGAGTACTGTGTCGAGTACACTACAGATGCCAAGGAACCGTCCGCATCCATACTGCATCCGTAGGCAGTAGATCGTATCATCGTAGTACAGAAAGGGCGTATTCGTAGTTTCGTGCGCAATAGATAATCAGTTAGGTATCCTCGTGCCAAACCTGGCCGCAGCACCTTAGAGTAAAGTCGTTGACTGTTGGAGGCTTGGGGGACATGACACAACAACTGCCGTGGTGCCGTGGCGAGGCGGCATGAAGTGTGGGCTGGGCTCGTTATCGGTCTCGCGGGGTTTCCCTGCGCCAGCTTAGGCTTGTGGCAGTGACCATGTGGGCTACCTTGGTCACTCGTGTGCCAACCCAATTGAATAGTGTAGAAGCGGAGAAAAGAGTATGGGAGAATGGGACTGCTACTGCGGTGTCATCAACGATGAATGATTCAACGAACCACCCGAGTCAGACGCACCGTCCCCTTGTTGGCATATCGCAGGGTGGGATATACTCCGTACGGGTAGGATAGTCCACTACCTGGAGTATTAGCGAGCTGTCCTGATTCCTGAATTCTTATTATGGACGTAGGAGCGGTCCGCCGACGCCTCATCAGACCACATTTCAGAGGCTTGTAGTCTGTAGAGAAGAGCGGTCTGTTTTTTACCACATACGCTGTGAGAGCGTTGTGAGAGTGTACGGCCATGTGGTGTGGCTGGCGGCAAAAGAGAGTTGCGTGTTCGATGGTAGGCTTCTGCCGGTTTCCAGTCTACGATTGCCGCACAATGCAAAAGAGACTGCCGTGACCGTCAATAAGGTGGAAGCAGTGAGTGGAAGGTAAATCGTAAAGTTTCCGCGGTGGGACCCAGGCGTGGAGATATCTCGGCACCGACCCCTCGGGATCCGCTGGTCGAAGCTCTCAGTCCGTCTTCTCCATCCTGAGTGGTTTACTCCAGAATGACTAAGCATGTAACCGAGAAGACCGTGCGTCTGGCGTGTACGTATCGAATGTTTGGCGGGGAGACGGTACATGGCAGCGGCAAGAACACCACCTCACGCAGAAGGTACGGGGTAAGGTAGGTAGGTACTGTGTAGAGAGAACGGTAGAAGGTGCGGACTATTACCTGCCCAGGAATTGACCCGTGGTTTCCTCGTCCTCAGTCTTGGGGCGGACTACCAAGAATTATGGAAGAGGAAGGAAGAAGAGGCTGACAGTCCGCGCCGAAGCGGTGCGGTAGGGACACTCACAATGGAAGCTACCAAGGTACAGCAGTACGTAGAGGAATTTCCCTTGTACAGAGGAAGGCTCATAGGTACGGATTGGAAGGAAGGTACAGACGTGAGGAAATTGAGCAATGGCTTTCCGCCGAGAGTGGGACAGAAAATGGAAGGAAGGCCAGCTCGCTTTCGACTCGGAACGGCCCTGCCAAATCCTGGAACCATGGAACCAGAGCTTGCCAAAACCGACCCGACTAGAAGGTGGAGAGTCCTTAGGTTCCTTCCAGATTGCCTCGGGCTTCCATGCTTCTTTCTCTCTCCAGGTTCTGAGGCGCGGAATGCATCCAAGTATCCGAACCTTTCCTTGCCTTCCTTGCCCTGCCTTGCCTTGCCTCATTACGAATATTCGTACATGACCTTATTACACAGTCACATTGTTCCCAAGTTATTAGCTTACCGTAGTAGCAAGGAAGAAGACCAAGTCAGCCCAGCGCAGTGTCCACTAGCCATGACCATCCCCGAGCCATGCCGTTGAATGCAACATGCCCGCCGGTCCCTTATCGCACTTCCGATCCAAAGTTCCGTCCGTTTCCTCGTGTGCTCCATGCGGCCTACCCGCCCCGGCCTGCTTGCTTGTCCACCTCAGTGTCCTCATCAACTCCCGTCGAACGAGACGAGAGACTTCTGCAGCGCACCAACAAACCCCGTCGTCTCTTTTTACATACTTTCTCTTGACCTTGCCCTCTCCTACCCTTACTCTTACTCTTATTCTTACTCCCTCCTTCTAAGCCCTTCTTTCTCAAATTCCTCCTCCACCCTCCGCCGTTCCTATTTCTTCCCGCTGACTGTTCATCCCGAATCCGCTTACTATTCACTGTTCTTTCACACTTTCCTCTACTCCGTACCGCACTCGGCAACATCTACGACACAATACTCCCCGACACTCTCACACCTCACTTATCCTTCCTTCCGTGCTCTCTCAATATTCAGTCTTTCACAAGCTCAACTTTGCCTGTGTGCTTCCGCCCGTGCCTTTCCCAACTGGGGTCTCGGCGTCCCTTTGCACAGACCGGTAAGTCCAAGTATTCTTCTCCTTTGCCCGTGGACCCTAAACCCCCGTCACCCCATCCCAGTGCTTTGGTCTACCTAGGTGTCAGCCTGTGGTCCCACGCTGTCCACTACATACACTACCAAAACGGTTGCGCTGCAACTGGATACGGCATACTGTGTATAGGCAGTGTACAGTGTAAGGTCAAGTCAGGCCGTCATTGGCGGCGCCGGGACTGCTAGCACTGGTGCGTGTCCGAAACTCGGCATCACACTGTTTCCACTCTCCCCGACCGACGGGCTAAATCCTGGGTCTGACGGTCTGACCAGACTTCCCTTCTGGTTTTACCCACATCTTCCTCCTCCTCCACCACCGCAATCCACCATCTCTTCCTCCCGGCCAATTGTCGAATCACCCCCGCTGATCTCATGTGAACACGATTGCAGTATTCCGCTCCGTACCTTACCTTACCTTACCTTACCTTACCTCACGAGGCTTGAATTTCTCCAACTTCCTCCAACAACCGCCACTTCCCGCGGCTGTTAGATCCTCCCCCCCAAATAGTCGCCTACTCACGGCTGTCAACTCGGCAATCCCACTCGCATTCCTGGGTCGGTGATTCTTCATCTCCATCGCTCGCTTGCGACCTTGTTTTTTACCTCCTTGCAGCAACCCCGCCAAACTTCCCTACTACAACACAAACACCTCTCGCTGTCGCGCATCACCTCGGAATTGTCAGTGCTTCCGAGCCGCAACCCTTCCGAGCAGTCCAGTTGAGTCCGACGGCCCAACATGGCGGAACTCGACACGCTGGACATCGTCGTCCTGGCCGTCATCCTCTTGGGTACGGCCGCCTACTTCACAAAGGGCAAATACTGGGGAGTAGTCAAGGACCCCTATGCCAACGCCTTTGCCAACGCCAATGGCGCCAAGGCGGGCAAGACAAGAAACATCATCGAGAAGATGGATGAGTCGGGAAAGAACTGCATTGTCTTCTATGGATCCCAGACTGGTACCGCCGAGGACTACGCTTCGAGACTCGCAAAGGAAGGCAAGAGCCGCTTCGGTCTCGAGACCATGGTCGCCGACTTGGAGGACTACGACTACGATAACCTCGATTCCATCCCCAGCGACAAGGTCGTCATGTTTGTTCTCGCCACCTACGGTGAGGGCGAGCCCACCGATAACGCTGTCGATTTCTACGAGTTCATCACCGGCGAGGACGTCTCCTTCTCCGAGGGCAACGACCCCGCCTTGGACAACCTCAACTTTGTCGCCTTCGGTCTCGGTAACAACACTTACGAGCACTACAATTCCATGGTTCGCAACGTCACAAAGGCTCTCGTGAAGCTCGGCGCACACAAGATCGGCGAGGCTGGCGAGGGTGACGATGGCGCCGGTACTATGGAAGAGGATTTCCTGGCCTGGAAGGACCCCATGTGGGCTGCTCTCGCCGAGAAGATGGGTCTGGAGGAGCGCGAGGCCGTCTACGAGCCCACCTTCAGCATTCTCGAGCGCGAGGGTCTTGACGCTTCGTCCTCCGAGGTCTACGTCGGAGAGCCGAACAAGATGCATCTCGAGGGTACCGCCAAGGGTCCCTTCAACGCCCACAACCCCTACATCGCCCCCATTGCCGAGTCCAAGGAGCTCTTCAGCGTCAAGGACAGAAACTGCCTGCACCTCGAAGTCGACATCAGCGGATCCAACTTGTCCTACCAGACCGGTGACCACATTGCCATCTGGCCCACGAACCCCGGTGAAGAGGTTGACCGCTTCCTCGACCTCGTCGGACTTACCGAGCAGAGACACTCGGTCGTCAGCGTCAAGGCCCTCGAGCCTACCGCCAAGGTCCCCTTTCCCACGCCCACTACCTACGATGCCATTGTTCGCTACCACCTCGAGATCTGCGCCCCCGTTTCCCGTCAGTTCATTTCCACCCTCGCCGCCTTCGCTCCCAGCGAAGACATCAAGAATGAGATGGTCAAGCTCGGTGGCGACAAGGAACTTTTCCACGAGAAGACCGGTGCTCACTTCTACAACATTGTTCGTTTCTTGGATTCTGTCAGCGGCGGTCAAAAGTGGACCAACATCCCCTTCTCCGCATGGATTGAAGGCCTCACCAAGCTCCAGCCCCGTTACTACTCCATCTCCTCCTCGTCCCTGGTCCAGCCCAAGAAGATCTCCATTACCGCCGTTGTCGAGAACCAGACGATCCCTGGCCGCAGCGATCCGTTCCGTGGTGTCGCTACGAACTACCTCCTCGCTCTGAAGCAGAAGCAGAACAACGACCCCGAGCCTACCGCCTTTGGACTGACCTACGAGATTACTGGCCCCAGAAACAAGTACGACGGTATTCACGTTCCCGTCCACGTCCGCCACTCCAACTTCAAGCTGCCTTCCGATCCCTCCAAGCCCGTCATCTGCATTGGTCCCGGTACCGGTGCTGCCCCCTTCCGCGGTTTCATTCAGGAGAGAGCCAAGTTGGCTCGCGATGGCGCCGATGTTGGTCAGACGATTCTCTTCTTCGGATGCCGCAAGTCGACCGAGGACTTTTTGTACAAGGATGAGTGGGAGGTAAGCAAAATCCATAAGCAAGCTTTGGCACTTTCCATGACGCGAGGCTAACAGTCGTAACAGCAATACAAGAAGGATCTCGGCGACAAGTTCGAACTCATCACCGCTTTCTCCCGCGAGGGCCCCAAGAAGGTTTACGTTCAGCACCGTCTCAAAGAGCGCTCCAAGGAGATCAACGAGCTTCTCGAGAAGAAGGCCTACTTCTACGTCTGTGGTGACGCCGCCAACATGGCTCGTGAAGTCAACACCGTCCTGGGCCAGATTCTGGCGGAGCAGCGTGGCATCTCTGAGGCCAAGGCCGAGGAGATTGTCAAGAACATGAGAGCAGCCAACCAATACCAGGTACGCCGGATCCCATATTGCCACAACAGTTTTGTGACCGATGCTAACAAATACCTCAGGAGGATGTCTGGTCATAGAGTCAGTCTGTGTTATGTGACACGGAGTAAGGGATCTAGACGGAAAACGGAGAAGGCATCTACGCCCTCTTATAGAGGCGCGAAACTTTGTGCGTGCGTGGGATGTGTGCGTGTGTAGATGTGCGCACGTCTTCTATATCAGCATAGGGCGGCGTATGTTGTGCATATTGGATCGGGATGAACGGAGTAATGTCTCGGGGAAGCCTACCTACGTAAACCCATCCCACCGACCTCTTTGCAGGCAGATCGCGCAGACGAGGTTCTTCTTTGAAACTATTTTACATTAACGCAACGATGGGCAGGCAGGCATGGTGACGAGCGGACAAGGGGATTGGCTTGGTTGCTTGACTTGGTTTTTTCAACTTGGCATATAACCTCTCTATTTTCTTGTGTTTATGCCATCATCCTCTCGTCGCGTGTGCCGCTGGACTGTCAGTTCGTCTTTTTTTTCTTTTGGAGTTTGTACTGCAGATAATGATTCGCTCAGAGTATAGACAGATCATCTTCCAAAGTTTTCATTACGTGCCCGTTGTGATATGCCAGTTGTGACATACCATGAGCCCAGACACTTAAGTCGTTATATTGAGAAGCATTGTTGTCTTTTGGGAATGACTACTGGGGTCCAACCAGACCGGGCCAAACTCAACCGAGGCCATCTGGTACGGCCATCTGTGACCGGATGCTGGTGACACGGGTACTTGCAGCAACTTCACCGTCGCCATAGCCTGATTTGCCTTTGTGGTGGTTGCTCTTTTCCCCCTTCCTATTCGAGCAGGGAAATAATACATCATCCTCTTCTTGACACAAACTTGGAACCCCGTCACTTTTGGTCAGTAATCAATAATTGAATCGGAAAAGCTGGACAGATCGGGGAAACACCAAGCCGCCGTCCTCCCGTGCCGCTGTGCGGCAGAGAATTAAATAATCCTGACCTTGCAATCAGTCTGCATTTCCAACAACATGCTCGAATAACCCTGTCATACTCTCCCCCCGGTTCCCCTGGACGAATCTGAACTGCCCACAAAAGACAAACCCGGAGTGAAGGAGGAAAGAGACACTGAGGTGGTGAACCAGGAACGGGGTAAAGACGTGATTCGATCCCCCTTCCACTCCCCCAGCCCCGCAAACATCCCAAGATACGGATAGGCACTGCCTGCCGAGCGGAGGATCGACTCGGTGACCGGGGTCGGACAATGGCACTAAGCCAGAAACCGCTCTCCGAGTGCGAGCTTTCGCTTCCCCTTCCCGTCCGTCTCCCCACGGCCTTATTTTACGGATACCGTCAACCACACGAGAGTCGTCGTTAAGGGCCAGGATGCCGATGACGACCAACACGCCTGCTGCCAATGCTGTTCCCCACGGGTGACCTTCTCGATCCGAACGGCGGCAGCGGCGTCTCGGGTATCTCACACGATCAAGGAAAGACAAACAATGAGCAAACATTGGGGGCTCGAAGGATCATTCACCTGCAGAATCTTGGAAGGAGGGGAGGTGATAGGACGGGTGAGGCCAGATGCTCTCTCTGCACCCTCACAAAGAAACGTGATATCGCATCCCCCTCTCAATATTATCTCCGGCCAGGGCCTCTTGCAGTGTCTGTGCGACCAAATTCCATCATCGCTTTGCCGGTTCTTAGAGGTTCGGCAGAAGCCGCGATTTTTGTCTTGGTGGTGGAGGAAAGAATCGAGACATGACAAGCCGGCATGACCTGCATGACGGCCGAAGCAAGGCGCAAAAACAAAAAGGCACTTTCAAGTCGGGCGGGAGTGACTGACTGGCCTACACCCCTCCGGATCATCGCCCATGTCTGAGCCCAATTTGCCGTCTTTCCACGAAATGAGCATCAGTCGCCAATCGGTCCCATTGTCTGGGTTGAAACGGGCACCAAGGGAGTGTACTTTAATGAAAGTTGCGCAGTCGAAATCGTTTGATTCGTGAGGGCAGAAAGGCCGGTGTGAAATGGGAACAACTTTCGAGAATCAAATACCCCGTACGCCTGTAACGCCTTGCTTGCTGCAGGCTGCAGCAACAAGCCGATGTTTGCCTTTTGGTCCTGGTCTGCCGCTGCAAGATCCGATCTCCGCCCCAGCCAACCTGCAACCTTTGCCCTTGACAGCCCGGACTTTGCTTACCGCCACTTTGGACGACGGAGATCTCAAAGGATTCAGTCACATCGGTTGTCCTTCTGCAGAAAGGCATGGCTGCTCGATCCTCGACTCCAGAGTCCAGACACCGCTCGACAGCCACAAGAGCAGGCACTTCGTTCCGACCTTTACACTACCCGCCCGAGCCTGGGCTCGACTTGCTGAAGCGTATCCTCTGTGCAAGTCCAAGAGTTCGGACCAGACGACGCGATTAAAATTGTCAGGAGAGCCGGGATGAGGAGCAGGTCGGCGGAAATGTGGAGGCTTTCATCACCACAGCTTCAGCCTCAACTCTTTTGCAACCTCACAGAAAGAGTATTCCTCGCCATGGATATGAACCACCAAGAGGCCGCAAAAGAAACCAGAGGAGGGTCCCTTGCAAATCTGAGAGTCGAGTTCGTCTCGTCATGTGCGTGAAAAAGCGGCGCGGTCTTATGCCACCCACCCCACGACATTGCTTTTTCCTCGTCGGCACTAGCAGGGAATGAGCATGTTAGTCCTCGGTTCTGGGCCAAACACGCTTCGCCTTCTGGATGTGATTTCGATAGGTATATTTCTGCTCCTTCTGTGGGTGTTCACCGTTGGTTGTTGACGCCAGCACTGGGCCTCGTGGCTCGACCGGGTTGTGATCTCTCGGAATGCCGTCAACGGGCAACGACAGGCAGCCTCCCTGGCTGGTCGTTCGTCAGCACTGTTTCGAAAACACCAAGAACGACACACCCGGAGAGAAGATATGAAATTCGCACAACCTCGGAGATGGCAACGACAGTATGCCCTGCGTATCGAAATTGGTCTCAGGTACCCGCCACGCCACGTCGGGTTACTTGACACTGCTGCCCGCGCCAACACTCCAGATCACGCCAGCCACAGACTATCGTGAGATGCAGGCCGCACACTTTCTAATCCGAACCCGGCTAGTTTCTGTTTCGTCTCCAAGTGAGTGATTCTCAACAAAAAAAGGAAAGCCAGGTCCCGCTTCGCTGGCTGTGGACGAACCGCCGTCTTCCGTTCCCCAAACTGCAGACATCCTCTGCTTAGAATCCAACACCTTCTTTGACAAGTTGGTTCGAATGCTTCGTCTCAGAAGTGCTCTGATCCCTGATCCTGGGGCACCGAGACTTCCAGAAGTCAGCTGGCCAGTCAACGCCCAGTATACACCTCCGACGTGGTGGGTGGTGGGCATCGGGATGTCTGCCAAAGTGAGTGCTGAGTGCGTCGCGGTTGCCGGCAGCCATTGGGCCCCCCGTCGAACACACACCTCCACGATGAGTATCGATCTCCTACTCAGGCACATCAGTTCACCCGCTAGGCCTCAGACTGGCCGCTTCAAAAAGAGAGACATCAGGCAGCCCGACCTTTTTCTAAACCCTCGGCCGGACGGCCTCTCCTTCTCGACGCTAACCCTGTCTCAGAGATCAGTGGGAAGAAAAGAAACAAGTTGAGTGGATCAGCACTCTATGACAACCACGCTTGGCTGCAGGGCAAGGATAGCGGACTGCACAGAAACCAAAAGAGCAGCTTCCATAAAGAAGAGCAGAGATCCCCTCTCAGCCGCCGGAGAATCGCCCCTATTTTCTTTCGAAATGGCAATCAGATAGATCTTTTCCTCTTATCCGACGACTTTTTTCGTGGTAGAATCGTTACCCTGGTATTCTTAGGACAAACGGACGGTGCATGACGGTTGCATTTTGATATCGGAGTTTCCTTGTCGGTTTGGGTACTTGCAGCTTCGTCTTTGGAGGCATTCGTTGAGAAACCGGTTCAACGCAGTCACTTCATTGCGAATTCCCCCGCAGACATCGATATCGTCGGCCAGTGACAGCTTGAGGGCGTTGGCTCTCGACAATTCAACGCCCAACCTGGGCTGGAGTTCTGGAAACACGGTTTGGTCAGCCCCATAACTTCTCACTGCTGAGAGATACTAATACAACTTGCAGACTCTCTCAAATATTGACGACAACCTTGGTAATAGATTTCTCAACGGTATCAGAACCTTTGGTTGATCGAGAATAGGCGCAGCGAACCAGGCAGCCGAAGGAAAACTATCCGCAGATCCAAAGAAGGGACCAACTCGCTGTCTTCGCTCGCAGCACGCCATCCAGCAGCTACCGAGTATCGTCTTCCGCAAGAAGACAGGGTCGACTACTTGCAGCAAAGCAGGAGCATCACTCACGATTGTGCGAGGCTTTTAAGTGACGAAGGAAGAGGAAGCTGGCATTGTCTGTCGGTTATCGCCACGACTTGCTCGAGGCAATCGTTCCTCTGTAGATCATCGTCGACTGTTTCCCTCTGCTGTGTAATTTCCCTCCTCAACTCAGGAGAGAACGTCGTCAGATCTACAACTTTTTGAAAGCCTTGAGATCTCGAGCAGAAGGAGGAAACAGTGAGAAGTCGAAGGAAAGGAAACTTGTCCCCACGGCCGGGCATCTTTCCAGTCACACTTTTAGGTACGTCCCCTTTCTTCCCAGGGTACCTGAACCCCGTCAACCCTTATCGACAAGATGTTCCAAGCTGGAAGGAAGGAATGAGTTCTACTTCTTTGCTACGAGGAAGTTGCTAACATTGGGAAAGTAGTACGGCACATCTTCTGGTACTGGCAGCTGATACCCGTCGGGCCTTTCCCCCCGGTCCGAATTGACGGGGCCACCTCTTTGCCTCCCGGGTGCCCTCACATTCTCTGCTTACATCGTCACTGGTCTTGTTCTTCCTCTCAAGCACATCATCTCTTTCCCACACTCAGACGCCTTTTCAACCTCTCCTTCCAGCCTTCAACACATCCAACAAACTTGGGCTGCAAAGGAAGGCAAAGGAAAGCAAAGCATCCTTAGGTACGTCTCGTCATCTCCTCGTACTTTATCTTCTGCCAATGCCCCAAATTCGCTTTCGTTTCCTCCATCTTCTTCTCTCTTTTCTCTTGACCACAGCATCACCACCACTCTTCTTCAACCCACCACACAGTCTCTTTGACTCCGACTGCTCCCGATAGCTTGTTCCATCTTTTTACTGATCACTCGCTTCTTCACAGAGTCTTTGGTAACAACATTTCCCATTGTTGACGTTGTTCGAGTCTACGTCTGTGGTTCCAATCCGCTGTTCAATATCCAGACGACAAAGGTAAGTTTAGGCTTTACCGCCACACTCCACGCAAACCACCCCATATCCTGCTTGTCTTTGACAGCATCACATTCTTCCCTCTCCAATAGTGTCACCTATTGGCGGTGTGACCATTTGGTTGCATCAGCCCAATTTGGTGGAGTTCATTCCGATCTTGCAGATTTCCTCGCCATTTCCCTCAGCTCTGCCAGCTTGTTCATCACAAATCATTCTTTACGCAAACTTCATTCGCTGACCATCACACAGTCCCGATTCGCGGTAATCCCGATCCAACTCTTCTTTTCAACCGTTGGAACCCATTGACATCGTTCCTGTAAGTACAATATTGCGTCCTCTCCAAACGCGGACTTCGCGTCGACTTCCCAGCATGGCACTCGCCCCAGTGCCTTGCGGCTTCTTTTTGACACAGGCGAAAAGAGCTTTTGACACTCTTCTGACTGATGTTCAAGACTTCGGACTTGACTATGTCTTATCAGACTCACACCATGGATCCCAAGCACTCCGTCGCCTATGCTGGACCCGGCAACCACGCCAGCCAATTCCCTGAGAACCAGATGCCCAACATGATGGGCAGCGTTGACGCCTTGAATGGTGCCATCGGTCAATTCCAAAACATGACCTTGGGTAATGGCATGTCCCACAACGTTGGCGGCATGGGACAAATGGCTACCAGCCATCCGTACATGATTCCCCAGGACTACATTCTGGCTCCTCATCTGCCTTCTGCTTTGGGTATGGACCACCTCTCGCAGGGTCCGTACGGACCGAGTGGCTACTTGGCTGCGCCTGGACAATTCAGTCCCTACGTTCCCTACCCCATGATGCCTTTCACCCCCGGCCGCGCTGTGAGTGGCAACTCGGCTCTCCAGGACCGCACCAACCGCGGCCACAACGACGTGCCAGGTCTTGAGAATCGTCGTCACAGTGGTGATTCTTACACCACCACCGAATCTGCTCCTACGACGCCTTTCTACAGCGGTGCCGGCAAGAATGACAAGTGCCCCCGCGTTGCTGCCCTTGATCGTTCAACCTACACCACGCCTTCTCCCCAGCAGCTTGTTGGCGGCAACATTTTTGTTGAACCTGCTACCAAGCACGGCGTCATCACGATCCCGGTCGACCGCAACCTGGAAGAGATCCTCAAGCAGGACCCTCCCGTCCCCAAGGCCGTTCCTGCCGTCTTCACCCCTGCCACCCAGATGAAGACTCTGGATCAGAGTTTGGAGAATAGGATCCCGGGCAACCGCAATGTTTACATTCGCGGTCTTCATCCGACTACTGATGATGAGCTCTTGTACCGCTTCGCCTCCCGTTTTGGCGAGGTGGAGACATCTAAAGCTATCATTGACACGTCCACTGGTGCTTGCAAAGGGTATGTTGGTTTGGGTCGCTTTTCTTTACTCTTCGCTGACGATCAAGCAGGTTTGGCTTTGCCAAGTTCTTCGACGTCCGCGACTCGGAGATGTGTATCCGGGGCTTCCATCGTCTCGGATACGAGGTCGGCTTTGCTCGCGTATGTTCTGATCTGCAACTACCCAGTATTCAGCCCCCATTGTCTGACGTGTTTTGCAGGAATCTTTCAACTCTCGCCTCAAGGCCGAGGGCGATGAGGGTTCAACCAACCTCTACATCTCCAACCTCCCCAAGAGCCTGACGGAGAATGTGAGTCTGCACTTGACATATTCTGCGATGTTGATTTGCTTCATACTGACACCTCCAGGACCTTGGCGATATCTTCAGAGGCTACCACATCATGTCGTCCAAGATCCTGCGTGACAGCATGGGCAACAGTCGTGGTGTTGGCTTCGCTCGGTAAGCGACTTCTGACCACTCGTGAGAGCCGTATTCTAATTGACCCAGTTTTGAATCCCGCGATGTTTGCGATGCCGTCATTAAGCAGTTCAACGGCATCCCCATCGGCGAGGAGAGCATGGTGATGAACATTCGCTATGCCGACACTGCTGGTCAAAAGGAACTCAAGCGCGTCACTGCTGAGCGCCGCCAGTTCCGTACCAACGAATACAACATCGGCGCCTACGGTACCCCCTTGGTTGGCATCCAGCCCAATATGTACAATCAGCCGGCCTGGAAACGTGCTCTGCATTCCACACCGAACAGGTGAGCACTCATCACTCAGGTCATCTCTGATTTCAGCCACTGACCATACTCAACAGCTACGCCCCTCGTTCCATGACTGGCGGTCTCGATCGGATGGGCAAGGGGGTCAAGTCTAATGACTACCAGGCGGGCACTGTTCAGGGAAATACCCAGTACGGTGACCATTCTCGCCATTGGAGCATTCTTCTTGACTAACCTGCTTGTTCAGATCGCCCGCGGAGACTACCGTTGCCGAGATCTCGTCCGACGACAGCGACGAAGGCGTGACTATCCACGCCGACTCGGCCACGCCCATCATTGTCAGCACCCAGTCGTCCCCGATTTGCAAGAAGGAGAAAAAGTGAATTTGAGTTGTGAGGGAATAGGAGCGTCAGCGTATTTTCCGGGTGCATCATTCCTCGTCTTGTTCCGCAGATTTCGGAGTTTCTGCGTTTCAGCACACATGGCAGTATGGTTTTGATCAGGGAACATATTATGCTCTGAGGTAGCTCATACTCTTGATGCGTTCTGTATGAAAGGCGCCAGCTATTAGTTCTTGTACCTTAGTTTTTGGGAGGCAGATCAAAATCGGGACGGCGTAACGCTTTTTTTGCCACAGAATCATGAAGTCGGGAATTAAAACTTGAAATTTCCAATCACAGAGGATCCATGCTCGCAGTGAATGATTGTGTATCGACAAGCGACAGAAGAATTTCTGGAAGTAGTAAAGTGTTTATTGTTCGATTCATCAACGGCTCAGGCCTCGTCTGCCACCGTCAACTTTGAGAATTTTTGGGTATCAACTTCATCCTCTGCTCTTCCACCTGACTGCACTTCTTTTCCATCTCCATTTGCGGCTGGAACGCTTGCATTCTCCGCATCTGGCGCCTCATCGCCTGAGTCTTCCTCCTCTTCGTCGTCTTCCTCGGAGCCGTACTCTTCGTCGTCGTCTTCGCCCACGAATTCGCCCTCGTCGTTCTTGGAAGAGGCCTGTTCCTGAATGGCCTTCTCCAGATCCTTAGCCATCTTCTTTGTGAAGCCAGATGCCGTTAAGGTTGCATCAATTCTTGTGGCACCACCCTTGCCAACCAACTTCTTTGCGTCCTTGTAGAACGGTCCTGGTGTCGTAGGGGTGAACTTGAACCTCTTTTCGAAAAAGCGCTTGATGCAGTTGACATCCCTGTCAAAGTACATCTCTGCGTTTTCATGATCCATCGACACCATTTGGGGGAAGTCGATGACGATGGGTACCAACTTGACGGTCTCCTCATCCCCTTCTTCTGTTGTTGTGACGGATACTTCTTCCTTGATGAGGATATTGAACTCGTTGTAGTCGCCGTGGATCAGTCCATGCTTAGCCAAGCGGAGAAGCAGATCAATAAGCTCAGAGTAGAGCAGCGCAGGGTCTGGGACGTTGGATATTTGGCGGAGAGGGAACGAATCGATGAAGGACATAACAATGGTGTGTCGGTTCTGAGCGATAGGTTCAGGCACCGGAAATCCTTCCTCCTTCAGTGCCTTCATGAAAGCAAACTCCTTCATTGCGGCGAGCCTCGAAAGATACATCCAGGATCCTGACTGCTTGTTCTTGAGATAGTCTCTGTTCGATTTGACTGTCCGGAAAGAGATACGACCGAGTCTGTGGATCTTGAGAATGCACTGCACGCCTCTGTCGTCGGCAACCATAACAATGTCGCTCTCCTTGCCGACTCCAACTCTGCTGCCAACGCTGTAGACTTCCTTGCGCGTGGAGTATTGGTGCATCGCGAGATAGTCAAGACCGCCGTAGGTGAGGCGGTAGCCATCGTACTTGGCTTCCTTGACCTTGGCGATGAGGCCAACCTTGGCGAGATTGGAGATGCAGCGGTGAACTCCGTTTGCGCCGCCACGGAGGCGCGAAAGTTTCTCGATCAGTGACGTCGGGACCAGCTCGTGGTTCTTGGTGCCTTGTTCAACCTGTAGATCCTGTAAGTGGGCTGCCTGGAGGGGTTATGGAGGGGTAGGGTGAGGGAGACGAACTGCTGCGAGGACCTTCCAGTCCTCGGCGGCCAAGTGCCGCAGTGCTTTGGTATCTAAATGCATCTAGGAAGTTGTGCGATCGCAACAAAACGTATTTGGTAAAATTGGTCTAGAGTTGAAATTCTTCCCCCAGATCTCAAGGTACTGAATTCGGTGCCCAAGAACCCCTCCATTGGAAAAAAAGCAGCCGGGGTTTGGATGTGCGCTATCGATAATGCAATCAAGATATGATAAGATAAGCCGGGACGGGGTCATCGACTCCGGCGGTCACGTGGCAGGCTGAACACCCCAAGCCCAGGTGTGTCTGTGCGGCAGGCAGGCCAGGCTCGTACGCAACCGGGGAGCTTCGACTTGTTGCTTAGCTTTACAAAGCTACTATCACCTTCCATCTCCCTCACGAATCACAACCATCCACCACCCTATCCTTCTCTCAACCGCACACCATCGATCCGACATCCACTCCTTGACGAATTGCACAGACACACGCGCCGATTCTTGACCAAACTTCCGCGGACCTACCCCACCTATACAGAGTCCACAAACACACGTCAAGATGGCGCAGGACAGCGAGAAGCCTACCGCTGCCGACAAGGGCAAAGGAAAGGCCGTGGAGGAGAGCAAGAAGGAGAAGTCCCAGGTTAATGGCAAGAAGGACGACGAGAAGATTATTGATTGTGAGCGACACGGGTTGTCTTGCGATATTGATGAGGGGCTAACCGTTTGTAGCTGCGGAGGAGCTCAGCGAAGAGGACCAACAGCTGAAGAATGAGCTGGATATGCTCGTCGAGCGCCTTACGGTGCGTTGCGTGATTGAAATCCCAGCAACGTATGCATCATGCTAACGTTGTCTCTAGGAATCCGATGCCTCTCTCTACAAGCCGGCCCTCGAGGCTATGAAGAACTTCATCAAGACGTCAACCTCATCAATGACGGCTGTGCCTAAACCGCTGAAGTTCCTGAGACCACACTACGAGACGATGACAAAACTATTCGAGGATTGGCCGACGGGAGAGAACAAGACGTCACTCGCAGATGTTTTGTCAGTGATTGGTATGACGTATTCCGACGAGGACCGACAAGACACTCTCAAGTACCGCCTGCTTGCACCGTCATCAGACATTGGATCATGGGGCCACGAGTACACCCGGCATCTGGCTCTGGAGATTGGCGAGGTGTACGGAAAGAGGATAAACGCCGACGAGCCGACAAAGGATCTGGTCGACCTTGCCTTGATTCTCATTCCGCTCTTCTTGCAGAGCAACGCCGAGGCAGATGCTGTGGACTTGATGAGCGAGCTCGAGATCATTGATCAGATCCCCAACCACCTCGACAAGGACACCTACGGCCGCGTCTGCCTTTACATGGTCAGCATGGTCAACCTGCTGACTTACCCCGATAACGAGCTCTTCCTCAAGACCGCCCACGACATCTACCTCACATACAAGGAGTACGCCCTGGCAATGACCCTTGCCATTCGCCTTAACGACGTCGAACTCATCAAGGCCGACTTCGAGAAGGCCGAAGACCCCGCATTGAAGAAGCAGCTCGCTTTCCTCATCGCACGGCAACGCATTGTCTTGGATCTTCCCGCAGAGGACGCAGACTCCCAGGCTGTCGTGGAGTGTCTGTCGAATCTTAAGCTGTCCGACCACTTCAAGTCCCTGGGTAAGGAGCTCAACATTCTGGACCCCAAGACTACAGAAGACATCTACAAGAGCCACCTTGAGAGCAGCCGCGTTGCTGGCATGACCAATCTCGACTCAGCTCGCCACAACCTGGCAGCCGCTTTTGTCAACGCCTTTGTCAACGCCGGCTTCGGTAACGACAAGATGATGCTGGTTGAGCAAGATAAGGAAAGCTGGGTATGGAAGACCAAAGGCGACGGCATGATGTCGACTGTGGCCTCTCTGGGTACTCTATTGCTGTGGGATGTTGAGGCTGGCTTGGACAAGATCGACAAGTACACCTATGCGGCGGAGCCCGAGATCTTGGCCGGCTCGATGCTTGCCATTGGTATCATGAACTCCGGAGCGCGTGTTGACTCTGAGCCCGCTTTGGCTCTGTTGGGTGACGAGGACAAGCTGCACCATAAGAACCCTCTTGTCCGAACCGCCAGCATCATGGGCTTGGGTCTCTCCTACGCCGGCTCAAACAACGACTTTACCTTGGAGCTCCTCCTGCCCATCATCACTGATTCTTCCCAGGATATGCAAATTTCCGCCATGGCTGCCCTGGCCTGTGGTCTGATCTTTGTTGGCTCCTCCAACCCCGAAATCAGTGAGGCTATCGTCACAACTCTGCTGGACGACGAACGCAAGAACCAGCTTACAGACAAGTGGACTCGCTTCCTGGCACTTGGTCTTGGCCTGCTCTTCTTTGGCCGTCAGGAAGAGGTCGACGTTATCCTTGAGACCCTCAAGGCTGTTGACCACCCGATGGCGAAGCCGACGGCTGTGCTGGCTGAGATCTGTGCTTGGGCAGGCACCGGTGCTGTCCTGAAGATCCAGGAGCTGCTCCACATTTGCAACGAGCATATTGAGGATTCAGACGAGAAGAAGGGTGACGAGCTCCTCCAGTCGTACGCAGTAATTGGTATCGCACTCGTTGCCATGGGCGAAGATGTGGGCCAGGAGATGGTTCTTCGGCAATTTGGCCATCTTATGCACTACGGCGAGCCCAACATCAGAAGAGCAGTTCCTCTGGCCATGGGTCTGATCAGCCCCAGCAACCCTCAGATGAAGGTCTACGACACCCTCTCCAGATACTCCCACGACAACGACAATGACGTGGCTATCAATGCCATCTTCGCCATGGGTCTCCTGGGTGCGGGTACGAACAACGCCAGACTTGCCCAGCTTCTTAGACAGCTGGCCAGCTTCTACCACCGCGACCAGGAGTCTCTCTTCATGGTGCGCATTGCTCAAGGTCTTTTGCACATGGGCAAGGGTACCATGTCGGTCAACCCCTTCCACACTGACCGCAACGTCCTCTCGCGCGTGTCTACGGGTGGTCTGCTCGCCGTGCTGGTCGCCATGATCGATGCCAAGTCATTCATCACATCTAACTCACACTACCTGCTCTACTTCCTGGTGACGGCTATGCACCCCCGTTTCTTGGTGACGCTGGACGAGGACCTCAAGCCGCTGAAGGTCAACGTCCGCGTTGGTCAGGCGGTTGATGTTGTTGGCCAGGCGGGTCGGCCCAAGACTATCACCGGCTGGCAAACACAGAGCACGCCGGTTGTTTTGGCGTATGGCGAGCGTGCGGAGCTTGAGGATGAGCAGTACATCAGCTTGAATAGCACACTAGAGGGATTGGTGATTCTCAAGAAGGTACATTTGAAGACACGTTATCAATGTGAAGGCGTGCAGCGCTAACTATTCGCAGAACCCCGACTGGGTAGAGGAGAAATAGATGATTTCAGGGTGTTTGGGGGGACCTGGGATCGTAGGTTCAGGCATGGGACTGGGACACGATACACTGTATAGTAATCTTACGTCTGTGAGTGGCATTCGAAATGTCATCAGACAGATGAGATCCCACATGAATAGACGGATCAGCTACAATGAAGAGGCGTTTCAACGTTTACACATTTTCGAAAGTGACAACATTCTTGAATGCACATAATTCTTATGAGATCTCCGGTTAAATGACCGCAAATATGCGAGCCGCAGCCTTGTACGGTTTCGATTCGCACAACGAGGTCAGGCCGAAGCCCGACGATGCCATGGCCAGCATTCCGGCTATCATCTTTGACGGCAATAGCCTGATACGCAAATGAACATGGTAAAGGAAGCGTGGTATTTTCCAGTTTACTAGCGAGGACTTTCCCCATGAGCTCGGAGACGTTCGCGAGAACCTCGACATAGACAAAGAAAACGTTTCAGGGAATCGAGACCCAGTCCGATAATGGATCTCAGCTTCCAACTCCCGAGTCGCCTACCCTACCCTCGATACCGCTGCTTTCGTTAGAACCGCGCTGAAGGCGATGGCGGTGACGATAAAGTCGTTCCGGGGCCGCTTAGTACAGGCTTTGGATCGGTCGTCGGCGAGGAGGGTTGCATGGTACGAGGGGCAATTGATCATAGCGGCAAACTGGTCACATAATTGGACACTCCTGCAGCATAACGGCTAGGTTTGGAGGCTTGCCATAAAGGGTATTATTCAAATAATGTTCTGCCGTTACTCGGGCGGTCCTTGGTATTCTATATGGTATATATCCATAGCATCAGCGGATACTCCTACTGATTTAGGGTGACCGTACTTCATCTCGATCAACCTCCCACAGGTCCAGGAACTTCTGTGGCTTATTTGCAACAAAGTCTTACGATCAACGGAAGGCAACGACGCCGTGCGGTATGGTAACATGGATTCCGAAATCGACATTGAAATTATTCGTAGTTTTCGGTCCCATGAGCCAGGCTCAGTGCTTCCAAGTTCCTGGAGGACTGTCATAGCCCAACCCGGTTATTATACGCATACCTACGAACAGAGCAAACACAGTGTCCAGGCACATCACTGGCGACGAGAGCAACGGCCTGCTAGCTACCTGACATTTGATCATGTCTGCTTGCAAGTGGGCTGCGGCGGTGGTTTAAATCTGATCTCGGTCAGACCAAGGTGTGTATTCGCAGATGCTGACACAACGACTCCGCTTGCCTCATGCAGCAATTTTTGCCGGTGCGAACCAATAGCCTTCGTTTTCCGGGGGGAGGTCTGGGATTGGATTCTCAACCCGATCCGAGATGCGATGAGACTATCACATCAAGTAATCCATTTCTAGCCCAGCCCAAAGAGGCCACCGCTACCCTCTTACGGATAGATATTGGGAGTCAGAGACAAATGTGCACCCAGATGCGCATGCGCATGGGGGATATATCTTGTTTTGCACCATGGACGAAAGAAAGGTCTTGCTTGTACGTAATATACGTCACAACGGTTGCATGGTGGGATATTGCCTGTAAAGCGATACGGGCATAACGGGGAAGTAGACGGGATGGGCTGGAATAGATAGGGGATGGGTACAAAAGGCTAAACCAGGCTGAGTAGAGCTGACCGCGTTGCCGCGCTGTAACCCTGTTCGATACCTATGCCTGGCAAGACTGGGAGACTTCGGAGAGGAGAAGGAGGAGAGGGGCAAAAGTGCTAGCGCTGGTGGAGGCTGGGGGATGGTGGAAGTGGAGGGGATGGGAATGGGTCGGGCAGAAAAAACGGATGTTCTGGGCTGGGGATATCTTGAACCAATGCCATGACACTACGGAGTACAGGTGGATATACTGATGGGAAGTTCAAGGGTGGCAGTTGCTACTAATAGCACGCAAAAAAAGGATATCAAAAATTGCGAGTCTGCCCTGTGATTCTTTAAGTATGAGTGGGAGGATGCGGCGGAATGTTACACGATGGGATTGCGTGTGTTGATTGTTTGGGGTCCGTTGGTCGGATGTTATTGTTGATGGATAAGATTCCGGGGTCCCGGTCACGACGGCGGAGCCCGGGGAGGCGGCCGACGGGCCCCTTTGCTGGGCTCGGCGGGATGCGTCGCATCTGGGCTCGTCTCTGTCTCGTCTTTTCTTATCAGCTCCGGGATGTAAGTACATTGGATACGGGTAAGTAAGTACGGAGTATACTGAGTGTCGATGACAGAACTACCGTAGGGGACGGGCTTGGAAGTAGCTCCCACACGCTGAAAAGATTCCAAACGGCGGGAAACCTGCCAAAACATAAAAAGTTGGTTAGATCTGCAAAGAGATGGCAAGAAGGATGCGGGATGCCAAGCTTTCAAAAGGCAAGATGCTACGGGATGTAGATTCCCTGGTGTGTCATTGGCCGGATGAGTCAGGCGATTGGCAAGCGACGGTTCGCTTACAACGTGTCGTGGTGGGATGAAAGAAAGCTCTGGGAAGGCTCGACTTGTAAGTTGCGCCTACCTTAACTTACCTTACCGTGCTTACCTTACCTTATGCCATATTGGTGCGGCTGCTAGGTACTTGCCTAGTGAGATGGATGGCAAATGACAACGGGAGAGGAAATGTCAGAGCTGCAAGGCAAGTGAAGCTAAGTCTACCTACGGAGTACTTGCCCTTCGGATATCAATTAGCTACCTTTGGGAAAGTACGTAGTATTACGGATACAAGTGCAAAGGGCGCCACTGCCATGCGAGGCGGTGGATCGCGCAATTACTGGGTGGATATCCAGGCGAATCTAGCCGCTTCGCGCTTCGCGGGCAACAACGGGGAGACCCTGGAAAGCAAGAGCGAGACTGGCTGACTGTGGACTGGGAATTCCTCTATCTCTCTCCCGTCCGTCTTTTCCATCCATGCTTGTTTTCCCATGGATGCGCTATCCATACTTCGTTACTTCGTACGCGTTCCCTGGCAGTGGCACCGTACTCCGTAGCCAAAGATGGTCTTATTCCCCAGCTTTTGCCTCGGGAAGTGCGCGCAGCCCACCCAGCCAGCTCCAGTCCAGGTCCTCAGCAAAGGGCGCGCGGGTGACGCTTCCGATTTCCTATCTATGCCTTAGACTAATAACTTTCTCGTCACCCCTCCACCGCCCACGTTCGTACCCTCCTCCTCTTCCGCCTCTTCTGCCTCCTTTCTTCTCGCCGAGTTTTCTCCTATCTGCAAGCTCTTGCTTATTCTCTTGAAAAGAACCTGCGATCAGGGAAAGTAAACCGAATCGTACGAGACGACCATCCGAACATTGGCATCCCGTTCCCGCGTAACAGACTACGTTAGCCCTCGCTTCTCCAATATCTCTCTTGGAGAAGCGCAAATTGGACGTTGGAGTTTCGGAGGCACGCCAAAGTAAACCATTGCACACCGATACCGGCCTGAGAAATCCTTCGTCGCATCCGACTGCGCGACGTCGTCTTACTTGAGATTCCCCGTTCGAAGCACCAAGACACGTGCAGATTATTGGTTGGAGTTACCCAGCGGCTTGCGCAACTCTCATTGAGATCAAGGCGAGAGGACGACGTTATAGTACGGCGGAGAACAAGGTGTTATTGACCTCCGCATCTTTACACCTACACTCGAAAGCCGGTCAGCAACAACTGCGCCATGGGGGACGACCGCAGCATTCCCATCAAGGCGGCTTCTTCGAGCCGCGACTTTGTCGCCCAGCTCAGCTCGTCTTTCATGACGGGAACCCCGCCCGCACAAGAGCTCCTGGCAAGAGATTTGGCAGAATGCTCAGAAGACGAATACGTCGACGAGAATGAGGATGCCATCGGCTCCGACGACGAGGACGTGTCCGCCGAGGGTCCTCTCTTTTACCGCCGCCCGAGCGGTGTCGCATTCGGCACCTCCCGCCCCGTTATGAACCCGCAACCGATATACGCCGCCGAGGAACCACCAGTTCTCACGAGAGTCGAAATGAAGCAGTCGCGCGATGCCGAGCTGAGTCTGTTGCGTGATAACCATCTTTTGCCTCCCAAGCATGCCCGAGAGGAAAACGAGCCATTCTATCGCCGTGCCTACAGACGCCTCTTCAGCACAAAGGTTCCACTCGAGCCTTACGATGAAGAGGCACCCCAGACCATCGTTCGTCGACCGTCTGAATCGACCCCTCTATTGTCCGGAGCTCCTGCGCCAGATGCTGATGGCCATGGGACCCTCAATGAGCAGTGGGAAGCGGCAGTCTCGACGGGCCAACTTCGCACTACTTGGCAGCGCGAGGCCAAGACCATCATCCAGTATGCCAGTCCGCTCATTGTTACCTTCATGCTGCAGTACTCGGTCAATGTCGTTTCAATCTTTGCCGTAGGACACATTGGAAAGATAGAACTCGGCGCCGTGAGCTTGGCAACCATGACAGCGACTATCACCGTTTACGCGCCCTTCCAGGGTCTCGCGACGAGTCTCGATACCCTCTGTGCGCAGGCGTACGGCTCCGGACACCGCCATCTCGTCGGACTGCAATTCCAACGCATGACATATTTCTTGCTCATGTGCTTTGCCCCGCTGGCGGTGTTGTGGTTCTTCAGTGAATCAGTGTTGCGGCTCGTCATCCCGGAACCTGAGTCTGCGCGACTGGCCGGCCAGTATCTGCGCATGTTGATCCTGAGCGGACCGGCCTTCGTCTTCTTCGAGGGCGGAAAGCGGTTTGTGCAGGCGCAGGGTCTGTTTCAGGCCACCACCTGGGTCCTATTGGTCGCTGCGCCCATCAACATCCTGCTGAACTGGCTGTTTGTCTGGAGGCTGGGATGGGGTTTCATCGGAGCTCCTGCTGCGGTTGTCTGCACCCAGAACCTGCTTCCGTTGCTGCTGTTCCTTTACGTGCGCTTCATTGACGGATATCAGTGCTGGGGCGGTTTCAGCAAACGAGCTCTGTCGAATTGGGGCCCGATGCTTCGGTTGGCTTTGCCGGGCATGGTCATGATTGAGGCCGAGTACATGGCTTTTGAGATCCTGACTCTGTTCTCGAGCCAGTTTGGTCCGGAATACCTGGCAGCCCAGAGTGTCGTCGTCACGCTATGCGCTATCACCTACCAGATCCCATTCCCCGTCAGCATCGCGGCGTCCACCCGAATCGCCAACCTCATTGGTGCCGGGTTGGTAGATGCGGCAAAGATTACCGGCGCAGTGGTAAGTTCATTAGCTCCCCCCTCCATTACACGCTCCAGGAAAACCTGGTTTCGGAAATCATATTCTAACTGATTCGACAGGCATTCGCAGCAGCTCTGGTTGTGGGCGTGTTCAACGTCATTCTCTTTGGCAGCTTGAGATTCCACCTGCCAAGACTGTTTACCAACGATGAAGAGGTCATTGCCATTGTGGCCAACGTGCTTCCGCTGTGTGCGTTGATGCAGGTCTTTGACGGCCTATCCGCGGGAGCACACGGCTTGCTGCGTGGCATTGGCCGCCCTTCCATCGGTGGCTATGCGAACTTGACGGTATACTACCTCATTGCGATGCCAATCTCCTTTGGGACCGCGTTTGGTCTTGATTGGAAGCTCAAGGGTTTGTGGCTGGGCGTCACGATTGGACTTGCCTTGTAAGTGCCCCGTCTCTTATTTGGTTTCTTACTCCATCTCTTCCCTCCGACTTCTTGATTCTCCGGACATGGGATGAGAGACGTACAAAGTGCGTATGAGAGGAACTTGGCTGACTCGTGTATCTTGTCATAGGGTCGCAATTATCGAGTATTCGTTCGTATACTTCACGGACTGGCACAAGGCGGCCAAAGAGGCGGAGTCGAGAAACCAGGCCGAGTGAAACGTCCTTGGCCAAGACTTCGTTCATGACTTTTTACGTATACCCCGGAATCGGTCAGCAGGGTCATGATGCCTGTTTGGCTACAAATTGGTGATTTAATGATTGACTGTCGAAAATGTACGTCTGGATATATCAGATATATCCTGGTTCATATCTAGTAGGCCTTGAATTTCTGGCTTGGTCATGATTAGCTAGCAAGCGAGCGAGCATCGCAAAGCACAGCATAACTTTGGAAGAAATTTACGGAAGCGGGAGAAGAAGAGAAGAATGATGCACAGATGATACGAATGCGGACTCGGCCGTTGCAATGCCATGTCAAAGTGTCTGCGTTGTTCTCGCTCGAGAGACCAAGTCAGGCAAGCTGGTGCATCCTTTGGTTCCATAACTTCCGGTAGCATGGCGTGTGATCCTGTGACGTCTGTGGGAAGTTTCCGCTCAGATGCTGACGGACGTCCGTGATGGTTCGCGACCTGTCAGAACCGCGTGGGGTAAGGCAGAGAAGCGGCTTGTAAGAGTCTAAGCTGGAAACTTCCTGACGATTTCTTCCTAGCGGTGCGAAAACGCATCAGGTCCAATTAGAGCAGAGATGTACCTGGATAATCCTCCGTTCGACGATGAGGCTGAGAAATCCTTCCCCTTCGAGAAGCCCTGGAAGATGCAATTAGAAGCCCGTTTCTCTCCGTAAAAGTTTCCGGATCCTCCAAGTGAAACTTTTGAGTTATGGTGCCGAGTTATGGTGCCAGTGCGGAAGCTCTCTCCAACTCAGGGACCGTTTTGCGGCCTGGGCAGCGCAGAGAACCACACCTCCAAAAAGGTAAGCTAAGCCAACAAGACAGGGATGCGGGAGATTGGCAAATTGGTGCTACGGCGAAAACCAGTGACAAACATCAATAGTCGGCTCTGTGAGTGCGAATTGGAACTGATTTTAGGTGGCCCGCCTGCTCGCTCTGCCACCGGGAGAACGAATGGCGGGTGCAGGGGTGTGAGGGGCACTGGACATTTTCGAACAGTTTCCCGCCTTGGAGGATTAGAGGGGGAAGGGGAAGAAGAAGGTCAGAAGGGGAGACCCCTCCTTTTCTGCGAATCGCTACATGGTACTAATTTCTCGTCCCTGCGCAACCTCTCTCTTCCACTCTCGCACATTCGCAACTTCGGACGGGGGAAGTTCCGAACAGACCTACTCTTTTTCTCTCTCTCACATAATTGCCTGTCGGTCTTTGCGCAACTTTATAAGAAGAGCAGTAAGCCCCTCTACCTCCCACCCCTTTGTGCGCATGCGCGAAAGCTATCTCTGTAGCTGTAGCTAGCTGTACAGAAAAAAAGTTTCGAAATTGGGAAGCTGACACAACACGCGACACTAGACGGAGTACACAACAAGACCTCCTCTCCCGCGGTCAAATACGAAAAGACAAAGATGTCTACTACCACCACGATCACGACGACGGCCAACGAGGGCATCACGGCCGAGTCGATTCTGCGCCTTTTCCCCGACATCGACACGAGCACAGAGGCCCTCTCCGGTCACGATGCCGAGCAAATTCGGCTGATGGACGAGGTCTGCATTGTGTTGGACGAGAATGACAAGCCTATTGGAAATGCGAGCAAGAAGGCCTGTGAGTAGCTTCTCCTGTCCTCCTGGGCCGTCTGCCGGGTTCGCGTTGTGTATAAACTCCCTCGCACGAGTTGGTTGTTGCGGTGACTAGCCAAGCGCTGCCACCTTGTGACAAGGACAGAACGAGAGCGCGCAAAGGGAAGAAATAGAAGGGGGAACCGCAAGACAACAGAGTCAACTGACACTGAACCCCCAAACACAGGCCACCTCATGACCAACATCGACAAGGGCCTCCTCCACCGCGCTTTCTCCGTCTTCCTCTTCGATCCGGAAACCAACCGCCTGCTCCTGCAGCAGCGCGCGACGGAGAAGATTACGTTTCCCGACATGTGGACCAACACGTGCTGCTCC
The DNA here is from genome assembly GCA_001563135.1 of Colletotrichum simmondsii. Lineage (NCBI taxonomy): Eukaryota > Fungi > Ascomycota > Sordariomycetes > Glomerellales > Glomerellaceae > Colletotrichum > Colletotrichum simmondsii. The sequence continues at coordinate 94,905 of JFBX01000728.1, read as the reverse complement.
CACCCGCTGGGCATCCCCGGCGAGACGGGCGCGAACCTCGAGGACTCGGTCGCGGGCGTCAAGCGCGCCGCGCAGAGGAAGCTGGAGCACGAGCTCGGTATCGACCCGAAGCAAGTGCCCTTTGACGACTTCCACTTTCTGACGAGGATCCATTACAAGGCGCCTAGCGATGGCAAGTGGGGAGAGCACGAGAGTATGTTTTACCCTTCTTTTCCATTCCTCTTCTCCCAGGAAGTCTGGCCAGAGAAGTAATGTATAATCTTTGCTAACTCTGTCACAGTTGACTACATTCTCTTCATCAAGGCCAAGGTCGACCTCAAGCCCAACGAGAACGAGGTCCGCGCGACGCAGTACGTCAGCGCCGACGAGCTCAAGAAGCTGTTTGAGGACCCCCAGCTCAAGTTCACCCCCTGGTTCAAGCTCATTTGCAACTCGATGCTGTTCCAGTGGTGGGAGAGTCTCGACTCTGGGCTGGAGAAGTACACCAACGAGCAGGAGATTCGTCGCATGTAAAGGAGAACGGATGACTGATTTCCTGATGGCAAAAGAGATCTGGCAAACGTGGAAGGACCCCAACGGTCCGTCATGAGAGAGCATTAGACGTGGAGTTTTGTCTCTTTGTTGCAGTTTTTCTTCTCCGTCTCCGTCTCTCTATATCTTGCATGTGGCGGCCAAAAAAAATGGACACTGTTTAAGTGTTTCCTGCCCTTTTTTTTATTTTCCGAATTTTCATAATCCTAGATATCCCCCCTTTTTGATCACATGAATACGACTTGGGGCGCTGGCTGCTGGCCACGTTGAATTGAAAAACTTTGTTCTAATGGAAAATGTGTCCTGGTGATAGATGATGGCGGAGGAGATCTCAAGTTATGCTTGTTGATGAGAACGGGCTAGCGGGGATTTCTACTTCGTCCCTTCTCGTGGAACGCCAAAAACTGGTGGTAGAGGAGTCGTTGGGAGCAACGCGGAGTCTCTAGGCGTAGGGAGATTTGTCTCGGGATGGCTGTTTGTTTTGAGTATGCGGCTGGAGGGAGGCTGCGTTACTAAGAGGGGCTTTCTAGATTCTTTTTTGATGCTCGATGATGGATGCCGGAGGAGCTTTTCCCTGCAACGGGAGCGTGGTACGCTAATCACACGTTGGAGTTGCTACATGAGGCCGTCGTGGATGATTATGTGGCAGCTTTTAGTTTCGTTCATCTTTGGGTTAGTGCTTCATGAGAATGGGGAGAGGCTTCCGCAATGCTTTGATATCTGCGAGATAGCAGAGAAGGTTGATACGTCTGAAGATTAGCATTCTATTGTAGTTGGGGATTTTGGAATCAATTGCCCCTCGAACTTGCGTGCCGCTGGATACTCGAAATGCTCGAAGGAGAACCTCAGTCCAGTATTTCACATTCGTTCTATCGATGCCGCGAGCATAGAACCTACATCGTAATTCCAATCATTGACTTATCTTGATGGCCATCGTCGGAAAAGCGCGGACAGTCTGTTTCTGCTGGTCACGTAAATATGCTGAATTTTGTCCACCAAAAGTTTGCCATAATAAGAATAAACCCATACCAAAATAGTAAAGTATTTGATTAATCTGGTTAGAAAAAATCGTCTCCTTTCAAATGTCAAATAATCCTAATAATCTAAGACATAATCCGAGGAAGAGAGTCCCGACATACGAGCACCTGAATTTTCTCTGAGTAGCCTCATCCTCAATATGAACCACTTGATAGCCTATAGTTTCTGCCTTGGATGGCCATGCCTTATGCCTTTAAAGCTAGGGAATGATTGTCTGAGGCGTGCTTCAGAGCGCCCGTCGGTGGCCATGAGTCTATGTTGTGGACTTTCCACTCGTTTGGAGAGCGAGGGAGACCTTGGTTTCCAGATATGGTTGTTGTATTCGTCATGGCTGCTGGACGAAGGAACGCAATGTAGACTCTAGGGTGTTGGGTCACAGGCCATACACTGCTCGGGTGAGCTCTACCATCACCGGTGTGGAGTCATTGACAAATATAATGATTATTGACGGGATAATGAGCAATTAAGACTCGTCATGAACAAATTGGAAAGATGAGCAGCAGTTTAGGTAATCGTGAGGTAGACCTCAGTGATGACACTGCTGTCGTCAACCAGTGAAAACAAAACGCCCTTGCCTGTGTAAATACGCCAATGTATGTATTTACGCACCTATGCAGACAGATAGATGTACTTTGACGAGTGGAACTGAAGCTTTCCCCGCCAGACTCAGATGAAGAGTTCCGGCTTACGCCTATCATGGCAAATAGTATCAAGGTGGTTCCAAGTCCCAAATCCACCAGAGAATACAAAAACGATGTCTCGATGCGCTGTACATCGCAAAGCTGAACTTTTGTCACGCAGATTGCTGAAAAGGCTGGGTGAGGGGTCTTCATTGAGTGACATACTGTGAATAAAACGACTTGAACTGATTGGGTGCCTCAAAAGAATTATGTTCTTACCTTGGGTGCCCAGGCATCTTGATGTCAGAAACAACGTTCATTCCCAAAACAACGTCAAGGTAGGTACGTTGTTAGCGCGACATGGAATATGCCCATGTCTTCGGACTTGCCCAGGTTATGGGTTGCACCTTCCATTCACTCGCATCTTGCTTCGATGCTGGGCCGGGCAAGCACGATGATGTAATATGGGTGACATCAACCCGCTGTTCTGGACTGGCAAGTTCCATTCCATTCCATCTCGTTCAACCTACATCAGTAACGACACTGCTGTGCAATGGCGAACTCAATTCTATGAGGCTTTCGCTCTACTTCTTGAAAATGCCCTCAAAAGCCTTCTAGAAAGGGCTGGTCTCACTCCCAGGAGCTCTTCTGGGGTTTCGTATGTATACATGCCATTCGCTTGCAACTTCGTTCCTCGCAGCTAACTCGGAGCAGAGGTCGGAGAAACCCTGTTATCCATCATTCAAAAACCACAAACGGCACAAACGAGCGCCAGTCTGGCAGCACGAGATTCCCGAGAGCAAGACACACAATCGATCTACCAACGATGAGCGCCGAGTAATACGAAGCAGCAGTGCCCAACCAACGGATCAACGGTTCAACGATGCTCACATCACTCCTCATACTTGGCAGAGCACTGCATATGCACCCCACGTGCGAAGGATGGCGCGGTAGTCCAGCTGGCTTATCTCATTACTCGTCACTGCATCTGCACCTCTTATCTCGGCAACATTCCTCGTCTCTACCCACACAACGCAAACCAGCAGAGCCTCCAAGACGCCAAGACTCTCCGCCTGACATCCACAGCAACTCATCCCGCGCAGGTGTTTGTTGGGCCAAGCCTGGGAATGGGAGCTGATTCCCACCATCTCAATGAATCCTTTTTCCCGGGCTGAAGCCCAAGCTGGAGCGGCCGCGGGACACGGAACCCGCCACTGTGTGCGGTGCATCCGGACACCGAACCCGGGAACGCCGTGGACCCTGACGGAGCTGATAGGGATCAGTGGGACGCATTGGCCGCAGGAGGTGCCACCACATACTATGCCGTTATTGGCATGTACAGCCGCTGCGATTGGTCGGGTTCGGGAGTTATGTGACGGTTGATCCAAAGATACAGGCCACAGGCCACTCCCAATTGACGATCTCTAGGATACCTGACCCAACGACAGGGTCTCGCCAGCCTGCCTTTCCCCGCACACCGGCTGTCTTCCTCCATCTCCATCTCCCGTCGCCGAGACATGGTCCAGTGAGGAAGCCCTGCTCTGCGGCATCCGCCGATGCTCCTCAACCATTCAACCACGCTGTTATTAATCAGGCCGCTTCTACAAGATCATCCTCTGCACTAGGTGGAAGCGAGCGGCGTTGGCTAGACCTGCATACCCGTACGCACCAGGTCGGGATGGCCACCACCAGTCCTGATGCGGTACACGAACACATGCCCAAATCTCCACTGTCAACGGCCTGGTCTGTTGCTTGAAAGCTGCAGCCCAGGTCACCCCAGCCCGCCCTCCCCCTCATCAACGTTTACGCCGCTGTCCTCGTGCCACCTACTATTACGGCATATCCTGATAGTTTGAATCCCATCAGCATGGTTCTGGCTAGTGTTGAGGCAAGCCAAGCCGGGTATCAAAGGTGCAAAGGTAACTTGCCCGCATACTGTCGGTGCAAGCAGCATGGCACGCCTGGCTCCCCTCCCTGCTCTGTGCCGTGCGGGCATCATTGATGGTCGATCCATAGTTCTCGCCGTGTTCAGCTCCTCACCCCTGTTAGAATCAACAAACAACGTAGAGTATCAACCACCGCCACCGCAGAGTCTCACAGGTGCGTGTTGATCCAATGCCCTGTGCCTATCTTTCCGTACCTACCCTCAACGTCCTACATCCCACAATTGCTACTGTCTCAAGGTCTCTCAGCTATCTGCAGACCATCCCGCGCAGGAGTTCCTTAACTCTCTCCACAACCTCCACTCCCCCCATCATCCCAGCTTGTAGTCTCACTCCCACTCTCCCTCGCACTCACTATCTCTCAGACTTCTGCCAGCCTGCCCCTAGTTTGTCTAGTGAAACTCCCCAAGCTACATAACCCCCCAGCTCCTCTCCGCTCCTCACCTGGCCCCCCTTCCGCTCCTCTCCTCTCCTCATCTTATCGTGATACGCTTTGGATAGGCTCTCACCAACAACACTGTTTGGCTTCCTACCAAGACAAGGATAAGGATCAAAGTCCTTTCTGCATCGAGAGTTCCTCGTCTCGAAGGCCCCAAGAATAGGGGGGCAGATCTCTGGACACGATCACAGCCGCGAGCTGTGCTTTGTTGCTAGACTGCTACTCACTGGTCTCGACCAACATTCAATACCAACGTCCATTCACATACTCTCAAACTCTCAACACGATACTCCTTCAATCAACGTCATTTGACAATCTGCCTGACAACATCCACCCACCAAATTTCTTTGCCCGTTTATCGCATATCGCGTATCGTGAAGACACTGCTGTCTCCCGCGTCTTGCTGACGACCCCATCCCTCAAACATCGAACCTCAACAAGCCTACCTAGCCAAAGGACGTAACCCGTCAAAATCATTATTGATGTCGGTTGACCTTCGTACAAGCCTCAATTGCCTTCGCCATCCATCCAGGTTTATGCCCGTCTCGAGAACACAACTCTCGAGAGACCATACGGGTGATAGTATACAGAATTTAAGTACGTCGGGTTCAAGCTCACTACTGAGTGTCCCACCGCCAGAGTGAGATAGAGAGGCCCGTAATAGCGCTGACAAAGAAACCAAACAGATTCGTGAATAAGACAGGCTCTCCTGTCGAAAATTGAAGCCCGTCATGGAGCACGTAAGCAAAAGCGTCACCCTTGTCGAGCTCAAACGTTCTCTCGTGCCCCCGAAATGGGAGGATACCGTGCGTGTCATTGGCATGTCGGAGTGCAAGGAGGCCGGCCTTTCGCTGGCCCACGCCTTTGCTGCTGATGATCTTAGCCAGTATCTCCTCGATGCAGACGATATGGCGAACCTATCGGCCGAGTCAAAGTGGAAGCTGCACGTCGACATCATGACGTACATCGCAGCCGCCCACTCTCTAAACGGTATTGTCACCACCATTGGCTCGGATTACGATGCCGTTGCGCTGTGGTGAGTTTGATGTCTCAGTTTCTTCCTGCTTTGCTCATGGAGCCATGGCATCTCATGACGGCCCTCTCCCGCTTGCGAGACTTTCCCTGTCCAAAAGCAATATTGGACTAACATCAGACGGATCATGATAGGATGCCTCCTGGAAAGGACACTGATGGATGGTTGACTATCCTCCGCAGCGGGTTGTGGCGGCTCTATTTCCAGCTATCTGTGGAAGCTAGACGTCGATACTACGACGAGCTACTGCCTCTGCTGCATGACACCAAGCTGGAGGTCATGGGCGAGCGGGACAATGATTGCTACTACCTGGTCTACCTAGGGACCAAGCCCAACGCCCGGGGCAAGGGGTATGCGAAGAAGCTGCTCAACGACATGATTGAGAGGGTACGTTGAAGGATCGCCACCTGGATTCTTTTCACACCTGTTGCATCTGGCAAACAACATTCGGCCGTGTAACAGCATTGTATCTTGGATGTGCCCTGACTAACTCTCGAAACAGGCCGACGCGGAAAATCGTGCCGTCTACCTCGAGTCCAGCTCTCTGTCCAACAACGAGTACTATCTCAAGTATGGCTTCGAGTTTAAGCGCGAGATCCGGATGACGCGTGGAGATACACCCGTCAGCCTCTTCATCATGGTCCGCGAACCACGCGCGTACAAGAGCGGGGGAGGTCAGACGTTCTCGACCGTAGTCTCGAGCAACATCAAGCTGCAGATCAATGCTGTGATGAAGGAGACGGCCAGGGTCTGAATCGGCGGAGGGTGTTGAAGTTGTGAGCATCCTCCATCCTTCCTTTCGACCTGGAAATTGGTGATGTGATGTGTGTGCTGTGCGTTTTGTTTCTGCGTGTCCGGAGGCTGTGTGGTGTTACCTGCCTCTTTTTTGTCGACGATCCCTTCATTCATGGCTGCGGTCCTTGTGCGCAATGCTTGCCACCTGTGTCTCATGCTGACCACAGCCCGACTTTTTAACATTGACCTGAATGGGCGCGTCTGGTTCAACACCAACGCTCATGCGTTTGAAACTCACTGTCCCTACTGCAGCGGCGATGGAATGATGTCTTTGTCGATTTTTACGAATGTTTTTGGATTTCGTCCTTTTAGTTTGCTTGTATCTACCGACTAGCTCTAGCCCTTCATTAGAATACTGACCGATTCAATCATTTCAATCATATCAATGTTTTGCGGTCCTTCCGCTGGTCCTGCCCTTTTCAAGGCCCTCACTCGTGACAGCGTACCGACGCGGTTGCTGACATCATGGGTGACTCGACACTCCCGGTGAAGCCACCTTTTGAGACTTTTCCCCTCTGCCCAAGGGACCTGTCCTCCCCACTTAGCAATTCTGATAGGTCCCTGACGCTTTTTCGATCCGCACCCATTCTTGTTTCCGCACACCTTTTTGGCTTCCGCAACTAGTAGTCGAGGATAGCCCAAGTCTCGTCGTCAATGGTGGTGTAAATCAGACCCTGGGAGAGCAGCTCGTCCGCCGCATCTATCGTAGCCCGCATAGCCAATCCCGCACCGCTCGAAATCTGGTTCAGGTGCACGCCCTCGTTGCCGCCGGGGGCATTGTTGATAAAGTTGAACATCTTTTGCGCGTTCGCCGAGACACCCCTAAGCTTGGATGCCTGCGCGGGGTTACCGCCGCCGGCCGCCGCACCACCGGCACCGTATCCATCCCCGCCGTCAACGAACATGCCGTCCTCGCCGCCTCCTGCACCGCCGTTCGCTGCGGGACCGCTGCCGTCGGCGTTGAGGGGTCCCTTTGTGAAGTAGAGGTGGACGTAGGTGGCCTCGAGGAGGTGGTAGTTGACCTCGTTGAAGTCGGTGACGGGGCGGATAAAGTGCGCGCCGACGTGTCGTTTGCCGTTGAACGATTTCAGGCGGCCCCAGACGCGGACGTGGCCCTCGAGCTCGAGCTTCTCGTCGGCGTCGTCCTTTTTATCCGTGTCGACCCATTTTTTGACCTCGATGAGCCCCGTGCCGTCGTCGAGCTTGAGGGTGATGTTTGTGGGCTGGGGCGAGATCTGGCGGATCTGGGCGACAAAGGTGACCTGGGTGACGGTGGCGCCGTCGATCTTGAAGTCGGCGCCCGGGTAGGCTTCTTCGGCGTCGATGACCTGCTTGATTGTGACGGGGCGGAGGGATTCTTCGCTGTAGGCCTTTCCGCCGCCGGCGCCCTGGGAGCCACCGCCGGCACCGCCTTGGGAGCCGCCGTAGACGAAGCCGCCTGCGTCGTCGCCCCCGCCTGCGCCGTAGGAGGTTTTTGTGAAGCCGCCGTATGAAGCTGTGTGGTGAAGGGTAAGTGGTTAGTTGAGGAGCTTTCGAGGTTAGGGGAGTGGGGCTGATGTACTCATTGTGCCCGTTGTATCTCTGAGGGGAAGTCTATGGATTGTCGTGAATTTGTGTGAGGTCGACGGGGGGTGGTGCTCTTGGGGGTAGAGGACGACGGGATGGTGGTTGTGGTGGGATGTGGTGGTGGTGAATGGGTTGGGTGGTTTTGAACGGGAACGCGTCTTTTTGCCTGGCGACGCGACTGGGGGTTTAATTGATGTGCACGACGTGCAAAGTGCCACCCGCTGCCCGCTGTGGAATGTTGGTGCCCCGCGTTGAGACCATGACTGGATGAAAGCTGAGGGTGGGGGGCTCTGAGGTCGAAGATGACATAAGCTAGATGGGATGGTCTGTGCTGAAGGGTACCGGTTATCGGGAGCCGACTGACTTCAGCTGTGGTCTTCAGTCGAGATAGGTAGGTTTATACGGTGAGTGAGTGAACGAGTGCTTCACTTTACCGAGACATTATTGAGTAATCAAAAAAGATTGAGTACTAGCAACTAAGGTATTAATGAGGTTATGTGAGATTGGATGTAGTGGCTCGAGTGTCAACAGTGCACTGATTACAGATCCTTAATTCTGAGGTATGAATCCAAGGTATCGACATGTAATGATGTCTGCTAAACAATCTTCCCGACCCAGCACATGTCTCTCACCTCCAACTCATCTTGTATTGGGAAGCAATTCGGCAACTATAGTGACTCTCTGACCTTGTAAGTCGCTGACTTTAGTGCACAATAGAAATGCGAATCACATGAATTCTAGATGAGGCCAAGTGAGGTTCCATGAGATTCTCTCCAGGTTGACTGACCGGTGTGGCGGTTGTCACTGCTCCGATTAGCCTCGGCTGACGGCGATTGCGGAGGGTCCCGCACTACCAGGGCCCCCACAACGGCTTTAACAGCGACTGGATCACTGAAGCTGGACCGCCTGGAGGATGTGGCCCGACGCCTGGAGTGCCGCGACCAGGGAGCTCCTCCTCCTCTTTCTCGGGACTTTGGGGGTGGGCGAACATCCAACGTTGGCGCCGGGCGTTGCTTCTGACATCAACCATCCCAGCACCTCCAAACCCAAATTCCCCTTTTGCCTTTCCAGTCTTCCATCTCCATTGTGACAACATCCCACCCATCAGAGCCACGCCATTGAAGTAGCATTTTCTTTCGACTTCCACCGTATTCCCATACTTTGAACTTGTCATTTAGAACAGCTATCTCGCTATCCGATATACCCTCCCCATTGCTATCGTCACCGTTGCCAGGCAAGGTGCACGTAAATCAACAACCAACTCGTACATCACACGACATCACCAACAACTGACTCCCACATGGCGCGATCTCAAACGAAAACCCTCCCCGTCATCCCCCTCGCCCGCGGCACCATCCTCCTGCCGGGCGTCGCACAGCGCATCCCCGTCACCGCCGCCCGTCCCGACATCCCCGCCCTCCTCGCGAACGTCTACACCCGCGCTGCTTCTGCGGCCCCGAACGAGCGCATCGACTCTGTCCCCATCGCCTGCGTTCCCGTCTCTTCCCCCTTCGTCGGCCCCAACGGCCAGCTTCTCATCCAGGATGCCGACCAGATGGATGAGTCCCTCATCAAAGAGGTTGACCCCGGCACCGCTCGCAAGTCCGATCTCTACAACTATGGCGTAGCCGCCCGCATCACAGGCATCGAAGGAAGGGGGACCGCCGAGTTCGCCCTGCGGGTGGAAGGCGTTGCAAGAGTTCGGGTTGAGAAGGTCACGCAAGAGAGGCCTCACTTTGAGGCCAAGGTCAAGTACTTTCATGATGAAGGTTCGCCTGCCCCTCTGTCTGCCCAGATCATAATGAACCGCAGATGATCGCTAACGATTTGCGCAGTAACGACGGATGCTCAGATGCAAGAACTCTTCTCCCTCCTTAAACTTCGATCCCGAGAACTCGTAACGATCCTTCGCATATCCGCACTCCTCCCCAGAAGCCCAGACAGTCCCGGCGGTCTGTCTCCCCTGTTGACGAGGAGGCTCGAGATGTTCATCAACAAGAAAGAACTCAAAGATGCCGGTCAGCTGGCAGACTTCATGGCCAACATTGTTGAAGCTTCATACGAGGAGAAGCTCGAGGTCCTAGCGGCCCTCGATGTCAAGGTTCGCCTTGCCAAAGTTATTGAGCTCCTTGACCGACAGGTCAGCGGGATCAAGAACAACTTCAAAATCACCACCTTCACCAGCGTACCCGTGCAGTTCCTCGATAAGATCAACGATAAGACATCACGCCGTGTCGGTCCCAACGGCGCTCCGCTGCCACCCAACACCATGTTTCCTCCAGGCCCCAACGGCGTCATGGGCCCCAACCAAGACGACGACCAGGAGCCCAACGAGCTGGAAGAGCTCAAGAAGAAGCTGGACAAGGCTCAGCTCCCACCCGAACCCGCCAAGATGGCGCAAAGGGAGTTGAGGAGACTGAAGAAGATGATGCCTGGTAACCAAGAATACCAGGTCACTCGCACTTGGCTGGATGTGCTCTCCGAGATTCCCTGGACTGCAACCACGGATGACAGACTGGGACCCGACACACTCGCGAGAGCTCGCAAGCAATTGGATGAGGACCACTACGGCCTGGATAAGGTCAAGAAGCGTTTGGTCGAGTACCTGGCCGTGCTGAGACTCAAGCAGTCCATCAACGATGATGTTGAGGAACAGATCAAGCAGGCAGAGGCGGAAGCGGCTCCCCCGGCCGAACCTGAGAAGGAGAAGGAAGAGGACGCTGAGAAAGCGAAGAAGGAGGAAGCCAACGTCGAGTTGGAGGAGCGTGCGAAGCTGGCCAACACTAAGATCGAGGTTCTACGATCAAAGCGGATGGTGGACCGGTCGCCTATCATGCTCTTGGCCGGCCCTCCTGGTGTTGGCAAAACGAGTTTGGCAAGATCTGTCGCCATGGCGCTGGGCAGGAAGTTCCACCGAATCTCGCTTGGCGGTGTCAGAGACGAAGCTGAGATTCGTGGTCACCGCCGGACGTACGTGGCGGCCATGCCTGGTCTGATTGTTCAGGGGCTCCGAAAGGTCGGCGTGGCAAATCCCGTCTTCCTTCTCGATGAGATTGACAAGTTGGGCATGTCCAATGTTCACGGCGACCCGTCTGCAGCTATGCTCGAGGTCTTGGATCCCGAGCAGAACAACTCATTCACTGACCACTACGTCGGTCTGCCCATCGACTTGAGCAAGGTGTTGTTCATCGCCACGGCCAACAGCCTAGACACTATCCCAGCCCCCCTCCTTGACAGAATGGAAACAATCTATCTGCCGGGATACACAACGCTCGAGAAACGCCACATTGCCATGCAGCACCTCGTGCCCAAGCAAATCCGGGTCAACGGACTTTCGGACGACCAGGTCAACTTTGACAAGGAAGTCGTGTCCAAGATCATCGAGTCTTACACCCGTGAATCAGGAGTTCGTAACCTGGAGCGCGAGATTGGCTCTGTCTGTCGTGCTAAGGCTGTCGAGTTCGCCGAAGCCAAGGACGGAGGTCAACTCGGGACTTACAAGTCACAACTCACAGTCGACGACATCGAAGAAATCTTGGGCATCGAAAAGTTTGAGGAGGAAATTGCCGAGAAAACAAGCAAGCCCGGCATCGTCACCGGTCTGGTAGCGTACAGTTCGGGCGGCAACGGTAGCATCCTCTTTATTGAGGTTGCCGACATGCCTGGAAACGGCAGCTTGCAGCTTACCGGTAAGCTGGGAGACGTGTTGAAGGAGAGTGTTGAGGTCGCTCTGTCCTGGGTCAAGGCGCACGCGTACGAGCTGGGTCTGACGTCGGAACCGGCCGCGAACATCATGAAGGAGCGGAGCATCCATGTCCATTGCCCTTCAGGCTCGATCCCCAAGGACGGTCCCAGCAGCGGTATGGCGCAGGCCATTGCTCTAATTTCTCTATTCTCCGGCAAGCCTGTACCTCCTACAATGGCCATGACGGTATGTCTTTCCCAAGTGACAAAGTGGATGACAATCGCAAAACCGGTACACTGACACAACATTCTGTACTACAGGGCGAGATATCCTTGCGCGGCCGTGTGACTGCCGTCGGGGGCATCAAGGAGAAGCTCATTGGCGCACTCCGAGCTGGTGTCAAGACGGTGTTACTCCCCGCGCAGAATCGCAAGGATGTGAAAGATCTCCCCCAGGAGGTCAAGGATGGCTTGGAGATCCTCCACGTCAAGTAAGTCTTATCCCAACCCCTCCCCAAAAATGTCTTGCATTTCTGTATCTCTCTCGCTTCTTGAAGTCGTACCACCCTCTCACCAACTACCCCGTTTCCCATTGGCGCCGTGCTCCCGACGCGGTGATCCCTTTGCCTGCCGCTATGACCCCTGGTCCTGGAACCGTTCTTCACAATGTGCCGTGTGACTGACCTTCTTGTCCTACTCCAGTCATGTCTGGGAGGCCATCCGACTCGTCTGGCCTGATTCCCAGTGGCCTGGCGCGGAGCCCTACCCTCCCATTGAGAGCCGGTTGTAGATTGGTAAAATAAGGGGTGGAGGTGTATGTGATGCTCCCTCAAGACCATGCACGCCGCGAACACTCACTTGTTTTGTATTACTCAACATCATCGCCACTACCATCAATTTTCAACCGAGCCGACCTCTCCTGCCACGACTGAGACTGTATGTAACGAAAGGGAAGGGAAGCGGCATTGCACACATCACACACTGGGTAGTATGGCCATTCGGGTTCGTTTCGGCGTTTTGATAGGTGTCTCGGGGCGTCGCGGGACGGGCGTCCAAGACATTTGACTTGTCCCGTCTCGCCGCGACGTGTACTGTCTTTGTTCATAATGCGTGTTGCTAAATGAGAATGCTACGTGTACATGTTTCTCTTTGGATCGGTTCATAGGTTCTACAATGGCATTCGTTTCCAGAGACTCGAGTACGATTAACCGCGCGTCACGTTGTAGTTGACTAGCGCCGCGAAACCGTATGCAAATGTTGGAGTGACTCCTTTTGCTCTGCCACGATATTTCGCGACGGTGTACATGTGTGTTTGATGATGATGGGTTACTAGACTGAGTTGTGCTGGCCTCGTCTACGAAGTAGGGACATGTACCTCGGGCAGAGATGAGATTTCCTCCTTTCTCCGGAGTCTGCAGCATCGACGACACCACCTCGGGTCATGTCCCAGATATAGTGCTTGCTCGCTTTAGCTATGCTGTGCGATGTGTAAACATTGAATGGTCTCTTGAGGTTTGGATGAGAACCAAGAATTCGGAGATGAGGCAGACAAACTGAAAGTGCGTACGGGTCCGATTTTCACGTTCTTGCATGATTTTTGGCGGTATGTGAGAGAGACGATAGCGTGAGCTATCGAGAGGTGTTTCTCATGGCGTATGCCTATGATGAGGAACCTATAGAAGAGGCCCTCAACTGTATTTGATGATCAGGTGGAGGTTTTGGAGCTCTGCGAAAGCAACATGTTCTTTAACTCTGGTCAGCTTTCTTAAGTCAATGAGACTGTGAAACTCTTTGAAGTGATGTTTTACATTGACTTATCATATGTATGGATGTATATAATCTTCGTGAGGGATAAGATTTCCTCCTCCCCTTCTTCACTCCTCGCTTCAACTCGGGGGCAATACAAATGTTCCCCGACGGAGAGGATGGGATTGCCATGCTTCCCCGTCTGCCTTTGAATTCGTTCCCAGATCGTTGGCAAGAGGGGGGGTTTAGCCTCCACATCCCTCCTTTACCGACCGCGAAACAAGACGCGGCTACCCGCAGGTGTTGGGAACTTGAAATACTCTTGGCCGGAGGGTTGGCAGACCAATGGAAGGGGGCGACTTTAAATAATTGAACAATGATGGTACATCTCGTTCTCTCGTCGTCCCCTGGGGTTCTTCCACAGAGATTCGCATCATCTCAATCTAACGCCCTCCCCTGCTTCAGCTTTGGCTTAGGCTGCCAGTCTGCCGTCGAACTACAGTGAAGCTTTGCAAGAGAATGTGCAAGAGAATGTAGAAAGTGAACAGGGCGGAACTATACAAAGCGGAGGGAGCTTCAGCGGGCAGTCTCTAACCAAGACAGTAAATAGACGAAACATAATTATCCGTCCCTCTCAGTGTATTCACTTTGACATGACCATTTCGATATGTTTGTTTCTACACTACGAATGAGGCCTCCCTGAGCCAGACACCATATACCACGCCCCTCGAAGGACCTAGTGGCAAGCAATGCCGAGCATCGTCACCACCACCACCGGTGCCTGATCCGTGTAAGCCCCGACGGAGAACAAGTTCCAGCTGCCACGAAAAAGCTAACTTAGAGCAAAGGGGGAAATCGCCGGGCCAGTGCTGGGTAGTATTCATGACAGCGCCCGCTTCGTTGCGCCGTCAACTTAACAACTACGAGCACCTCATACACGACGACTTACATGGCGTACCCCCCCCCCCCCTATTCTACACCGTCTGATCCCCCTTCCGCCCGTGTGCCACGACATAACGGAGAATCTACTGGGACTCGATTAGCGAAATCTCCTTGTTCCACAGGAGGGTGTTATCCTTCTCTGTTACACGGAGAAGAGAAAAGAAAAAGGGGGCGTGAGAAGTCTGGGGGACAATGTACTACGGAGAATTTTCTACTTTTCTCCCTGGGGGTTGGGTTTCCCCCCTTCGCACGCCGTGTTCTGCTCCTCCTCCATGGGTAGAATCCTGCCCGTTGTATTGTCATGCTAGCCACGCCGTCGCGCGGAGGTGGCTTGACGATAGTGTAAGTCGGGTGGAGAGGCTCGTGAGAGAAAGATGGAGATGGGGACAAAGTCTCCGAGATAGTAACTTCCTCCATAGAGAGGGCGTGAAGACAGAGCCAGTTGGAGAGTAGGTAGGCTGAAAAGGCACCATCTCAATGTTCTCCATGCTTCGAGACTAGCATCATGCCATCTTTGACCGAAACCTGCATGGTGGTTGTTAGCGGGGAAATGGGAAGCTCGTATTAGCACAGACAGACTCTTGAGCATGTCAAAGGTGCTAAAACCCCCGTCTTGCGTTCTACTAGGTCAATGACAGGCATGAAATAAGCTCAGCCGTCATTGCAGAACCTCAAAGAGCTGCGCATTGGGTATGTGCATTTACACTTCAAGCCGTGAGGCGAGAGGCCACCGTACCAGCAGACGCCAGTCGTGCACCCGAGCTGGGTTCGCACCGCTAGGTCCGGAACTATTGAAGATAATCAACGGGTCCGGGTGACGACGGCCGGGAGCAGCCTCGCGCCGTTGCAGTCGGGATTTTTTTCCCCCTCATGACAAAAGAATTCTCCCTCCCCCTTCCACGGCTCTTTATTCTCCGAAGACTACGGAATCCGGGAAATGAATGATCTAGCTCAGATCGCGCGCTAGAATCCCCATCATTATCAAGGCGGTTCTCTATCTCTCTCTCGGGACTTTTAGAATGACGAGGCATCAAGACAAGCTCGAGCATCCGGGCTTCATTTTTTCGATATACCAGCCGGGCGGCTCAGTAGTTCTGCCATGGCCTCCGCCACCCGCTCGGGCTAGTAGGAAGTCTGTCGCTGTGGCTGAAGTGTGCAATTTTGACGACCACTCGAGCTGCCTAGCCCAACTCTACTGATCAAGGGACTGTCGTTCCTTGGCTCTAGCCTCTAGGTCCGCTGCCATCTGCCATTGCGCGTCTGCTCGGACACTAACAGGAACGATGGCGGCAGATCTTGGGGCGAGTATATCAAAGTACCGGAGCGATGTGGAAACGAGAAATTAACAGGTTGCTTCTTGGTACCGAACCTCTTTCCCGTCTACGCTTCTTTGTCCACGTTTGATATCGCCCTGGGCCATGATTTTCAAAGATTATTTGGAAGCAAGTCACGGTCAGTTTGTCCGATTATTGTGCAGACCCTCAGCCTCGTCGGCAGGGACCGACGCGATGACGTCGAAGCCGGGCGTCGGTGCCCCGAGGCAGGACGGCGATTGCCTCTCAGGTTAGCGGTCCTGGGGTGGGTTCAATGGAGACGCCGTTGGTTGGCACGGTTGGGTATCAAGCAATGCTAGATGAATATGACCTGATGTATCTAGCCACCGTGGCCACGTTGCCAAAATGCCTCGAATCGTCACAATCATTGCTCAGTTGAGATCTTGTCCGATGCGGTTCGCCGACAGGGTTTGCCAATGAGATCAACGGCGGAGCCCAGCCGGCTTCCACTCAGCATCTCCGGTTACCAAGACCCTTGCAAACTAAGGCGTAATTCAGCGCAGACCGACTAGAAGCCGCTGCAATTGCGAGGATCCAAAGGAAATGATCAGGGTCGTTCCGGACGCCCTCGACTGTCCATTCGTCTCAGAGAAACTACTGTGAATACGTCTTGCGTGGTGAGTTGGTCTCGATAGCTTGTCTACGTCGCATTGACCGCCCGGTATGGGAAATCGTCTTCGCGACAGATGGTGCTTCAAGATGTTGGCAGCTGGGTTTCCGACTGCCGTGCAGCCGCGAGACCCACGATTCTTCGTATATCCGTGGCAGCGCAAGATCCTTTGGCAATCCGCCCACTACCCCATTTTGGTCCGATGTGGTAACCTTGCGAACGATCATGAGGGGATCGCTCGACCGAATGGGTCGCGTCATTTTGTTCTGCCAGGGAATGGGATGAACCTGAAGAGGGGTAAGCATGGGAGCAGGGCGCCAATGCCAACCAGCCGTGTTGTGAATGCAGAGAGAACTCGAGTGCTTCCCTTGCAGTGGGCGGGCAATATTGTCAGTTGTAC
>JFBX01000728.1:15817-78214 GCA_001563135.1 Colletotrichum simmondsii | reverse complement strand
GGGGGGGGGGGGGGGGGGGGGGGACCGAGTAAGTATCGTCTGCAAGCACGTCCAACGCGGCTCGGGTGAATCTGCGGCGTCAGACAAGGGTTTAAAGGTTCGTCTGATGTCTGTCTGGCAGGACTCGATATTTTCCTTCCCGCTGGTCCCTTGGCCGGCCGCAATTGTAGCCAGCCAGCTCATCAGAATTCAGATGCGCATGTCAGGACGGTGGAGCCGTCGCAGGCATTCGTAACATCCCCACCGCCCATGCGCGCGCGGGATGATAATCACGGACCGAACAGTCCAGAGTTTGAGAGAGAGAGGGAGAACTCTTGCAAGTTGTCAGTGGCATTCGGGCCAGCATGACCATTCATTCGAGCCATGGTCATGCTGGCCCGTACGTACGCATAGGAAGTGCATCTGTATGATGAACCGTTCGTGGCTGGGTATGGACAGTGTACGACCACGAAAGAAAAAGAGTGGTCTGCGAAGCAAAGGCTTCCTGGCCCAGTCTAGACGCTGGTGAAGTCGGATGTGCGTCATGTTCCTCTCCGGACCCCAGCAACGCGTTGCGCTTTGCCCATCGTTGTTGACGAAATGGATATTCCTCGTCTTTCGCTCGGTCTGTGCAGGGCTTATCATTTTGCTTGTCTCAACAATGGACGGCGACCTATCCGTGGCAAACTTTGTCGATGCGGGTGTTGGTGACAGGCCGCAGTCCTGGGATTTCGGCGCAACCGCTTTCAATGCAACATCAAATGGCACTGATGAGGTGCTTTGGCGTCTGATAAGCGCGCTTTTGGTCCGAACCCCACGAGTCCATCAATCTGAAGTTTTCGGAGAGTTCGTCGTGGATAGGCCTTAGTGCAGGCAATTAACGGTCTCTCCGAGCACCCATGACGACGTGGGGCCCCTTCCGAACGCACACCGCGACCTCTGAGCCCGCAAGCGTGAAGCAATGTCTAGCTTGACATCAGGGATATCGTGTTCTTGGGAGCTTCAGGAAGCATTGCACTGCAGCCACCTGCGCGCAGGCCGAATGCCTCGGCCTAGATTTTTCTTCGAAGTACACCGTAGCTCACCCGTCTCGACCGTGAGCCATCATGTGAAGTGCGTCCCACGAGAAGTCAGTTGACCGCCTCCCGCAGACAGTCCTGGGTATTATCACCAGGGTGAGATCAGATATAGGGGCCCGGGTCTGAGGATTCCGCTGCAGGACAGCAAGCATGAAGATCGGCTCAAACCTCCCTGTAGGCTGTAGAGGCACGGGGCCATTCGGTACCAACCTCCCCAGGCTTCCCTACACGGTCCCTTGTCGCTCAATTTTAAATTCGTCCCATCTTCTCAGCCAACCAAGATGACAAGGATGTCACCGCAAACCTAAATGAGGCTCACCCCATGTATTCCTTGGTGGGCACACCTGCCAGTGGGTAAGTATCAATACCTGAAGTACTGTGAGTCTCCAATTGCAGTACTCCGTATTGGTAGGTAACGACTAGCGCTCTTGACGTCTCCCGGGTCCCGTATCGTCAGGAAGGATAATACCTAGTGATTTCGCAACTGGCATTGGCGCCTTCGTCAGAGCTAGTGCATCTCGTCTTCGTTGCTCGCAATGGGGCAGCGGGGCACCTTCGGGCGATCTGCATCATGATACGGCAGGCAAGCAGGACCGTAGTGTGTGTGAACCTCTCCCTATTCCCAGCTGGCCGGTACTGGTAGCTGATTAGGCGAAGGCCCTTTTCGGCAGCGTCGCCCGCAAGTGCGGTCGTATTGGCTTCTGTATCCGTCATACATCAACCTCAGGGTCGCTGCATGGACCCTGTGATGGAGCCTTTTGTGAGCGTGGCCGTAACAGACACTGTTACAGCGACCGCCACCAAGTCCTTGAAGGTTCCATTGCCGACTATATCCCAGACTCCTATTGTACGGATACGGATCATGTGCGGTACTGCGTTGTCCGGCTTCCAAAATCGTATCGCCCTAGAACCGTGGCGCTAGGAACGTCTGATCAGAATCATAGGATGGCCAGGTATTTCATCGTTGTCCAGGTTCAGACGGCTCCTGGGACGCGAGAAATTCTCCGGCTGGTTGCGTCAAGGCTGCGCATGAATCTTGCTCATATGACGCTTTCCCTGATCGCGTGCACAGGTATGGACTCTTAGCTGCGTGGGATCACAAAGAGGTCCGTGACAAGTAGAAGATATTCCCCGTGTGAACGTCGCGCCTCTATCATGCATTGGTCCTACCCACTCCGGTACATTGCTTCCTGTGAGGTTTAAGCAGCATTGCAATGGGTCAAAGAAGTAAGTTTCAACTGGGCGGTATCCGTACGGGTACCTACCCTAGGGAAGGCAAGTGGACAAAACAAGAGCGGGAAAAAACAACGCAGGTCACGATGGAGAACAATACCTGACAAGGCGACAGCCCTTGTCATTTGCTTGACTCGGGTGAATGGCGGTCAACCTGAAGGACGGTACCTGCAAGACAGTAGAACCGCTGGCGGTGATACCATTTCGGACCAGTTGCATCAAGTTGGCATGAAGTTTGCGACTCAAGTTGCCGCTTGTCTTGAGCCCCGTCAACTTCAGTCGTCGCAGAAACCACCTCTACGCCTTTTGGACACCCAAGAGAGAGACGAGGCGTACTACTTGATGCGTTGTAGCAGTCCGAATCTTGGTGGAGTGTGAAGAGGGATTGACAAGAAAGCCTTGACAGGCTTGGTCTGGAGTCGACGGGCGCTTGTGATGTTTCATCCAGTGCTATCGCTAGGTGGGGTAATAGGGTAGGTCAGATCGGAGGGGATATTGCATGAACAAAGGCGACTGGTTCGTCTGAAAAGTTGATGGATTGGGTGCCTTGAGATTGGCCAGCCCGCTTGGTGGGCTGGACTGCCGCCCTGAGTTCGACCCATCGTGTTCCCCAAACGCTGTTTCTGCCAGTTCTTAGACAGCTTTGCAGTGCCTTTCCCTCCCTAGGCAACTGATGAAGATGAATTCTGATATTGTTGGACAGAACGTTAGTGCATTTTCCGGAAATGCCAAAGGTGCAACGTCAGCGAGAGGTAGCCGTATTCGTAACAGGGTCGTACAGACGCTAGACATCGTGAGGGGTCCCTTCTCGATCCGTGACGAAGCTCTTCTACCGTAACAAGGCATACCCCGCAAGGTACTCAGTCTACTGACGAGCTGACGAATGGAGGGGTACTCTCGGCCATGATAGCTAATATCAAGATATCAGGGCTATTATTCGAGGTTCCTCGCGCATAGGGCGTTGTGGCGAGGCTTCGGACTGCGAGAGCGGTGGGGAAACGATCCAGGGCAGATTCCAGAGGGCGAGTCCGACATGGGGCTTGGCGACGACGGTTAGAGGCTGCGACTCGTTGTGCCGCGGGTCGGGGAAATCGAGGACCGGAGAAAAAAGATGGGATGACAAGTTTGACAGGGGACCCGTTGTATTGGCAGGGCCAGGAATCTTTGAGCCTGGGCCGAGACCTAGACCTGGGGCTTCGTCCTTGCCCACACAAGGGTCAGGTCGGACCTGGGGGCGTGAGCGTTATTGAGGTGGACGTACCCGTAGCCGTCGCCGTACAAAATGATCGAGCCAAAGGGTAGAGCTTGGCCATGGGTACGAAGTACCTCATGATGCTCGTCTTGAAGATGGCCAAGGTCAATCGGACTATCGGACTCGGATTACCCTGTTTGCCTGGGCACTTTGTAACCCATACTATCGTGGGTAGGGAGTGGAATGGCAAAGTGATTGGAGGCTGGAGCGTAGTAGAAAGATAGGTTTCCTGTTAGGAGTCGACAGGTGCAGGGCAAGGCAGGCAAAGGCGGCAGCGGTGTTTAATTGATTGCAGGATGTGAGCAGCGAGCCAGGCTGACCACCCCCGTCGTGCAGATAATTCAGTACTCGGCCGAGTGGTGAGGTTTGTTAGGAATTCAGGTGAGGTGGAGAAAGTTGGGGGTCGTGGCCGTTGACGCACGATTCAGAGCTCGTTGTCGGCAGCGACTGGAAATTGGACGAGATGAATGCACCCCAAAGTTCCCGGTAGGGCTCGTTCGGGCAGAGTGAGAGTGCCGGGGAGGTGCTTGCATCTGCATCCGAGGACCGGAGTCCCTAGTCGGTATCCGTGTGCTGTATCCATACGGCGAAGAAGCTATTTTTGATGGCAAGTGACATTGGGAGAGGGGACGGAAAGTCCATGACGAATGCTGCATTGCTGGCTGCTACGGAAGCATGGCTTGGCAAAGTAGCTTTGAGTCTTTGAGGTAGGTGAATGTTGGCGTGCGGCCGCAATGGCTGGTATCGATGGTGTTTATGGTGGTTGGGAGTATGGTTGAGCTGGCTTGGGTGTGACGACAAAAAGTGACGATGTGTGGCTGGTATCTGTCTGTATGGAGTACTTGGTGCCTTTCGGTCCTTGAGTGCAGAACGGCCTGATGAATGAGCCTGAGTAAGTCTGACAGTCAGCGAGGGATGAGCAAGGTGTCGGGGAAGATGCACCGGGGAGTTTTTTTCCTGATGTTTTGCGGCTTTGCCCCAGAACCCCAGTCGGAGCGCAAATTGTGTCCGAGATGGCCAGCATCAAACTGGGTCTGGGGTGTTTCTCTCGGAGCATTTCATTAAGTTGAATTGGGATTGTCCGACGTCCGAATGGGAGAACCTGGCCATTTTTTGTTGTTCCGAGTTGCTCTTCTTTTTTTTCTTTTTTTTTCCTTTTTTTCTTTTCTCTCTTGTCAGGTGTTGAGGTCTTGGTAGGGTTCATCGGTGAGGTAATTTGCTGACTAGTATCCGTACTCCATGCCGACTGAAGTGTAAACCAGCCTAGTCCTTGTCATGGGAAATGCGTTCCTGGCCGAATTCTCGTCGTCGATGTCGATGATTGCTGGGAACAAGGTATGCGCCAGTTGAGCTGCGAGCACGCGAAGGACCATGGAATGTTCCGGATGCCGTACCTCAGAGACTTCCATGATCTTAGGTAGACAAGGTACCTTAAGGTAAGGTACTTTACGTACCTTAGGTACCTGCCTTCTCCAAGTTGAGAGACCACCGATTGGCAGGACTACCTACCTTACCTTAAGGTGGCAGTCACGCAGTCACGCAGTCTGGTAGGAGAGCCGTTACGACACTGGGGAAGGTGCCTTCTAGGTTGACTTGCCGCACCCGAGCAGCCCCGCGCTCATCCACCAAACCGACGGGAAGCTAAGACATGGGAAAGTGCCTACCTTACCCAGGCACACAGACAAGCCAGATTCCCAGGTATCATCCTTGTCTTACCTAATCTTCCATCTCGCGCACGAAAGTGATGTGGTCATCTTACCTCCTGGATGCTCCTTCCGAGCCTCACCAGTCCCGTTGGGCAAGGCAGGCAGGCAGGCACGTAAGTAGGTAGGTAGGTATCCGTAGGTAAGCAGGAAGGTAGTCAGGAACCCGTACCTTCCATCGAGATTTGAGCAAGTCAATGACAGGGCATCACGGGAAGGTGGGCGTCCTCAGGTGAGGCAGGCGCGGTAACACGGCTCAATATGTGCTCCTTCTCCATTTGGATGTTCTAGCCAACATTGCATCGTACCTACCTAAGCTACCTGGCTGCTGAAGGCTCACCATCACTCATCATCCAGCCCTTTTGGCCCGATCCATCATCACTCTGCCATCATCCTGTGGCCTGTCATTGCCATCGCCGTTCCATGTCATTTCTCATCTCCCATTGCCTACCGATATTCTCCATTGAATTCTAGCCTGTTGCTTGGGTCTACCGTCTTCCAACCTCGTGAATGGCGTTTCTCGGGGCGGATCCATGCGTGTTAGCATCCCCGCCACTCTCACCGAAGCAAACTGGGCCCAACATCATCAAATCGTCAAAAGTCATCAACCGCGAGCCCACTCACTCTTACACGCCCACTTCTATATTCAGCCTCCAAGACCGTAACCGTACGAGGAGTATCGATAGTCCATCGCCAGATCCGCCTGCGCTGTCCCCCTTCCTCCCTCCATGGGTTCCTTGGAATAACAGAGCAACCGCAAGATCTTGCAAGTGGCCTTTCGTCTAAACTCGTCTACACATAATAATTCTACAGCCTGCCAGGCACAATCATCACCGCGAGCCTACGATCGTCCTTTTTGTCCTAGTTTGTCGGTTCAAATTCGGTCTTCCCGTTCGTGTCCGACCACAATGCACACATAAAGTACTATTAGAGTCACGAGGGATCGCATTGTGATCAGGCCGTTCTTTGGCCAACCTTCGGTACAGTTCCCTGTCATAATCTGTTTCGACTCTCCAGCATTGCAAAAGTCTTCGGTCGTCGCCGCAAATCGTCTCCATTATCGATAAATTATCAGCCTGGTCCCGGACCGCGGTGGGCACTGGCGGCACTTCCGGCCTTGTACTTCAACTGAGCCCTCGATGCATGTCGTACTGCGACATGGGCTGCTCGGAATAGAAGAGGAAAAAAGAAGAAGAGTCAAAACACGAAGAGAGGGGGGTAAAAACTCTCCGGGGCGGAAGCAAAATCAAGCATCCAGGGAGGATACCTTCTCGGCTTCGGAGCATCTGACTTCTTTGCGTTTCTGTTCCCGCACTGCATCGCATCGTACCCGCCCGACCAGACTCTGCCTCTTCATCGCCGTCGGGATTTTGACTCAGTCCCTCATCCTCGCGAGCATGATTGAGACCAACACCTGCAGTTCACCACCCCAATGCAGACTCGCAAAGTTGGCTATCCCCTGAGTTATATTAACCCAATTTAATCAAGCAACTCGAGCCATGGCAGACGGTCTGCTGGCCACCCGGGGTTTTCTGCAGCTTCTTCTTCAACAACGTCGCAACGAACCACGTTTGGAGTCCTGGACAACCCGCCCGCTGCTTGACGGACAAGCCAGGGACTGGCCTGACCTACTTAGGCTTGTCAAATCCCTACCCTTGCCTCCGTCCGACCTCCACCATGTCCGGTCCATGGCGGAGGGGTGTGCCTTGGCAGCCCTGGCCTAGTCGCCAAAATCCGAGTGGAACAGGAATCCACTGATACCCATTGAAACTGCTTCCACTACCTACTGTGTAGGAGCCACCGCCTTTCCCGGACGGTACTGTAGCACGCTGCCACGCACGACGGGCAAGATATCCGCAGCTCACCATTCGGCCTGCACACCAACTTCAATTCGCTGGCCAGTGGCGACAACTGCCATGACATGCCACGTGCTAAAAGACTACAATACAGGCTCGGCGCTCAGCATGGCCGCCCACATCTATCCAGTCACGACAGTGTGCCTACCACAGGCTAGTCGTTAATGTGAAATCCAATTCACGATGGGTTTTTACCACTGTGAGCGAAGAACCACGGAGAGCACGGAACGCGTGGAGGAAGAACACCCAGAGCCAGGCAAGGGTTGTCCCCGGTACAAACTGGAAATAGAATCCCGTGGCTCTGGAAAAGCTTCCCAACGCCTGAAGTTCAGACGACATAGGGACCAGGCCACCGAAATAAGGTCCCGGTCGCATTGACAGGAAGCATTGGATCTTCGCTGTGGTAGCCGTCCAGTGTCGCGGGATACTTGCTGAGACACACCTCGGCTCGAACATGACACAACCGCGAGTCGCCCTCGAAAGCGGGACAGTCTCAAAAAGAGCCAGGACGCCGTTCCTCAAAATTCTCCAATGGTCCGAAGTTCAAAGTTCGATCTCCTGTTGATATGGAAGCGCCATTCTCTCGGGAGTCATAGCGTGCACGAGTAGGAGCTACAACGCTGGAAGCCGCATCCGTCGTCATAACCGACCTCCTGGAGCGTCTGTAACATGAATAAAACTGGACCGAGTCCGCCGGCGCTAGCTTGTACATGATATCCATTGATCTGTGCGACTGAGCAGAGTTGCGGATACAGGCTGATTTCCAGGGACAGCTCTGGACCTTGAGTTGAAAGAGAATGAAGGGAATGCAGATGATCAAACACACATCACGGGAACTTGGATCGTCGCTCGCAAGTTCAAAGCAGCTCAAGGTGGAGCGGCACCATTGAACACCCTAAGTCACCGAGTTTAATATATGTTGGTGTTTCTACACCATTATTAACGGGCAGCTCGTACGGATAGCTGTCTGTAGTAAGCTTGCCGGCCCGTGGAATCAATACCTTTGTGCCTCCGGATTCCGGCTGGTGCCGCCTCAAAGGTACGGATAGTTTCCCGGCCATCGACTACGAGCTATAAGCGACCGACCTCGATGATCCAGGCGCGGCTTGGCGTGACCAGGGCTTCCGACTGGACCATCAGACGAAGAAGGGGACCTTAAACCCAGGGAGGCATACGACCGGGGTCGGGATGGAATAGACCACCTGCGGCGTGTGCGGCAGCCGACTGACTAGGGCCAACCTAGCGCCTGCGTTGACAATGGGACGCAGATGCCAGCCGAGCGCCCTACAGATCGGCATTCCTACCTTGCCCCAAGTGAAGCTCGGTGAGCACCAAAGTCGGATCCAGACGTCCATATCCCCTGTGCTAGGACATCTCGTCTATGGATGAGGAGGAAGAGGAGAAAGAGGCTCGTCTATATTCTAGCATCCCAAAGAACTACTGTGGTGAGAGCAAATATCTCGAATCAGTTACGGGCACCTTCTGGGCGAGCATACGACTCCATATCGGTTTGGTACACTTGTCAGTGTGGCTCAGTCGTCCACTAACAAGATGCAACCCAACAGTGAGTGACCTCACCGACTCCATATTGGCCTGGCTGGCGGTGCTCTGCGTATGCGTAGAAGTAGGCAAATAAGCCGAGCCGCACGGGTTCCTGGCCGACGACCTTCGTTCTTCCGAATGAAGCCAATCTTGTTCAACTGCATGGACCTTGTCTCACCGGAAGAACAGGTTTCTAATTGTTTGGTACAGATACGCCTTGCCGATACTGAGGGCTCGTGTATAAGGGAATATGTACCAAGGCAAGGTTATGATTATGACGACAACCACAATGGCAACGAGAGAAGCAATTAGACACCTTCAGATGAACGGCCGGGGAAAAGGGAGACAGATGCACACTGTGCGAACCCGAACATGGCATTCTTTGTCGCATGGAAGACAAAGTCCGATCCCGCACGCAGCCGCAACGACGTCCGCCAGGTTTTCCAGAGTTGAACCAGGGAGTCTAGAGGCAGTCAAGTTGATCATACCGTCACTGATCGAGCCCTACAGTATGCAATGCGCCGGTGTAGAGTAACGATCACGAGAAGATTTGCCAGCAGTACGAATCAAAACTCTTCTCGGACTACGGCCTCAGAGAGGTATGCCGCAATCAAAGCCAGCAAGATATGAATTATCAAGTGTTGCCTACTCCGTACGAACCTCAACGGTCATTCATTCTAATACCCATGTGCCAGGGTCCCTATTCGGGATGGCACTGTAACATCAACACGTCCGAAACAGGCCGAGGGTTGGGCCTTGCGCGAGAACCAAGCTCGCATCTCGTTGGTGGAATTTTTTCGCGACAGCCCCCAGGCAGGCCAAAATTCGAAGAAGGACACTACAGTAGGTAACAACAGCTGCTCAGCGAAAGTATCGACGGGGCAATCGTGTCGCACGTTTCTGAGAAGGCTGCTGATCTGACGGCTGGCTGGGCTCACAGATGCCTGACTTCATCGATTCCTGGGCACCCACGCAGATAGTTGGAAAAGATACGTCGTACGGGGCGCATTGATCCAATGATTGCCAAGAGGGTTGGGCGAACGGGAGGACAACAGGAAGCATGACGCGAACAACCTGCATACGACCGATGCATGGACGCTTCGTCTCGCCCCCAAGTGGTGTTGAGGTTTTCTGCATGAGTAGTGGGAATCGGTACTCAGCTCCCACATCCTTGCAAGCAATTCCCCAACTCGCTTCAGAGTTGTTGTGCTGGAGTTTTGCAGCTCGGGTGCTATGCGGACAAGAAACCTTAGACGGACTGTCCCCATCACAATGCTTCCGCGATGCCGGCACTTTCGACTGCCTAGTCTCTGGCATCTGGCCGTTAAGCACGGATCCGGCAACCTCGACCATCGGCTATCAATCCTTCGAGAGACTGAGTGGCCAGGTCACAGGTCAAAACTTGGATTGCCATGTGGAGAGGCGAAGTTATCTGGTCTCCGCACATAGCCGAAAGCTGCACCGAGGCAGGCAGGAGTGGCAGGACATACACGACTAGCAAACAAGGCCAGACCACCTGCTGGTATCGATTCCCATTGCTCTCTGTCAGCGGCTGCCAATCAGCGAGGCGGCCTTGAGGCGAAGGGCCAGCCGCGTCGGGCAAGTGGGCAAGTTCCAGAACATGACAGGCCGCAAGACAGGGCGCAAGGCAAAGAAAAGGCACGAGAAGATTCGTGGCAAGGCCACCTGAACTTCGCAGGTTGCCCTGGCCCTGCGAGCGAGGGGAGATGGGGACGAGATGTATGAGGGACGACAGCCACATCCACTTAGACCGACATGAAAATTTGCGGGCAATTTACCATTCCTTTTTGGAGGGGGTTTGCCGGGCCCAGAAGAAATCGAAGAACTAACACGTCGATTCCCTGGCTAGCGGCACTGGCTTGACGTTGACAGAAACACATACACACACACACACACTCAGACATAGCTGGGGCCGTTCACGCTACGAATGAACCGGCGCTACCTTATGTGCGGTACGGTCAACTCGCCCGCTCTCGTTGAACATGACTCCGGGAGCATTGACTTGGGCTACCGCGAGTGCCAATGATGCAGAATAGCGCGAACGCGGCGGCGGCAGTAGAGCAGCTCTGACGATGCACTGCTTCCTGATGGTGTGGTCTCGACATTGACCGGCCCTTTTGCTACGGCTTTGGCACCGCCTCTGGGCTTTGCCTTTCCCATGCAAAAAAACTGCCAAACCGAATTGGGCCCATCCCGCATAGCGTGGGGCGCTGCACGATTCCTGGGTGAAAACAACCAAGTTCAATGGCTAGTGGCATTGGCACCAGGCCAGGGCCACGGTATCGACTTGGCCACGCTACTGTGGACTGGAGATTGGAATCGCATATCCGACATCTAGCATCACGTTGCTAGTATTGAGTGGTATCAGAGCCACAAAGGGATGCCACGAATTTCCCCTTCCTCTCTGCGTGCTTCATTGCCATCACGACAAAGGCATACCGAAGCGACGCTTTTCATGGCCTGCTGTGTACCTCTGTAATCACGATGCATGTCGGGACGAGATGCAGACGATGGATCTAATAGGCAGGTCTTCTCTGCGGATGTGATGCAAGAGGTAGGTGACAAAAAAGCGACGCCGATGAAGTTCACGACTCGATTGGTCCGTGGCCCATGTACCAACCTGGCGACTCACTCACAATACTTACTGCGTACGGAGTATCAAACACGTCTTTCTCACGTGGCCAACAAAGACAGACGAAGACCATCACCCGTCCACCGACTACGAGGCACCATGGAGTGCTCGATGCCGAGTTGGTGACCACGGTCTACGATTGTTGGGTTGGGCAGCGGGGGACTCATCACGTCGAGTTGTTCTTTCGGAGGCTTCCATCTCGGGCGACCTGCCTTAGTGAACTCCAAGCCCCCAGCCCCGGTGCCCTACTAAGGCAGGGTAAGGGTGCCAGGCTTTTGACTTCTGAGGAGTAGGGGAGGCGGTGGCGGCGAGGGTGTTTTTGGCGAGAACCGGGTGGGCAGCGCACATACCAGGACAGGCCTGGTAGTTCACCGTTGCGACCTTGGCCCAGTTGTGATATCGCACCTGGCACCCATCAGAATGATTTGCTTCCCGAAGCGAAGAGCGCACACAACTATGTGGATGAATGGACAAGCAGAGGGCCAGCAACATACTTGGAAGGTATGGCCTTGTTCGGACCGGTAACGCATGCAAAACGGCTAGTGCCCGTGTTGGCAGCGTACGGGTACCTCGACCTCGTCAAACCTAGAGGGAAGCAGGTTGTTGTGGGTATTATACCAATACAGCGGCTCCTAGATCAATCAGTCGCATTGGAGGACAACACAGGGCCGCTGGGTAGGTATGCAATAAGGCACGGTGGGAGCAACCGCCTCTAGCTCCGAGAGAGACAAGACGGGCACCAGTCACCACCGATAAATGGTTGGTTTCCATCGGCTTACCGTCTCTCTTGCGGACTGGCTCGTGGTCCAGGTGCTGCTTGCTGCTGGTCGGTTTCGGCGATGTCAACGGCGGATAAGCAAGGGAGAATGAGAGAGTATGTGTTCAGACTTCGTGCTTGGTGGACGGTGGACGGAGTTGATCAGTCTACCTACGGATACGGATCCATGATCTCTGTCTGTCAGATGTCTGCACGAGATGAAGCCATGCCGCAGTCTGAGTCTGATTCTGTTTCTGGCCCATTGGTCCTGTTCGACTGTTCCTGGGCCTGATGTGTCTCCGTACCTGCTCCCTGACATCCCTGCCACCAAGTTCGGACGGAAACTGGAGATGACCTGATGTGACCCGCACTCAGAAACCATGCCGACAAAGTAGTCGAAACTTCTCTGGTGATACTTCAGTGGCTCCTGGAGCAAGTCATGTCTACATTGAGCCTCCCTGTCCCTGCAGGGCAGCATCCAGCAGGTGACGTCTGGTCTTCTCCGCTGCACAGCAATTCTGCTTCGGTTTGAGCTTCGTCATCCCCAGCCGGTGAGTGACCACTGCTCCCTCCTCCGCAGGCTCTAGTGCAGATGATGGAGATTAATGCAGTGAACAGGAAGATTTCACGAATAGATACGCTGAAGTCTTGAGATGCGATGCTGGGAACAACGCTGCATTTGCCAACCCAATGCGACTCGCGAGACAACAATCATTGTTGAGAATACACATACTCGTAGGTCCTTTTTGATCTTGACCACGCCTGGCACCTTTTTCTAACCATCGGACTGAAAGCATATCGACGGTGCAAATACCTGATGTATCTACCCTCTAACAAGAATGAGGCAAACAGGTGGCCCAAGGTTGTCTGGCTACCCTGCTTGTTACTCAGTACGAATGGGTAACTTGTGTTATTAAGACGTGGATTCCGCGGTGAACCCTCAACCGTCACCAAATAGCCCAGCTTTCTTTTTCGATGGATCGTGGCCGGATCTATCCAACCATGCCGCCCGATCCAGGTTGTCTGCAGACTGTCGTCCACAAGTCATTTCCTTCTCACCTGCGCACGACCCTGCTTCTGGCCACGGCCACGGCCACGGCCACGGTCATGATCACAACCACAGCCACACAAGTTCTCTCTCTCTCGCGCGCGCGCACTACTCACGGCCGCACGTCAATCGGCGAGCTAAGAACTATGAGCTAGGAGCTAGGAGCTAGGGGCCCCAAGCCCAAGGTGGATGGTTGGTGGAGAGTAACGGTGACACCTGGCTCTTCAAGGTTCCTCGCTCAGAGCCGTCCGTCTATGAGCACACCTGGTCCATGCCAACAACGTCTTGCCCTCCCTTCCACTAGCAGCGTTGACCCTCGACTTGCAAGACCCTTTAACCCGGCTTGCCTATAAGCTAGGTGGCTAGGTATCACGAAGTGGCTTCTAGCTCCATCTCATTCTCATTCTCCAGTTGCATCTCCATCTCAGCCTTCTGCCCCCGCCAAAGTCAGCTCGCCCTGCCCGGCCGGCCTGGCCGTCAGCCACAGAATGGGTACCCTGGAGCAGGTAAAGTTTCATTTGGAGAACGGCCGCGCTGAAGAAGGGCCACCCATGGAAAGCGGCTGAAAGAGAGAATTGGACGTGGCGATTACTTCACTCGAGCCCCGAGATTCCTAGACAACGTCCCTACGAAATCGTTGCTGATACCTTTTCTTTCCTGGCCGGCTGAGCAACACGAATGCAACGCAATCTGTAGTCTAGTCAAGACTCTGACTAACAATGGATTGGTATACCCACCCGCGACTTCTTCGTTGGGAGGACGCCTCCGTATCCGTAAGAATACCGAGTTGGATATTTTGGCAAATCTGCGAAGCCATGGGTTACGGCAAAATTGCACGAGCACCGATCAAATATCCGCCGGAGACTGACGACACTGCATCTACGCCACAGTGCACCGTGGATTCATGGGCTTTGCTGTGTGGAGAGCCCGAAATGAGGCGAGGCACAGATCCTACACTGATGCCGACCTAGCTGAGCTTGTGTGCAGTGACAACTTAGTATCTCGCCAGGACATTAGAGCTCGTCCACGACGAGGACAGGCCTCGGCCTAGCTAACGTATTGATGTGCTCGTTGAGCAACCCATGCTTTAGCTAGGTATCGACATCCGCATCCGCATCCGCACCCATAGTCTAGGTGCGTAGTACATCACTACATGCATCCGTCTCCGTTTCGCTGGCGCAGCGCTAGGGCGCAACGTGCCGTGTGTCTTTGGTGAGGTGCCACCTAGTGGCCGCTAAGACTGTAAGACATCCTCCCTGCCCAGTCCACGGATACCTTAATCATGTCTCTCATCGTATCGACAACTCAGAGGACCATCCGAGACAGACACGCAGGAGGACGGACGTGCCCTCGAGCCGCTCAAGGATGATGACAGGCCAGGGCTCGGACGCGGACGGATAATACATCGGACGGCACAGCACAGGACCATAGGACCACAGGAGCGACTCACAAAGGAAATGGGACCAGGACGAGCCAAGCTCGGAGAGAACGAACGTGGATGGATGGATGGGGGGACCAGAAGGCGCCCTGTCACCTATTCTCCTTCCGCTGCCACGCTGCCATAGCCGCATTCCATCCCTCAAGCATGAGCATGTTCGGCATCCTTGCCTTCCTTCACTTACCTACCAATATTCGTACGCTATTACTTGGTACTCCGTTCGGATACCACAGTAAGTTGCCTTCTTACCCGTCGTCCGACATACCTTGCCTTGCAGCGGTCTCCGAGGGCGGCACCTCACGTACGGATACCGTGGTCCTTGCCCCTTGCCAATGGCAAGGTACTCAAGGGTAGTAGCATTGTAGCAGTGTAGCTGACGAGGATGGGATGGCAGGTTCCCTTACCTCGCCATTCAAAGCGTGGTTACGGATACGGATACTTCCTCTCTTTCCAGTCAACTCCAGTCTCCTCCCCCGAGCGACCTCGCAAGTTGCAACATCTGATGAACACCAGAACTCTTGCACATATCCCTTATCGTGGTTTGTTGTGCCACGGCTATCCCGTCGTGCCGTGGCTACGCGTACGTCTTTTTCCCATTCAATACCACCATCTCAGACCCGTCATCTCATCTCTCTGTTGCGCTCGCAGGTCGATCCCTCCGCTCGCCTCTCCACATATCCCATAACCTTCTTTCGACCCCGTCTACATTGCTGCATTCACACCCTCCTACCCCCAGTTCGTTCCTCGTTGTGTCTTTTCCTCTTCTCCCCCCCATGTCTCCTCGCCCAGTTCCACGCACCCACGTCCGCTCATCTGTCTCCCCCCCTACTTACGTGCCAATGTACTTACCTACCGCTGCCTTACCCCCTGGACCCTGGGCTACCGACACCACCACTACCACCACCACCGGCATCATAACCACGAGCATCAGCAGCCACCGCCGCAAACCTATGTGCAGCGATTACAACGGTGGCTCGAGCGTTGCCATGCGTTCCGTCAGTACGTACTCCGATATACCTGGCTCGAACGGTCTCGTCTCGTCCTGCTTTACCTACTACTACGTGTGTACATCTCCAAATGAGAGCCACAGCACACCACGGCCACATGGGCTGTCAACATATTGTCCATGTTCTTTGTCCCGGTGTGCGTGCCTGGGTAAGCTACACCTCTTCCATCTGCAAGGTACTCGAGAGATCAAAGTCAATTAGCACAGGAAGATCGATCATCCTTTTCAACGTCTGCGTCACCTACCTTACTGTGTATCATATCCGTACGGATACTTACTCTCTCATGGCTCATTGCTTGCTTCTTTTCTTTCGCAGATTCAATGTTCTCTTTTCCCCACTCTCTGCCGCTTTCACACCCCTCCAAGCTCGCTCTCTTCAATACCATCGATATCAAGTCAATCTTACACTTCCTCCACTCTCTCCCGCTGCCTGTCTTCATCCTGGCTTGGTCTCTACCCTTTCTAGTGTACATATACCTTGACTTGGAGAGTTAACCCCCCGGGTGTTGGCCTGTCTTCTCCTCCTCCCCCCTCCATCTACGGAGTATGTGTACATACATCCTCGCCTAGGTATCCGTACTCTCCACCCATCCATCCCATCTTATCCTTGTCCGAAATTCGTCCCATCCCATCCATCCCCCATCCGCATCCACCAGTCAGTCTTCTTTTCCTCCTTCCTGGCTCCCGGCTACATTGTAATACCCATCCTGCCATCTGCCATCTGCTACCGGCCCCGACATTCGAGACAACGTCCACCCCTCCCTGTCCACTCCCACCTGAACCATCCCTCCTATCAAATTTGGTACTTTGCACGCTGCATACTGGCCCTCACTGCTAAAGTTGCAAAAGTGAATACTGTGGCCGGGAAGAGACACAGTGAGGGAGAGCCTGCAGACGCAATGAAGCCCTTTTGATTTCCACCGTAAATTGTTATTGCATCTTATTTCTCCGTCCCCTCTCTGTCTTTCGCTCTCTGCGGATAGTCCTGCTAGCTTTCTCTGGTCTTGGCCACGCCCGCGGTCCCGTCCCGTGTCCGCATCTCTTCCTTCACTCACCTTTCACTGGACTGTGGCCCAACTGACTCTTGTCTCCCCCACTGTCTTATTACGTTGTGGCTTCATACGTGCCTGGTTTAATCTCATCCGGGAACCCTCAGGCCCAGCGCTACTATCGCCATCGCTACCGTCAACCAATATTATCATCTCCTCCCTGGCCACCGTACTGACTGCTTCAAGTTACTGGTTTTCTGTTTTTGCTGCCAGTTGATGATTTTTCTTCCCTTTCTATCTATCTCTTTCTTTCACATACACATACTCACTCCCTCACTCTGTCCTTTCTCTCCTACACGCCCCCCCTCCCGTTCCCTCGCACTCAAGACGAATACGTCGCAGAAAGCATCGTACCTTACCTCATCCCAACCTGCACACACTCACACACACCTCTCACACACAGACGCGCGGAGAATTGTCGTTGAACAGGGGATCGTGATGGCATAGCCCTCTACCCTTGATTAGCAGCCACTCTAAAGACGTCGACCAGGGTGTTCCCTGGCCTACCTTTCCCTCGACCAGATCAACCCTGAACCACACCCTAGCTTCATCTCAATTGCCCCCTCCCCTCGTAGGTCTAGCAAGCCTGCCTCCAGTCACACAAAAACCGACCGGGAGCCACCGATCGACTGCTCCCAAAAAAAAAAAAAAGAGCCTATGGGTCCTTCTCTCCAACGTGTCCAGCCCTCGAGAAATAACGCTTCTTTATTCCGGCCGCCGAGAGGAGAGAGAATCGGAGAGACAAAAAGAGGCTAGGGGTAGACTAGATCTACATCGTCTTCCTCCCTTTTCTCTACTTCCGCCCTTCTCTTTTTCTCTTATTCCATCACTTATACATCCGTACCCAAAGACAGGTCGCCGGTACGCAGGTATCCAGCCATCCATCTCCGCATCCCGTGCCTGAGGTTCTGTCGTGGCACCTCCTGCAACTGCCCGCATCAGCATCGCGCTCGACGACCCGCCAGCAACGCCGCAAGGAGCTTCATTGGAGCTTGGAGGATCATTGTGCGAGCTTTCTGCTACAGCAGCCTCATCGTCTTACAGCATCGGACGCTGCATCTTCTCATGCTTGGCCTGCTTTCCTAGCACAGCTGAACTGGCCTTCTCTTGCGACTCTCACACCTAGCACGAACGCCCGGTTGAGTGATTAAAGACGGCGCGCGAGCTTGCATTGTCTTTGAAATACCCGCTGGTTCAGACTTTTGCTATTCGCCCTATCAAGTATTGCTGCGGAATCCACGAAAGAGCTTTCTTCTCTCCATCGGAACCGGTGTTTCGAGACTAAGTGGACAAGAGGAGGAATTCAACTGATTCGATCAAGAGGAAAAAGGCATCTTTCGGAAGGAGCCACAGAGTACAACATCCCTTGAAAAAAAGAAGGGTAATTTGATTTGGGCCCGGCACACGCCAAAGAGCGACACGGCGAGCTTCAGAACATCGCCAACAGCATACGACGCACCGACAGCGTCTACGGGATAGTTCCGGCCTTTCGCAACATTCTGGGAAACGAGGCGTCGTCTAAAAGAAGGCGTGGGAAGCTCTCGACCTGGGTGCCCGTTGAAGCTGCATCACAACATCCATGCAAGCCATAAGTAGCGATTGCGATACGTCGTCTACCTCGTTCGGCCAGCGCCGAGGCATTTCCGATCTGGCGCGATTCGCCCTCGACCTGACCTGGGCAACGCCAACAAGAGCAGAGTCCGAGACTCCTGCTCGACCCAGAGCATATCCTTCCCCGCCCATGTCAGGGTCTCCTCCTCTCCCGCCCAAGCCAAATCCAGAGGCTGGTGACCGAGGGCAACTGCATGGCAGCTATCCGTCCACCAGTCCGCAAAATGCCTACCGGGGAGGACTGCCGCCAACGACGATACCGCAAGGCGACTACCGAGGTCCTCCGCCTCCGCCGCATTCCCTGCCGCCACCCCAGCCCCGATCATATCACGCCGATCCGCAAGACAGGATGCCTTACTCATACCCTCGACCCGACGACCACCTGCGGACTACGCCTTCAGGATACGCACATCTGGCAAGCCAGGTCATGCAGCAGCGGCCTCCTCCGCCCTACATGCAAATGTCTGGGCCCCCGCCGCCGCAGCCAACAGGACCTCATCAGCATGGCTACGCGACAACCATGTCGCAGACATCCCAGGACAGCGGTCCCTATACGTCTCCCAAGACGCAAAGAAAGACAAAGGGCCATGTGGCATCAGCCTGTGTGCCATGTAAACGAGCCCATCTTCGGTAGGTTACCACTCTCCCCGCAGATATCCTAAGTGAAACGGGCGGTGGTATCTCGATACGGTGACGCTGACATTTAGTCTAGATGCGACGGTACGTACGACTGGCTTGCTTGCTAGCCTATTTTTGATTTTGGTTTTTTTTCTGTCTGTCATTTTGCGTTTTCTTTCTTTAGGTTGTCATTTTTGCATTGTCCTTTCCGACTGGGGGATCGACCAAAAGAGGAAACTCCCGCGGACTGCAAGGAACCAGCACTGCAGCCTCCAGGCGCATGCGGCTCCAAATCTTTGGGGGGGACAACACTTGACATCATGACCGGTCGAGAGGCTCCGAGAGTGAATCTGGACGCGGCATTAACCTAGCAAGGCGTACGTGCGTGCGACACTCGAAGCAGCGCAGGGATCAACCCCTTGACCTGAGACCGGTGCTGAGGGGAAGACGATCCCGCCTGGGAGGATCATTCGCAGAAACTCGGACGGAGAGTTGAGATGGTTGCGTTGAATGGGATGGCGCATGCCGTCAAAGGCTGTCAACCAAGTCTTACTTGGGTTGAGCGGGTGTCCGTGTGGCCCAACTGGACTGGCGTCAATCCCACCCAGCAGAGAGAGTATTGGTCTTTCTTGGCCGGACTTCCGCGCCGGCCATCTCAACTCCTCCAGCGTCTTTCATTCTCACAACCAAACGATCGACCCAACCACTACCGGTTCTTGCGCCGTCTGGTTCCTGGACCCGTTCGCCCCGGAGTGTCGGCCCGGCATTTTGGGAAGATTGGCGGGTAACAGCCGGCACCCCCGGGAGCGACCCTCGAATCTTGATTACGGTTAGGGATGCGGTGAACTCGCCAATCGCGTGTCGTTGGACCGGGAGTGGTTGCTATCGATTGTGCCATTTCTGAAACAGAAAGCGGAGGCGATTTTCCCATGCGCGAGAGCTTTTTTCTGGGTGGACTTGGGCTGGTCGATCGCTGCTCCGTCTGGTCTGGTCGCGGGATGATCCAAGTGGACAGAACTAGCGTGTCATTGACGTGACGGATGCGACGCATGGCAGCTGGGGGTCGGATGGGGTGGGAAAAGCAACCAAATGTCTAAGCCACGCGACTGACGAGCAAGTGCCCGTTGGAAGACGTCATGTAAGCTTTTTTGCTTGACTTGTGGTGGTGGATGGTTGTGGAGGTGCGGCTTTTGCACTTGCAACAGCTTTGGATCGTGCGCTTGCGTGTTTTCTTTTTTTGCTCTTTAGTGTGTGGAGAGAGAACACTACAACCGGATGACAGTTTCGCTGACGTGCGCTTGCGACAAATAGCTCAACGGCCCTGTTCGAGATGCACAAGCAACGGCAAGGAAGACGCCTGCGTTGATGTGCAACACAAGAAGCGTGGCCGCCCGCGGCTGAGAGACGACCGAGAAGCCCGCTATGGCCCCTCGACATATCAGCATCCTCAGGATGCCGCAGCTGCCGCCGCCGCGGCAGCAAGGAGACCGCCGCTGAGCCACTACTCAGCTGGCACTCCCATCTCAGGGTACGATGACCCCATCCGAGGCAGTCACTCCTATCGCGTTCTAAAGTCTCAACCAAGCGAACCCATTGCGCCTCGGTATCTGGACAGAGCTCCCATGGCCGACGCGAACCTGTACGGCCAGCCCCCGTCTCTTGCGTCTGGGGCGCCCGAGCCAGTCATCTTCTTAACGACAGAGCTGGAGATTGCGCGTGCTTCGCCGGCTTTTGCTGATGCCGTCGGAATTCCCAACGTCAGAGGCCGCTCCCTCTTCGACATTGTGGTGCCCACTGAGCGCGAGAAGCTTCAGAGCCATCAACGGCAAATACAAGAGGAGCGAACAAGAAAGGACCCCGTCTACCTACCTCCCATCTTTGGCAGGCAGGAGCAAGAGCGCGTTTTCGACTCTTTGCGATTCGAGGCCGATGAGATTTCGCGGTTCCAGCTCGATCGTCAAGACTTCTTCGTTTTCGCGGCGAGCGATGGACAGCCGAGGTCGTATTCCGTGCGTCTGGGTTTGGCCAAGCGTGAATCGATTTACTTCATCGTCCTCCTCATCAATGCCGCACCGCGGTATCCGTATCCCTCGCCATCTCCGCATGCACGCGAGGTGCCGTATCCTTATCCGCCTCAACAGCAGGCATACGCGCAGCACACTCCCGTCTCCGCTACCTTCGAGCAGCCAAGACCTCGATTCGGAGAAGGCGCACTCGCGCCGCGCCCATCCCCTGGCCAACCTCTGCACATGGCCACTGGTCTCAGCCCCGGCATCAGTCCTGGCATGCCCTCATATGCGGCCTCACCCAGCCGTCCCGAGTACGCCAGCGGACCCTCGTCATACCAGATCCCTCGCAGTGAGCTGCCGCCGACCACTCGGCCGCCGCAGCCATCTTTCCAGTTGCCTCCGATCCGAGCTGGCCCTCATCAACCTCCTCAACCAGAATCATCTTCCTGGCAAAGGGACGAACGATCCGGACGGGTCGATATTGGTGGCCTTCTCGAGAAGCCGGACCCGCAGCAACGACGTCCGCAATGAGTAATGACTTCCTGCCGCCCTAGCGGTTGTGGTCGATAATAATTCCCTTCACCCGGCTCGGTGTACGTCTCCTTCTCAGTAGCGATTGAGGCTGCATTCGAGACCGAATCCCTGGTCCGTTGACATTTTTGACCGTGTGTTGAGGTGGGCGGTCTCCGCGTCGTTCGCCTCTTGTATTTGTATCGCGTTCCCTTCGTTTCCATGTCCGCCTTCGGGTCCATCGTTGTTGTTTTTCCGGCGGCCACGAGCCATCACGAGATACCACTTGTATAACCACCAAACTTTTTTCTTGCTCTTTGCTCGACCCCCTTGCACATACTGTTTTCCTCCTGCTTTCCAATTGGGGCATTTTGGCATCCGTTTGGGCGTTTTTCTCTTTGGCTTCGATTCCCTGGGCTGGGCAGGTTGCGTCTGTTGTTGCATCCAATCCAATGCTGAATGATGTTGGAGAGTGTAGGAATATGGCCCGTCGTCTCCAAAGAGATTGGCGGCGGAATGAGAAGAGCCATAGGGCGGTCATATGCGTGTCTTTGTTGCTGTCTGGGTCCCCAGATACCGTTTTCTTGTTATATTCCTTAAAAGAAAAGAAGGCCCACCCGGCGATTCCTTGCCAACTACCGCGTTGCTCCGTTCATGTTGCCTTGCTGCTGAAGAAGTGCCCCAGCGTTGTTTTCGTCGTCGTCGTCTAACTCAGACTCCTGTGATGGTGGGTAATACCCGACGCGGTGACGATGGCGTACAGGATGATGATGAGTACCGGATCCAGAGTTTCGAAAAGTCCGATGTCGACAATAGGCTGAATCCAACGATACTTTGACGACCAACCCAAGAAGTGACGAGACGATTCTTTGTTTGCTTCCATTACTTGAAGGAGAACATGGGCAAACGAGCGGGGGAAGGGCGAGGCCGCAGACTTTTGACAGGAGAGTTGTCCCATTACTCAGGTCCGGGAATTGCGGAGACCATCGGGAAGGGGTCAGTGCGGTAGAGCATCTGCCGCAATTCCGGCAGGTCAACCCGTGGAACTGTTTATCGTAGCCATGGCTATGGAGCGTTGATGAAGGGGTGTTCCATGCTTCATGGTGCGGGAGTGTGGTGGAGGCGTAGTGTGCACCGGTAAGGTGACATAGGAACGAGATGCTCGGGAGAGCATAATATTGCGAGATCCCCGCCGAAGGTGAAAAGAGGGAAGAGGAGTAGGAAGGGAAGGGAGGGTTGGACAAGAAAAGAGAGAGAGAGGCGGTTGTTGTATAAGAGAGAACTTGAGAAAACAAAGGCTAGAGCAAAGAACGATGTTCGGCTGCCACTGCAACAACAGGCCCGTAGATAATTTAAACCACCTTGGTTCATAAGACTGCAATGAAAGAGGATTGGTCACTCACTTGAACCCCCCATCCAACGTTTCGTTTCCCCCTTTGGCCACCCCTGCCTTGCCCTCACTTCTCTGCAGTCCACTGCGGCGCAAGTCAAATCCGCGACTTTTGCAAAAGCTCGTCTGTGCCCATTCAGGCGCCCACAGCCGGCGGATGCGGATGCGTGCTTCCTAATGTACCCATCTGCGTGCGTTGCGTTGCGTTGCTTTCTTGCGGTCCCTTGTGTCCAATGCACGTGGTGCAGGCGGAAGTGTGTGTCATTTCGCGTGGCTCCTAGTTGCATCCGCATTGGAAGGTATAGTCCGACCCTGGTATTGGAATGGTGCTGCCGCCCGCTTGAAGCATTGGTCGAGGATGGATGATAATCGCTCGGTCTGGTTTTGGGTCCCATTTTTCCCTCTCTTGCCGATGAACCATTGCATATAATCCATGATCTTAGGTGATGAGAAGCGAGAGTGGGCGATATGAGATGGGGCCAAGGATGAAAGAGAGTGGGAGACTGGGAGGGAAGAAGAGAAAGATGGTGGAGGGGGGAGGGATTATCGGGAGTTTTCCTCGGGAGGTCCATGGTTCTTGTTTGGACGTTCGGGAATGGATTGATGTTGCCATTGGCTCGAGTCATAGTCTCTGACATCTCTGTGTCTCTCCGTGTGCTGCATGTCCTTTTTCTTTCTTCGGCGTTGGCTCGAATCTTGTGTTTGGTTTTGTGCTTCTGTGACAGCGTTGGCCTACTCAATCTAGAGTGCGAGCTGCCTTCATGCCGTCAGATGATGGACATGTTTGTCCGTTTCTTCATCGCCAACGTTCCCGCAGATCTTTCCTTCGGTCGTGTGCCGTAATGTGGGCAGCATCCCCCAACAAAGTAAGAGAGTAACAGACTGAGCGGGACTCGAGAGATGAGGTGAGAGGGAAAAGATGCGATGCTCAGGGGCCCTTGAGTTGACCGTCGTCTTCTGTCCGCCCCCCTCTCCCCGGGCATCTCTCTCTTTTTGTCTTTCTTCCTGCGTAGTCAGAAGTCGTTCGTGCGTCCCTTTATTTTACCCCAGAGGCCCAACCGAAAGGAGGGACAGGGAAACGAGCGAGGAAACGAAACGAAACAAAACGGGCCTGCAGTGGATCCAACCACCGAGGCACCAGCCAGGGGAATGGGATGAAGAGGTGCAGGGGGATGCACTGGAGGTTGCTCGTTACGGTTGAGAAAAATCTCCGAGACGGAGCCGGGCAGATTGTTGGTGGCCCAAAAGAGTTTTTCATTCGGTCATTGTGCATCTTTGGGTGGGCATGCCTGTCCAATATTGAAAACCACGGACAGCACCCTTGACCATTCAGCTGATCAGCGGAATCCAAGGAGATTGAGGGATGCGAGAAGCTTTTGAATTGGTGTGCTTTGCTGGCGAAAAGAAACGAGGCAGTATTCCTAATGGTTGAGAATTGAGACCTTTGGGTTGCCGGCGGGAGAGGACACCACCACATGTTCGCATTCGTCCGAGCGACGGAGACCACCACCCAAAGTTGAAACGCTGATAGACCTATTGGGAACTGTAGTGGATGCGAACAGCTGAAAGCGGCAAGACGCGGCAGGGGTTTGTAATTGTCTATTTGCTATTCCGGGAAGGGAGAAGACGCCGTCAAGTGCAAACACGAAGCGTTGAATTGTGCCGCTCGAGTGACTCTGCAGAGTACGAAGAGAACGGCGAAAGGATGTGGACGAGAAGAAGAAGCAAATTCCGATGCGAAAAGGAAACCATCTTGAGAGCGTCGACCTGAAACAAGAGAGGCGCTGCCGAAGGATCTTCATGATTCTCACTGGATTCGGCCCTCTACGTTCTTGACGTCCCCAGCGCGCTAGACCGCGAAAGGGTCGTGAGGGGGGGCGAAGGTTCCTGAAATGGACTCTTGGGCAATCTGAGCAGTTGTCGTTTGCAGCGCAAATGGGAAAGGCGCACACGGTTAAGGTTGTTTCGAAACGGGACTCGCATGGCAGCCAGGTCCTATGGGCGCACGTTTGCATGGAGGAGTTGGGGGGAGGAAATGAGGGAGGGGCGCCGGATAGTGGCAGTGCCGGCCGCTAAACCACAACGTGGGAAAGCTAGTCGCACTATCAACACCGGTCGACAGCTGCCAGACGTCTTCGCAATGCTCGCTGTCGAGATCAAGAGATGAGGAGGTTTTCTCTCCACTGCCGTGTTGCTAGTGAGCCTCTGTAATCGGGGTTTGTTGCCGTCTGCTGAGGACAGAAAGCATTCCGTAAGGTACTGTAGGACGACCGTCAAGTATCCGAACCACGCGAGGTGCTGGGGTCCTAGGTCTACCGAGAGGCCCTACGGATACTAGACTCTGATAAGAAGAGGGGCGATGCTGCGTTGCCGGTGGACGTTGGGCGGTAGGCCGTCCTGTTCCTGCATGGATGGCATCATGGGACAGGCTGAGGCTTCAATGGTGGCGGCAACAAGCGCCCGCTTCTCAACCGTTTTTTGGAGAGTTTGATTTGCGGCTGGCTTGTCGTTCGACCGTATTTTGGCGGCCGCTGTCATCCTCGTGGCCATGCTCAGAGCCATGCCCGTAGTGCGGGCTAGCACTGCGAGTAGGAGGCTTGACTCGGTAGGCGAGTGTCTTGCGCCGCTTGCTGTCTGGCTCATGGGCTTGCAATTGAGTGTCAAGAGGCATGAGTATACTCGTTGTCAAGTTGCGACTGGTGTTCATGGCCTCCTCCTTGGCCTCATCGTGCTGCTGATCGAGCTCGCGTTGTAGCTTATCGGGCGAAGGTGGCGTGCTATCGTCGAAAACCTCATCAATGTCCCGTTTCCTGCCGACCTGAAGTGACCCCGACGGTTGAGGAATTTGCATGTCCATCAAGCTCTCGGCGTGGGACAGAGGAGCAAGAGGACTTCGGGGGATACGCCGGCCGGGTGTCATGGTTGGGTCCGAAATGATAGGATCTGGTGAAGGTAGTCTTGAGCTCCATCCGCTGGACCCGCTGTCAGACGTGACACTACAACCATGCACGTAGTGGCAGCGGTGGGCCTGGTAAGGACCAGGGGGAGGGCCAACTTACCTCGCACTCGAGAGATGGGCGCGTGTCGAGGCCATGCCGTCACCTGCGGTGCTTTCTGCTGGCTCGTCTTTGCACATGGCAGGCGCCGCTGGGAGTGTACGGAGTACGTGGAGTTGGTTGGTGTTAGACTGACAATGGTCCAAAAAGAGGGGACAGCAATCTTTGCAAAGATGGCCTGGCAGCCGGCGCTGGTGCGGGCAGTTCGGATGCTTATCGTTATATTTTGGTCAGTTTCTGAAAAAGTGCACGGTTCTCAAACGACGACCATGTGCCGGCCGGTTGTAAATGGTGTAAATGTTGCCGGTTTGTGCGC
Source organism: Colletotrichum simmondsii (assembly GCA_001563135.1). Lineage (NCBI taxonomy): Eukaryota > Fungi > Ascomycota > Sordariomycetes > Glomerellales > Glomerellaceae > Colletotrichum > Colletotrichum simmondsii. The sequence goes on along the minus strand of JFBX01000728.1, from coordinate 52,109 downwards.
GAGAAGCCCTGTTTGTCAACTTCATGCGAGAAGCCGTGGTTTGGGGTGCCTCGCCAAATTTCATGATGATGAGGCGAGACTTTCGGTATTCGAAGCTTTGGATGAATGTGCAAGAGATTGCAATTGTCTGTTCTTCTCTATCTCATTGGAAATATCTCCAGCAAACAACAAAGGCGTTTATGTTAGGCCGAGGTCAGGGCATGTCTCGGAGTGTGCCGCTGTCTGAGTCACCCTTCGAGGAATGAACTTCTTTAGGGGGTTCTGCGAAGCTTCTGCGAAGCAGATTTGTTGACAGACGTCCAAGGCGTTTTCGACCAAGTAGAGTGAATACAATCGCGGTTTCGTTTGTGCCTGATGGCTGTGCTTGGCAGGTGACATTTTCTTGAATATTGGAGACTTTCGGTGTCGAACACCGCCACAGCTTCCACACTAGGAATGTCAACGGTGGTGTTTTCGGTGAATCTGATCGATGGACTACATCGACAGTTCTTGGTTTGATCACCGATGATCTATGCCCGCAGAGTTGACGGATACGCCCAGGATCGGAGCCTGGAATCTTTGGAAACTAAAGCACGACTTCGAAGATCGATCAGAAATGATCTTTTAGTGTCCCAGTCTTGCGAATTCGAAGGTACTCTAGCGTCATACATCTGGATGGGTTTCGTGCCAGCGTCAGAAATGTCGATCCGAGTGCTGTGTTGTGCAGAATTGTGACAGGTGCAAATTGGTCAGATAACGGTGAAGACGACATGGGTCCGAGAACTGCAACCGTAAATTGTATTAGGGGCCAGAGGCATTGTCAAGGATGTGTATTGTTGCAGCAATCCAGGTGGGAGGTTGATAGGTTGTTGAAGTAATGTGCAGATGGGTGTAGGCTAGCTCATTACGGAGTACCTTAAGGTAGGTTGTGGGATGCGGTGGGTAGGTAAGGACGGCGACTTCGGTACGTACCGGGGTAGCTGAGGTGCCCGAGGAAGGTTCGTGGTTCTAAGGCAAGCACCTTCCATAAAGTGGTTTTGGCTGACTAAACAACTGCTCACGTGAAGACGCGCCAAACTCTGGGAATCCCTGGGCCCGGTAGTCGCGACTCCATCCTCGCCGGCAGCAGGCACTTTCTCCCCTCCATTCGACAACCTTGCCAATTCGTACATACGCACTATCTCCCAAGCCAACTGAATGAAGCTGTTGGCGGAGATGTACCGCTATTGAACTGCCTTCCTGCCTCGCCTTACTGGTGTTACACTGCCCCGCAACAGCTACTAGCAACATTGAGCCTTCTCGAACCTCAGACGGCCATGGCTGACCCCATGAAAGTCGATTCCGCTCCTTCTGCTGGCACGAAGCGGAAGGCGGAGGATGACCTGGAAGACTCTCAAGGGCCTCGTCGCATACGCGTGAGTTGCATTTGCCGCTTACTCGGCGTGCTACACTTCTGACAGGCGTATGCAGGCCCTCGATCAGAATGTAGTCAATAAAATCGCCGCCGGAGAGATCATTGTTGCCCCTGTCAATGCCTTGAAAGAACTGATTGAGAACTCCGTTGATGCAGGTGCCACCGCTCTCGAGGTACTGGTGAAGGAGGGTGGCCTCAAACTCCTGCAAATCACCGACAATGGATGCGGTATTCAGGTATGACATGACACGCGTCCTCTTCGTAGATCTACCTATCCGTTCTGACTCTGCTCAAGAGAGAAGATATGGAGATTCTCTGTGAGCGTCATACGACCTCCAAGATCACCGCCTTCGAGGACCTCACCTCCATTGCCACGTATGGCTTTAGAGGCGAAGCCCTAGCAAGTATCAGTCACATCGCCCATCTTTCCGTGACTACCAAGACCAAAGACTCGAATTGCGCATGGCGTGCCACATACCTCGATGGCAAGCTGGCTCCTGCAAAGCCCGGTCAGTCGGCCGAGCCCAAGCCTACTGCTGGCCGCCAGGGTACGCAGATCAGCGTCGAAGACATGTTCTATAACATACCGACACGTCGAAGAGCATTTAGGTCGCCTGCTGAGGAGTACAATAAGATCATCGACATTGTTGGACGTTACGCCATCCACTGTAAGGGAGTGGGCTTCTCCTGCAAGAAGCACGGCGAATCGGGTACCAGTGTATCCATCCAAGCCACAGCAAGCGAAATCGACCGAATACGGCAGATATACGGCTCAAGTGTCGCCAACGAGTTGATGCAGTTCTCAACCTCAGAAGACCGTTGGGGCTTCAAGGCTACTGGGTGGGCTACGAACGCCAACTACAACATTAAAAAGACTACCTTTCTCCTATTCATCAACCACCGGTGTGTAGAGTCAACCACCATAAGAAAGGCACTTGAGCAGCTGTACGCCTCATTCTTACCCAAGGGCGGTCGGCCATTCATCTACCTCAGCCTCGAGATCGACCCTTCACGAGTCGACGTCAACGTTCATCCCACGAAGCAAGAAGTGCATTTCCTGAACGAGGATGACGTCATCCAGTCAATATGCGAGCACATACGCTCTAAGCTGGCAGAGGTGGACACAAGTCGCACATTCATGACACAGAGCTTGCTCCCGGGGGGCCAGATGATGGAGATATCCCCTCAGGCGGATGGTGAGGGCACTTCAGTAACGCCCGCAAGAGAAACCCCAGGCTCGAAAAGACCACGGAGGAACTCTAACAACCTCGTCCGTACCGATACGAGCTTGCGGAAGATCACCAGCATGCTGCCCTCTGCCACAGCTGCTACGCCCTCCAAGGCATCCCCTGGCCTTGCTGCGGCCGCAGCGGGGGCGGCTGACGAGAACGCCTTGTCTGCCTCGGAGCACATTCAGTACGAAACGGTCGATAGGCCCTTTGCACCAATGAGGCTTACTAGCGTCAAGGAGCTCCGGGCCGAGGTAAGAGAAGACATGCACAACGACCTCACAGAAATCTTTGCGAATCACACATTTGTCGGCGTCGTCGACGAACGCCGTCGATTGGCCGCTATTCAGGGCGGTGTCAAGATGTATCTTATTGACTACGGTCGGACCTGTTACGAGTACTGCTATCAAGTCGGGCTGACAGATTTTGGCAACTTTGGTACCATCCGCTTCACGCCGCCCCTGGACTTACGAGAGATCCTCCGCATCGGCGCCGAAGTTGAGAAGGCCAATATCGAGTCTCCCGAGGAGGACTTTGAGATTGAGGACGTTGTCGAGAAGGTCGCTGCCCAGCTCATTGAGCGGCGTGAGATGCTTACCGAGTACTTCTCCCTCGAGGTCTCTCCTGCGGGCGAGCTGCTGACCATCCCCCTCCTGATCAAGGGCTACACGCCCGCCATGGTCAAGTTGCCTCGTTTCCTGCTGCGTCTGGGACCCTGTGTCAACTGGGAGGATGAGAAGCTGTGCTTTGATTCCTTTTTGAAGGAGTTGGCGTCTTTCTATGTGCCTGAGCAGTTGCCGCCGACGGTTGGCGGGGAGGCTGACGAGAATGAGGAGGAGGTCAAGGTCGATGATCAGCTTGCGGAACGGCGGAGAAATGTGCGTTTCGCGACTGAGCATGTGTTCTTCCCTGCCTTCAAGGCAAGGTTGGTTGCGACTACGTCGTTGATGAAGGCTGCTGTGTTGGAGGTTGCCGATCTGAAGGGCTTGTACCGAGTGTTCGAGAGATGTTAAAGCTGTATGACTGGATGTATAGTCTCGATCAAGATCGTACGAATACAGTATCCCGACTCAGGCCGCCCTGAAAGTTCCGGAACGCTGACTTAAGACTACGGCCTTATTTTTTAGTGTTCCAATCCTCAAAAATCGCTATGAAGGTGAAGCACAGGGCAATGCAGATCGTCATCAATACCGCCCCGATGATATATGCCACGACCAAGGCAATGTTCATCGTTGATGACGTGTCGACGAGATCCGTCGCGCTGTATTCCCCATCAACAGTATGGAGCCAGGCTTTCGTGTCATTAGCTCTGACCAGGCGTAAAAAGTTGGCGGACAACTCACATAGACTCTTTGATTCGCTGATTGATAAGCTGCTAGAAACGGCAAGGCTCATCGCAACGTATACCACGACGACAACGCGGACGACGACGAAAATGGTTGAAATGACTGCCATCTGAGAACTCATGGTTGCAGGCCGAGGGGTAACATCCCTAGTAAGCCAGCCTTGATGGTCCTGAGGGTAGTTTCTTCTATGAGATGCAGTACGTAAATAAGATTTGATGAGGAGCCAGAATGAAACAAAACAAAAACTGAGGAAATATATGTTGTGAAAAGCAATGGCACCAGCCAATGACCCAAGATGAGCCAGAAGGTACACATAAAACACAACCCTAGAGGAAGATAGAAGGGATTTCGCGACATCGGAGAAATATCTGACGGAAGAATCTAACATAGAGCCGACAGAGCTGAAGGGTTTCGGGGTATTTGTGGTGCGAATAAGGAACGTTGGCGTATCATCCCTACTTTTGGACTTTGCGGAGGCGGGGTTACTGTTTGCTCCTAGGTTTCTCAAATGGTCGTGCAGCCACCGCGGAAGAAGCGCTAAGGTTACCCATCTTGATTCGGATGTGGGTGAAAATTGAGTGTCCAGCTGTCTCGACTCAATGATGGTTTGTTCGAAATCGTTGTTCCGATGACCGTGGGGATGTTGCTGCGGTGAACCCGTTGTGGTATCCGATGTGGACTGTACAGAATAACGAGCATAGGAGACATTTTTATCACCTGAGAAGATCGGCAACCTAATCGCGTCTGTCGCTAAGCCTCTTCTTTTTCCAATGCTGCGTTGAATGTCCCCCCAAGAGATCATGTGAGCCGAGCCAGTGGAGCGTGCTATCACCATGCCCAAGAGGCTGTAGTCGCTGTCTCGGATTACCCAAGAGCCGGAATCACCTGCTTGGAGATCTATCAGTGTGTCAGAGAGAGCTTTTAACCATGCTGGGGGCCCTTTGAATAGGAAAGATTTACTTACCACTTTTCGTGAGTCTGATAGACCATGACTCAAACGAGTTTCCTGCACCAGCAAGCATGCATGAAGGATTCGAGGACAGCACGCCGTGCACCACGCCACTCATACCTGAGATGATTGATACATGCCAGGGATTCTTATCCAGAAAGCTTGCTGCATCTAAGCTGCCAAAAGCCGTGATTTGTACTCCTTCATTAGAGTCAAGTACAATATTTGGTAGGCGACGGGATGGCTCAACAGAGACGAGGCTCCAATCGTTCCAGAGTTCATCCGAGTCCTGACTTAGCAAAGACCCACGGTTTGAATCAGGTCCGATAGCGGTGTCATCGAAGGTTTTGTCTTCTTCGTGATGTTTAGAGAGCATTGTCACAGACTCGGGCGTTCCAGGTTGTAGGGAGTCGCCGTCTTCGAATTCCCCATTCGCGAACGCCGTAATGAGGTTAGCCAAAGATGGAGCGTCCTTCTGATTCTCGGCGACAGTTTCGTCTTCTGGATGATGACTTGTTGTTAAAGCAAATGTCTGACCGTTAATCTCAATCATACCGCCTATGGTCGATGTTCTCAGGGATCCATTCGGATCCTCAAAAGTGGCCAAGCCGCCGCACAGAGTTCTCGTGGAAGAGGGATTGATGTCAGGCAGACTGGAAACAGCTGAAAGGATGATTCGCCTTTTCTCATAGCAAAGCTTTAAGGGGCTGTAGAGATGTTTATAGCCTTTTGTGGACATGAGGTAGTCGAATGCTTGGATATCTTCCGATTTGTTGAAGCCAGAAATGCAGATGTGTGTTTTTGGGGCGGATTTTGAGGGTGCGAGCATGCTATGCTGTCGCCACCAACTGTGCTCTATGGAAACCAGAGATAGGGTTATGACTGGGAACTGGCGTCCACAGCTGGCATGGAATGCAGTATTGTCGAATTTGAGTCTTCGTAAAAAAGCCTCCAAGACAGTTCGTTCCTCGTTGGTGAAGCCGACGTCGGGGTCTGCCCAAGCAGTTTTGGGGATAAAAGACCAAAAGCTTTGTGGCTCTACGACGACTCTGATTACGCCCTCGAGTGTACGACGTCCCGCAGTTCCTTTTGATTTGCTGGCTTCAATCGTCTGGGACTCATCACGGCGCTCAGTGACAGAGATCTGGCTTTGCTCGGCCTGTTGCATTTGCAAGTCCGAGGGCTCGCTTGTAATGATGACATTGACATGGTCGTTCGCGGATTGGGACTCTTCCTCCGGCCTTGGAGAATGGTTCAGTTCAAACTGCTCATTCTCGTCATTGCAAGGCAATAACTGATAGCCTTCCGAGAAACATTGGGTGTCCACGACCTTTCGCTTTCCACCATCATCTTCGGTTTTTTCCACATTCCCTCCACACGCGTAATCAGGGAGGACTGAGTCGGATGTTGATTTGAGGATGTCGAATGTTTCTAAGAAATCGCAAAAGATGGTGTCGGTGACATCGAGTCCCTGCTTGTTGATGCCGAAGCGGGCCGTGGCGAGCCTTGACATATGTCTACCATATGTTGTCCAAAAGCCTTCAGACGATCGAAGTAATCCGACGTATCTTAAAAGACGCCATTGGAATCTCGTACTCCCAAAAATGTGATATTGAGTGTCGGAGGACTGGGAATGATTCGAAGCATTGCCCTTTGTCACGGTCAGACGGGATAACAATCTAGGCCTCTGAGGCATGGCGAGTGCAAAGAGTCGTGATTGTAGCAGTGGAAGACGAGAAAAGAAGGAACGGGGGCCAGCGACGGGGGGCACAGGAAGGTACCTTTTCCGTTCGTGTGAGGCTGACTTGCCGGCTAAGGTAGGCTGATTCGACTGCTTAGCACACCTAACCAAGGAGGTTGCATGTGCTGCTGACCTGCATTCAGAGCATTTGGAAATGGAAGAAGGACCAGCGGCTTTCTCCAATCAGGCGCGAATGATACATTATTACCTCCCTTCCCTAGCGTACTTGACCTAAGATCGCCCGTCCGGTTTCCAATCAACACAGCCTTGCCAGCGACTTCGTTAATCAAAAGCACTCCGGCAAGTTGCTGGCTTGGACTGGGAAAATAATCGTCGACTTATACGCATCAAATCGGAAAAGGCACGCTATGGATTGCCCCTCTATTGCACCAGGCGAGCACGGCATGCAGGAAAATAACGTTGGAGACGATGCTTCATCGACGCACCAATCACGAAGCCCCAGTCTTTTGAAATACCACGCAGAACATATGTTATCATGCAAAGCTCGTTGCAACGAAGCTAAAATACAGAGAGCGTTCATGGGGCTTAAAGAAGCTCCTCTGGCGACAAAAAGGGCGATTCTCTCTCGAGCCGATCAGGATGGCATTGGGCCGATTGTCGAGTGCGTTGTGCGGCTCATATTCATGACTGCATGTCAGCCAGAAGGGGCTGCACTGGGAAGTTATTGGGTTCATGAATGGAAAGATGAAGAGACACTGACAGCCTTTCTCAAACGTGTATACCCACAGGCTTTTGCGGGAGGAACACCTGAACATCCTATCAACATGGGGAATCTCCGCGCTTACATTCTATCCAAGAACGCCAGAGTCTTTGTAAAGGAAACTGACTTGCTGTCGGATCACCTATCTCTGATTGTAGGAGAGGGTTTCAAGACGTTGTTGGTGTTCCACCATCGCGCATTCCTCGAACATAGCCTGGAGGGTTTGAAGACGGATCGGGAAGATTTAGGCCAGTCTTTCTCAGAGGCTGTGTCCATGTAAGCCTTAGCCCTCAGAACTTTTTCGGGTGATTTGAAACTTAACATGCGATTTTTCAGTGGCTGCCTTGCTCCGACACTCCTCGAAGAAACGCTGAGGACCCTTGACCTCTTGTTCCCACCTTCCGGCGACGGACAATCCCGACGAATACTCGAAAAATGGGTGCAGCGGGAAGACCTTGACCGAGGTCTGCTAGAGCCGGGCCATATCATTTTCGAGATTTCGGCTGAAAACAAGACCCCTGAAGACCTTCAGGAGTTGTATATGCAGTATCCGCACTGGGCACCACGGCTGGCCCGTTTGCTGAAGGAGGTCGACGATCCAACCCCGACAACTAGATGGGAGCGCTATGCAGAACAGAGGAAATCCCCTCGGCACATGTATAAGTGCGCTCTCGCCGCGTTCATAGTCGCGGCCCTCTTCGGTATCTTTGCTACGGTGCTGGCGGCAGTCCAAGTCTGGATATCATATTGCGCCTGGGTGGACGACCCGATGAAGTCTTTGTGCGGAGCGAAGAAAACTCAAACTTCTCCAACATTGAATGGGAGATTCTGGAGTCCAATGTGAAGAGGAGGCATCTTCTTTATGAGACATTTAGATATTGTTGGGCCTTTACCGTTATGCTTCACTCATGACAAAGACCAGGAGATGTCCCATAAAACGCCGGCGAGATCGGCTAGAGTGTAAGTCGGGTGAGCCGAGGTGGAGCCCGATCACCGATCGCCGTTGCCGTACAGTGTCCGCGCCGGCGCCAAATCCTTGGCTTGACGCCTTAGTCTGGTAGAAACCATACAGTGCTCAAATGACACCATACATGGCGCTTGTGATCAAATCCGCTTGCCATTTCCAAACCTGCCGTGCCCAGACTTCCAAGTTCCCGTCACTCAACCTCATGTTTACACTCAGAGTCTTCAATTCACATTTGATCATTCGACACAATCGAGCATACTGCATTTCAGCCATGGCTTCGCGACCAGACATGGATGACGAGGACCTCACCTTCCACTGCTGCGCGCCCCTCCGGCCCTCAGAGCTCTTGAGACCAATTGACGTCGGAGACCTTGGGTAAGTATGATACTCACTCGACTCTTGATCTTGCTAAGGTTTCTTCGTCTGTAATAACACCGTCTCAAACTAACAACTCATCACCATCGACAGCGGCTCAGGCCACGCAGGAAAATCAACCTTCCTCGCCTGGCCCATCTTCGGCCCCCTCCTCTTCCAGAACGAAACGAGCGATGCGCGCGACCACTGCGCGAATGAGAGGAGTATGTCAAGATACCTCATCACACCCCTTAATCTCATCACCCATTACTCATCGCTCATCACTCACTCACTCACTCACAACATCACAGCATTCCTTAGCTACCTCCGCCTCTCAGTCTACATGTCCATCGTCGCCGTTGCAATCGTCCTCTCCTTCCACCTGAAATCCGAACCCAGCCAGCTCGAGCTGCGCATGGCCAAACCCCTCGGCATCATCTTTTGGATCTTGGCCGTCGCGTGTTTGTGTCTCGGGATCGGGAACTACATCAGTGAGTCTTTCCTCCCCTACGGTTTTGACTCCTCCAAAAGCGCAAGATGGCTAATGTGCATGCAAGAAACCGTCAACAAGTATAGTCGCAAAGCAGCCATCGTACAAACCGGATGGAGAACACAGCTCGTAAGTTCTCGTCATCTACCCGCCTCTTTCTCACGGCAAACTAGGAGGTTGCTTTTATATTGACTCGAATACCCTAGGTCCTCGCCGTGGTGGCTCTCAGCATCGTGGGAACATGCGTCGTCTTACTCGTCATCACAAAGATTTCAGCAAACTCTCAAGAGGGAGAGAAAAACTCATCAGACACTGCAGAAGCAGCAGCAGCAGCAGCAGCTTTTGTTGCGGGACCAGTCTTGAAATGAACAAATCTGCAAACAAAAAAATCTCAATTCGCTTATTTGTATCCCACCTTTTTGTGCCTTTGTCTTCGTCGCGCCGTGTCAGTCCATGCTGATGTTCCATCCATCCCGTGGGTATATAAAAAGGGTCTATATAGTATACACTTGGCACAAATTCTCTCATGGGCTTTCTTCCCCTAAGATTTTGCTCCCCACTCTCTTCATTCTCTATTAAGCCTTGAGTTTACCATCAGGTGTGCAGAATAGATCTCTCGCGGACCCATCCACATGATCCCGCTGAGACTCTTCTTTGCTGCAGCCGCCGACTTGCTCGCGCCATGTGAACATGTACTCTATCGCCATCTGGTAGATGTGCCTGAGGTTCGTACCCTCGCCTTCCCAGCCGAGCAGGGGAAGGTCATTGGCGGGCTTGAGACTACCGTTATTCGGCAGCGTGTCCATCGTCTGGACCAGGGACCCGGAGCCGAACCTCGATTCCGAGAGACTTGCTGTCCTCTTACCCTCCCCACCTTCCTTCTCGTATTCCTCGGGGGCCTGGTAGAGCTCCTGGTGCACTGTCGCGATCGTGGCTGCCGTCTCGGCGCTGGGGTACAGCGTGAAGTAGCCCCTGAGTCGGGACAGGCGCAGCATGTGTTCCAGCCAAGAGGGGTACATCTTGCTGACCTGCTTTTCCGCAATCAGCGCCGGCGATGGCTCGGCACCCCGCGCGTGTTGCAGCGCGTCGACTTGCGATACGAGGCCGTGCAGCTCGATCCACCTGTCGCCGAAGAAGAGAACGGCGTTGCTATTGGGAGCTTGCCACAGGTAAGAGGTTCCGGGTTCGACATCGCTTGCGCCTTCTGCCGTCGGCTCGATGAAATCCTTCTTGCCGTTCAGGTACATGGAAGGCGTGGTCATGCTAATGCCAAGCAGACGTTGATCCCATTTCTGCAGGGTGGTCAGGCGAGAGTAGCGGTACTCCAACACCGTATACTTGAGGTCTGGTAATCGTTAGTCAGATGTTCTAGTTCTTGTGACATGGGGTATGCCTACAATGGAAGAAACCAGGCGCAAGCTCCGCCTGCGGCGAAAGAACTAGAATATGAGAGTACTTTGGCGTTGTTGGCCAGAAAGACTCAAGGAATCGTATCGAGCTCTCCTCCTCCGTCATGCGCTGTCTCGGGATTCTGTGCCTCAGGGAGAGCATCTGCACGCGTCCAGGGTTATGCACGTGTGGTGGCGGCCAGCGGAACGTCTCGAGGAACTTGGCTGTCGCAGGTTCAATGTCTTGCGGTAGCTCAATGGTGAGGTGAGGGATCGAGAAGGCAGTGAAATCGGCGTCATTGAGAGACTTAAGCAGCCGCAACAGGCTGCCTGACCCGCTCGGCGGGGCCTGGATCAGGATGTCGACGCTGACCTGGTTCCACGCAGCCAGGGAAGCACTGTCAAGCTTCGACAACCATGAAAGATGTGTCCAGGCACCAGCAGGAAGCTCAATCAGCGGGGTCTTGAGCCTGCCCGTCTCGTCGCGCATTCCTTTCGTGAAGGGGACGTATTCGTCGTCGGAACCGTCAATGAGGATAGCTTGAGGATGCATGTATGTGCTTATGTGTCGCAGCGCGCGGACCGCGGATTGTTCGAGTCGAGCGTCGGTCGAGAGGGGGGAGAAGTCGGCTCGGGCATCGTGCCAGATGATGTAGCAGGTATCGTCCACGCCGTTGATCTTCTTTAGCTCGTCGAGGTTGATGTCGCTCCTGCTCATGACGGCGAAGTGTACGTAGCTCCTCAGCTCAGTGCCCATCTTACATGCGAACGGTAGCAAGCTCGATATGCTGCGCAAGTTGGAGGCGGCGAAGAGGACATTTTGGTTGATGGGCTGGCTGCCCTTGGTAGCAGCAATGGCGTGCAGCGAGTTGGCGAGCCGGTGGAACTTGACGGGGCCATTGTAGTCATGTTCTGCGGCCGGCGGGATGGGTTGACCTTGAGCTAGTCGGCCGGGCTTTCGTGACGAGGGATCGCGGGACGGAGAGGCGTCTTCGGGGTACGGGTAGATGTAGTTGGGGGGTCGTTGGCCGAAACCGAGGGAGAGGTCGCTCAGGAGGTACCAGAGGCCGGCGGCAATGACGAGGAGGTAGGCGATGCGTCGGAAGAGGCGGCGGGAGGGCATCTTGGCGGCGGGCTGCCATTGGGGGTTCCTGTTTCGAAGCAGCATGGGGTTCTTGATGGCGCTGCCGCCAGGGCGGTGGTGGTCGTCGTCCTTCTTCCCCATCTCTTCATCGCTGAGGAAAACGAAGGAGCGTAATTGGCGCCATGGATCCGGCATGCTTCTCTATCTGGGAGGGACGGAGAGTTGCAGCAGCGATGGGCCTGAGGACAGTTTAAAGGAAGAAGAGGGGAAGAGAGAAAGTAAGAAGGGCAAGGGAGAAGTGGAAGCGAAGGTAAGACGAAGCGTGCGTGGATGGTACACGTTCACCGAAAAAAAGGACTGAAAGTTGCAAGGGAGGGGGGAGCGGTGATCCGAGGGTTGGCCGTCTCACATCTTCCCGTCGAGGTGGTAGAGAAGCTTGCTGGGCTGCGTTATCCGTTGGAGAGCTCCAGATGCAAAGTTGAAGGGTATTCGACGCAGGAGTAGGAGTAGACGCAGGAGCAGGAGGAGGGCGAGTAAGGTCGAGGCTAAAGCTGAGCAGCAGCGAGCGTACAGGACAGCACAGCAGTTGAAACAGACGCAGTTGCTGAAGCGGGCCAGCGGGACGGGATCAGATGGGACTGGCCGGGATGGGACGAGAGATGCCGTGAGATGCGATGCGCGAGGTATTCGTTCGTACTCCATACACGAAAGGTAAGAAAGTCGGCTTAAGTGTGGGAAACAACAAGTGGTCCCCTTTTCCCATGCGGTTCCCCTTCGTTTTCCTCCCCTGTTGGAACGTTGCCGGCAATTGATCACCTAGATGGGCCAGACCTTGACGAGAGATTTGAGATCCCAGGGTTATCTGCTCCAGCTGGGCTGTGCAGCGTGGTGCAATGTCACAGACGCGAGCTTTGGTGGGTACTGGGTGGTGGATCTGTGGAGCTGGTCCGGACGTGGCCCGGAGGAAGATGCGCGTGGTGGGGGTGGACGGACGATCTCGAAGCTTTTGCTCTTGCTTTTGCTTTTGCTTTGGATGGGTACTAGTGGTCGTGATGGGTCAAGGTTGACGTGGACTCGAGGATTCGAGAGGTAGCGTTCACGGTCCTACGTGTGCTTGTGCGAGAGAGACCGAGCGAGAGTCGGCGGGGATCCGAAGACTGTAGGTACACAGCTATGGGTATTCGTATCTGTACGTACAGAGTGCCGATAATGACAGCTGTACGAAAAGGGATTGAGGGAGAGACGCAAAGGTAAAAAAGCAAAAGTGGCATTAAGTGAGGTCCGTTAAGGGGACCGTTGAAAAAAAGGTGTTTAAAGTGTCCGGCTTGGCGTCCGTCTGGTGGTGTCCCAAGCAAGGAAGGGGCGTGTGATACGGTGACAGCAATGTCATCCATCATACTAAGTACCTAGGAATGTACTTATCGCAGTACGTACGCTACGTACCTGGGTTGAGTTCCATCAAACGCGACTGCCAAATGCCTACTAAACTTGACAGGCGTGACAGCTAAGAGGTGTTACTGCGTAAACGTCAATTGAACTTGTCTCTCCCAATGTCTCACAAGGTTGGGTCACGCAATGTACTGTTCCTGACCTTAGCGTGGCGCCCCTACGCAGTGGGCGGGGAAAGGTACCTTGCAGGCTCCTGTCAGCGGTCAGCCTTTGGGGCATCCGTACCTTGAACTCTGAAGCTTGAACTTTCCGGCCCGGAAAACAAGCCTGGACTCTCTCCCTCGATCGGGCATCCGAGCCATGTATCTGCCCGCGTCTGCCTATGTATAGTACACTAAATATGCCATCCCTGCTGTACTCTGTGTCTCGTGGGCCGTCATTCCACGTTGTGTTCCACAGTCAACGTGAAGGCAAATGAGTACGTACTGATAGATCTGGTCGATGGACGGGACCAATTGGTGAGGCGCTTGGTGATTGGCGAATGGGAGATCGGTGGTACGGGGCGCCGGGCGGGAACACGAGCCACATTGTGGCTGCCCATAGCAACACCTTTTTTGAATTTTTTTTTTCAGTTCGTCACTCTATTTTTCGGGAAGTGAAGCTTTGGGAACTTTTTTGATAGGGTCGGTCACGAACATTGGTCCAAATCCCGAATAAGAAGCCATCTCCAAAACTCACAATATCTCATCCTCACATTCTCTTCACAACCCACAGCACACTACACAGGATCTCACAAATACATCCAATCATAGTCATACAAAATGGGAAAGTCAAGACGAAACAGAGGCGGCCCAAGCCATCGCAAGGACCCCATCGCCAAAACCGTCAAGCCCCCCTCCGACCCCGAGCTCGCCGCCCTCAGGGAAAAGTCCATCCTGCCCGTCATCAAGGACCTGCAGAGCGCCGACCCCAAGTCGCGCACCGCCGCCGCCGAGGCCGTCTCCAACCTCGTCTCCAACGAAAAGTGCCGGAAGCTGTTGCTGCGTGAGCAGATTGTCCACATCGTCTTGAACGAGACCCTTACCGACGCCAGCCTCGACAGCCGCGCCGCCGGTTGGGACATTTTGCGCGTCCTCGCAGAGGAGGAGGAAGCTGACTTTTGCATTCACCTGTACCGTCAAGATGTGTTGAGCGCCATTGGTTTCGCTTCTCAGACTGTAAGTTATGTTTGCCACTCACCTCAGACTCACTAAGAAGAATGTGTGAGTGAGTGTGTGTAAGTCTGGAAAATATGCTAAAACGGCAAAACCAGATTCTTCAAAATCTTGCCAAGGGCTCAGCTCTGAGCAAGGGCGAGACAAAGGTCACATGGACCATCACCGAGTCCGTCATTGGCCTTTTGTCTGCTCTCGCCGAGGCCCAGGATGAGGTTCTCGAAGCCATTGTGGGCATCGAGGGCATCAAGCACTTGCTCTTTACCGTCATCGCTCACCCCGACACACCGTCAAGCATCTGTCTCGACGCTCTCTCTGCCCTCCTGACCCTGTCCGAAGACAACCAGCGTCTAGCGCAGGATGTCGTCACCGACGAGAGCCCCAAGCCGCTCACGGCCTTGACCAAGCTGCAAGAAGTCGCTGGAGCAAAGGGAGTCCTGGCCTGTGGTATTCTGCACAACATCTTCACCACCTTGCATTGGTTCGACAGCACGCCGGGCCCCAAGGATCTCTCTGACGCCTCGCTCATCCCGACTCTGTCATCGGCGCTCAAGAACACCACGCCGGAAACTGATTTGCCACCTAGGAGCCAATGGTCTAACCCCACCGAGGTTCTTCAACTTGCCTTGGAGATCCTGGCTGATGTCGGAACGACACTGCAGCAGTCTCTTCAGGGTGGCGACAGCAAGAAGGCCAAGAAGGAGGAATGGAACGGGATCGAAGATGACGACACCGCCATGGACGAGGACGTCAAGGAGGACAACGGCTCCGGCGACGAGGATATTGGCGAGGATGACGAGAACGACGACGACTCCATGGACGAAGACGAAATGCAGGCCGACATGGACCTCGTCACCGGCCCCGACGACGACGTCGACGAGGAGGCGACCATGGACGACCTGCCCACCCTGCGCGAGCTAGTCCAGCAGGCCATCCCTCAGCTCATCACCCTCGCGACCCCATCGTCATCACAAGCAGAGGGCGACGACGTCCGGGTACAAGCCCACGCCCTGGCCGCCCTCAGCAACATCGCCTGGTCCATCTCCGTCTTTGACTTCTCCGACGACCACAACGCCGGCATCCTCAAGGCCTGGGCCCCGTCCGGCAAGGCCGTCTGGGGCCAAGTCATCGCCCCGATCCTGGCCGCCAACACCGCCGACGTCGAGCTCGCCACAAAAGTCACCAGCCTCGCGTGGGCCGTGTCCCGTAGCCTGCCCCGCCGCCTACCCCTCAGCGGCGACGAGCACACAAAGTTCATGGCGCTGTACCACGCGACCAAGAACCTGCCCTCCAAACAGGCGGCCGAGACGGCGGCCAACGGAGACAAGGCAAAGGACGAGGAGCCCGAAGACCCCTTCCAGGGTCTCGGCGTAAAGTGCATCGGCGTCCTGGGCCAGCTGGCGCGGGACCCGGCGCCCCTTGCGCTCAACAGGGAGATTGGCGTGTTCCTGATCACGGTGGTGACGGCCTTGCCAGAGACCCCGGCCGCCGACGCCGTCGAGGCCCTGAACCAGTTGTTTGACATTTACGGAGACGAGGACATGCCGTGCGACAAGGAGGTCTTCTGGAAGGACAACTTTATCCAGCACCTCGAGGCGGTTCAGCCCAAGGTCAAGGCATTGGTCAAGACGATTGATAAGAGAACTCTCCCCGAGCTGCGCACGCGTACTGAGGAGGCTGTGTTGAACCTGGGACGGTTCATCCAGTACAAGAAGAAGAACAAGGCATGAGGGGGAATTTGAAGGTTGGATATCGGAATCCTGAAGGAGTAGGCGGGTGCGACTCCCGGGTTTTAACATATCACGAAGCTTTCGAGCAGAGGTGTCAAAAGTACATGTTTTCGGAATCATGAAGCAATCATAGCCACGATACAACGAACGGGAGGGAAAGGTGCTTACCTGGTAGATAAAAACTCCCTCCAAAGGGGATAAGGGGAACTTTTGGGGGAGAGGAGACACGAGCATTGCACTTCTGAGATGGTTAGGGACATAACCGCGGTCGTCAATAAACAACAAACTCACTGATTCGTTGATATAAACATGCTGTGTGCATGCTTTGTGCCCGAGAAATCCGTAGTCGAGACCTGTCGAACTGTAGTGAAGAATGATCCCCTCCAAACACCAACCCCCTTTGCCGCCTGTAGATGGAGAAAAGACGAAAACAATGCAAACCCATACTAGAGCTCAATCCCTTCCCCCTTTCGTGATTGCAGACTTTAGCCAATAGGCTTCATCTTCTTCTTCTTCTTCCCGTCGCCCGACTTTCCCTTTTGGAAATCCCGCCAGCTGCTGATGCGCTGGTCCCGCGTCGCCTCCCAGTCCTGCTCGTGCTGCCTCTTACGCTTCCGCTGCTCAATCTCCTCCTCCTCCTTCTTCTGCTCGCGGCCCTCCTCCTGCATCTGCGCCTTCATCTGCCGCCGGCGGCGGTGCTCGTTGTCGATGAGCACCTCGCGCGCCTTGTTGCGCCACTTCTTCGCGAAGTCGTCCGTCTTGAGCTCGGGGCTGTCGACGGTCCACTTGTTCTCGCGGATGAGGAGCATGCGGGCGTCGGCGATGGCCTCGTCGAGGCGCTCGCGATGCTTCTCGTCCATGAGCTCCGTTTGGGCCTTTTTCAGCCGGTCAAAGGCGTCGGGCGCGAGCGGGTTCTTGGTCTTGTCCGGGTGGATGAGGAGGGACTTTTTGCGGTAGCAGATTTTGATGTCGGATTCAGGAACGCCTGGTTGCAGGTCGAGGACGGCGTAGGCATCTAGCCTGAAGGCCTTCAGGATTCTGTCGATTTCTGCATCCTGTGGAACGGGGAAGGGGGCGTTTGTTAGCATTTTGGCTTCGGAAGGTGTGCACCATGGTTTGTCTGGCGATCGCATTTACCTTGTCGAACTCCTTTGCCTCGATCTCGAGCGCATCGAGTGCGTCCTTCTCTTCTTTAACATCTTCACTCGCCATGATGATACCCGGGTGTCTGTTGAGGAGAGTCGAAGTTGACAGCCGTACCTCGGCAAATTGGCAATGAGAATTCTAGATGTAAGGTAGTTGAAGGTTGACAGTCGCGCGCGGTTGGTGAGCACGAGACGAGGCTCAGTGACAGCCACTTGGATCCGCTAAAGACCCTTGCCGACGAACGCTTGCCCCACGACGCTAAGATAAGACCAACCGATAAGAAATTTCTCGTCCCGCCCAAGCCCAAATTTTCGAAAAGACGCCGCCCAGCTCTTGGATGCTCTGCCGTTTCGCAAATCCCGCGCCTTGGGAGAATCAACTTTTTCGCCGGGCCCAAACCTACGACTGAAAAACCCGGGGGCCTCGCCAGAAAGAACAACACAGAGCTCCAAGATGCCTCGTCGCGCCGCGTCTCCCACTCCCTCCGACGGAGAGGTCGACATCGCCGATCACTTGTTCGACAATGGCAGCGACGCGGGTCAGGATGTGGGAGACATTGACTTTGACATGGACGGGATCCTGAACGGCCACGAAGAGGGGCAGGAGGACGAGGATGGCGACGAAGCTTTCATTGCGCTGAAGCAGGCTGCTTCGTTCCGCAAGTCCTCCAACATCAAGGGAAAGTCGGTAAAGAGAGGTGGTGGTTTCCAGGCCATGGGTAAGTCGCCGAACCCTTCCTACACGACCTTTGTACTCTCGCTGGAGATACTAATCCTTGTGGCATGCAGGTCTGAATGCCGGTCTTCTGCGCGCGATTACGAAGAAGGGCTTCTCCGTCCCCACGCCGATTCAGCGAAAGACGATCCCTCTGATCTTGGACCGCAAGGATGTCGTGGGCATGGCGAGAACCGGTTCCGGAAAGACTGCGGCTTTCGTGATTCCCATGATTGAACGCCTGCGCGCCCACAGCGCCAAGGTCGGCACGCGCGCGCTCATCATGTCGCCCTCTCGTGAGCTTGCGCTCCAGACACTCAAGGTCGTCAAAGAGTTCAGCAAGGGGACGGACCTGAAGTGCATCCTCCTCGTTGGTGGTGACAGCATGGAGGACCAGTTCAGCATGATGTCGTCGAACCCGGATATCGTTATTGCCACCCCCGGTCGTTTCCTCCATCTCAAGGTCGAAATGGGTCTGGACCTGTCGTCTATCAAGTACGTCGTCTTTGACGAGGCCGATCGTCTTTTCGAAATGGGTTTCGCTGCCCAGCTTACCGAGATTCTCCACGCCCTTCCGTTGTCGAGGCAGAGTCTGTTGTTCTCCGCCACACTGCCGGCATCCTTGGTTGAGTTTGCGAGGGCAGGTTTGCAAGACCCGAGCCTGGTGAGATTGGACGCCGAGACCAAGGTTTCCCCCGATCTCGAGAGTGCCTTCTTCTCCGTCAAGGGAGCCGAAAAGGAGGCTTCCCTGTTGCATATTCTCAACGACCTCATCAAGATGCCTCAAGGGACACCGGACGGCGTTCCCCTGGATGTTGTACCATCAAAGAAGCGGAAGCGTGAGGGTGGTGGCACCGGCAAACCGACGGAACACTCGACCATCATCTTCGCAGCAACAAAGCATCACGTTGAATATCTGGCGCAGCTTCTCACAAAGGCTGGTTACGCAGTCTCTCACGTCTACGGTTCACTAGACCAGGAGGCGCGTCGCATCAACACCGAGAACTTCCGAAACGGCAGAGCAAACATCTTGGTGGTGACGGATGTCGCAGCCAGAGGTATCGATATCCCCGTTCTCGCAAACGTCATCAACTACGATTTCCCACCGCAACCCAAGGTTTTTGTCCATCGTGTCGGACGTACGGCCCGTGCCGGTCAAAGAGGTTGGGCATACAGTATTGTGCGCGAACTGGACACACCTTACCTGCTGGATCTCCAGCTGTTCCTCGGCCGGAGGCTAGTCGCAGGCCACGAGACCGAAAACCCTTCCTACGCCGAAGACGTCGTCGTTGGTGGATTGAAGAGAGACAGGATCGAAATCAATATGGAGTGGATGGACAAGATCCTGAAAGAGGAGGGCGACCTGGAGGCGCTGCGTAAAGTTTCGACAAAGGCCGAGAAGCTGTACCTGAAGACCAGGCATTCTGCTTCAAGTCAGAGCGCGAAACGAGCCCGAGAGCTTGTGGGAACCAAGGGCTGGCACGAACTGCATCCTCTATTCGGCAAAGACGCCAGCGCTGTGGAACAAGCCCGCAACGACATGATGGCCAAGATCAGCGGCTTCAGGCCTGCTGAGACCATTTTCGAAATTGGAAAGGGAGGCAAGGGGTCGAGCAGTGAGGCAGTCGAAGTCATGAAACAGCTGAGGAAACGCATCACACCACACCGCGGCACCAAGAAGGAGGAGTTAGACTCAGACGACGACATGGATGGTCTGAACGGTGCCGAGGACGATTCAGATGACGGACTCGATGGCGAAGTCGACGACGGTGCCGCAGAAGCCTACAACTCTGACGATTCCGACGACAACGACGGCCTCGAAGTCACAATCACCAACACAGGCGAGAAGGAGAAGAAGAAGAAGCCGGATTCCTGGCGCGACTCGGATGTCTTCATGTCCTACACCCCAAGAACGATCAACGCGGCCGAGGAGCGCGGCTACGGCGTCACGTCGGGCGCGCAGACGTCGAGTTTCGTGCAGGCGGCGCGCGACGTGCAGATGGACCTCACAAACGACGAGACGGCCAAGGGCTTCGGCGAGCCGACGCGGGCGGCAGGCATGCGCTGGGACAAGAAGCAGAACAAGTACGTGGCGCGGGCCAACGACGAGGACGGCTCCAAGGGGTCCAAGTTTGTGCGTGGCGAGAGCGGCGTCAAGATCGCGGCCAGCTTCCAGAGCGGGCGGTTCGACCGCTGGCGCAAGGCCAACCGGCTGGGGCGGATCCAGGTGGGCGGCATGGAGAAGGGCAACCTGCCGGACCTGCCGTCCGGCCGGCAGTACAAGCACAAGCAGGAGAAGGCGCCGAAGCAGGCCGACAAGTTCCGGGACGACTACGAGGTGCGGAAGAAGAGGATCGCCGAGGCCAAGGAGAAGCGCATCGGCCAGTACAAGGACGGCGCGGGCAGTCGCAAGGAGATCAAGGGCGTCGAGGATATCAGGAAGGCGAGATGGGAGAAGCAGAAGCGCATGGAGAAGAACGCGAGACCGCAGCGCAACAAAAAGTAGAGAGCGTCCGGTTCCGTGTGGGGGTTTACACCATTTGTCAAAATATATCATGGAAGAGAAAAGCGTTTTTGTTCAAAACTTGGGCGATGTTCTCCGCCCTCGTCTCGGTACTGTGAATAACTCTCATGGTAATTTTGATGTACTAACACGTTCGACATGGTGGCTGTACAACATCTTTTTGGGGACGCGTCAGTTGGACGAGGCCAACGGGGCGGAGCCTTCACCAAAATCGGAGCCGGTGGCCGCGAACTTGATTTTGGCGGCCGTGACGTAAGGCAGCGGCACTGTACCTCCGGGTGATGACTGTCATCTATCAACAACGAATGGCCAAGTACTAGACCTCATTTCCACGAAACTCCATATTCAGCTTTCAACCCTCACTCGTACACAATACCTAGATCAGTAGTTAGTCTATTCAGCATAATTCATTACCCACAATGGCAACCCCCAAACCTTCAAAACGCTGCCTCCTATGGGACTACACCAACACCCGCGACCGCCCGGACGCAATCGACCAACTCTTCACAACCACATCGCCATCAGACTCTGCCAACAAGCCCACAGCAGCAGCAGGAGAAGTAACAGCGCCGCTTACAGTCATCCCCTTCAAATCCGTCCACAACTGGAACGCATGGTACCCACCAGAACTCAAGGGTCGGCTCCCCTTCCGACCCATGATCCGCACGCGCGCGCAGCTGGACACGGAGGAGTGGGACTGGATCCGCGACTCGGACGCCGAAATGGTCCACTATCTCAACGAACCGGAGCGGCAGGGGATCTCGCCGACGGACGCCGCGGCCTGGTGGCTGGAGAAGGTCGTGCCCGAGTTGCGGGAGAAGAGGGGCAAGAAGCTTGTTGGACCGGCGTGTGCTAGCGATCCCGGGGGCGAGGCGTGGCTTACGGAGTTTATGAGGATTGTCTGCGAGGACGAGAAGAAGTCAAAGAAGAAAATGGGACCGGATTTCCTTGGGGTACACTATTACAGCGGCGATGTCGAGCACGCAAAAAGGTACTTGACGTCCATGTATGAGCGGTACGGGTTGCTGCTCAACGTGTCGGAAATTGCGTCTATTAGTCGGGACCCGGGCGAGGTGGAGGCGTTTACGGAGGAGCTGAGCGGGTGGATGGACGAGAGGGAGTGGATTGACGAGTATGGGTGGTTTGGGTGTATGGCACACTGCGCTGATGACTTTGTGAGTCCTGCGGCGCAGCTGATGGATGGGGAGGGGAGGTTTACGCCGCTCATGAGGCGGTTGATGGGGGCATGATCCGTCACCGTCTTCAAATTGATGAACCGAAGGGGGTTCCCACTGGATTTGGTGGTGTTTCTCCTTCAGATTGGTAATACACACCTATAACGTTCGGGCCAAGGATGATGCGGAATACGAAAACCGAGACGTATACTGGATTCCTAAGCAGAGTTGATCATTGGCATGCTGGTTTGATCATTCGTGGTAGAATCTGGAAACTCTCGTTGATGTTGCGGGATGCGCTGAAGCAAGCCTGCAAGTTACGATGTTTCCGTCGCTTAGGCTAACGATCTTTGATCTGGATAGAGTTGTTGACTTCAGTATCTCGGAGCAAACATGAATCAAGCGGAAACAAGCCTTAGGTTGCGTCTTGGCTGCTTCTTTTCGCCTAGCGTCTCCCCGCCTCCACGGGCCTCACAAAGGAAGGCCTCATGTTCACGTCCCACAACCCGGAGATCATCGACTCCCAAGACGTTTGTTCTCATTGCGTGCGCGGGAAGCTCCCCACATGAGTCAGCCGCGCTCAAACGTTGGTTGCCCGATTAGGCAAGTCAATTACATGCCGTACATGCACTTGCCGGGTCGCTCCCGTCGACTATGATGGAACGCAAATTGGCTTTCTCCCGGACTACTCCAGCGACGTCTTGGTAATCCTTCTAGCCCTGGTCAAGGCAGCTTGTCTTTCGCCAAATCTTCTACAATCGAGTCAATTGACTCTATACTCTCTCATACTGTTTAGAAACAAGCCAATGACTCGGGATTTTGTTACGTACAGCCCACGTAATGGCAACCGGACATTCGGACTCATCTCGCAGGTTTCATCAGATGGGTAACACCAGTAAAGTCTATCAACGAATGAGAAATGCAGAGGATGGGGCCTCAACTCTCTACGTCGTTGCCGTTGAGTCTTGGTTGCCTTTTTGGGATCAGCAGAGTGAACGTTGTGATGCATTTGGACTTTCGTAGTCTCCAGTAGAGCGAAGAATTTCGCGTAAAGGTCGAGATGGCGAAGAAATGCTGCTTTACAAATATCGCGGCGTACAGCCAAAGTCGCAATTGCATTGCTTTCTTCTCATCAGACTTTGAAGTTAAGTACAGACTTGCGACTTGAGTAGCGCTTGAGCGATGAAAGCAACCGAAAAGACGGCAGACTCCTTCCAGGAGCATGTCTCTGGACAATCTAATAAGCCTCTCTCGCGACCACCTCACTCTTTGGAGGCTGCTCAGGTTCTCGAAGAACTCCACGTCGACGCAATCCAAGGTCTAGACCCCGACGATGCCATCCGTCGTTTGGCGGATTTGGGGCGCAATGAGCTTCGTCAACAAAAGGGCGTTCAGCCTCTGAAAATCTTTCTCGAGCAGATTTTCAACGCCATGACTTTGGTAAGTTGTCTCCAGAGTTTACGACACAGCTAGAATCTCGCTCGGTCGGCACACGGAAACGCAAAACAGCACGAGCTAACCATCGAATCCTGGAAACAGGTCCTCCTACTAGCACTCGGCGCAAGTTTCGGCATCCAAGCCTGGATTGAAGGCGGCATTCTAGGCGGCATCATCGTACTGAACATCTTCATCGGCTTCTTCCAGACCCTCCAAGCCGAGAAGACAATCAATTCGCTAAAGAACCTCGGTAAGCCGACATGCAAGGTCGTGCGTGACGGCAAGACGATCGAGATACAAACGGCGGACGTTGTACCGGGAGACATCATCGACTTGAACACGGGTGACTCGGTGCCCGCGGATATCAGACTCATTGATGCAGTTAACCTGGAGGCGGACGAGGCGCTGCTTACGGGAGAATCCGCGCCTGTCTCCAAGATGCCCAACTCGGTGTTTGACGAAGATACGGGCCCTGGGGATCGACTTAATGTGGTGTACAGCTCCACAGTCATCACGAAGGGTCGCGGGCGCGGCGTCGTGTTTGCGACTGGCATGTTTACCGAAATTGGTCTCATTGCTGGTGCTCTCAACGGCGGCATGGGAGACAAGTCCCTGATGAGGCGCAACGAGGATGGGAGCGCTTCGGTCTTTGCGTACTTTGCCGCTGGGTACATGGCTGCCAAATCGTGGATCGGTGAGTTCTTGGGACTTACCATCGGCACACCATTACAAAGGAAGCTCTCTCAGTTATTTCTGTGGCTGTTTCTGTTTGCCATCATCTGCGCCATCGTTGTTCTTGGCGTCAACAAGTTTGACTCTCGCAAGGATGTGATCATCTACGCAGTCACTACCGCGATTGGGACAATACCTGTCTCTTTGTTACTGGTCCTAACTGTCACCATGGCTGCCGGCACCAAGAAGATGCTTGAGAGACACGTCATTGTTCGGAATCTGTCCAGTCTGGAAGCGCTTGGAGGAGTTAGCAGTAAGTGGTCCATCTCCTGTTGATCTCGGTGGAGACTATCTCGCCTTGTCATTGTTTAATATCTGACCACTGTTCATCTCAGACATCTGCTCCGACAAGACCGGCACGATTACCCAAGGACGCATGGTCGTCCGAAAGGCATGGCTTCCGGGCTGCGGCACGTACTCTGTCCACACCACAAACGATGTATATAATCCTTCTGCTGGTGAAGTCCAGTTTGCGGCCGGCCAACCAAAGGATATCAGCTCTGTCTCTGAGAAAGAGCGCGATGAGAAGGCCGAACCGATCGATACGCACCATGAGCCCGCGACGAAGCCTGCTCTTCAATGGTTCTTGAACGTTGCGTCGCTGGCGAATCTGGCAACGCTGAAGCAGAATGCAGACGATCCCACCAGCTCCGAGGAGTGGTCGGCTAGCGGAGCACCCACAGAGATTGCTATTGAGGTGTTTGCGTCCCGGTTTGGCTGGAACAGGTTGCAGCTGTCCCAAGGCTCAGGAGCTTCTTGGAAAGAGATTGCAGAGTTTCCCTTTGACTCGGATGTCAAAAAGATGTCTGCCATCTTCAAGAACGTGGCTTCGGAAGAGATGCATATCTTCACAAAGGTGAGTCTAAGCTGCACACATCAATCAACGTATATCTATAATACTGACTAACATGACCCTACAGGGCGCTGTTGAGCGCGTCTTGAGCTCTTGCAGCACTATCACGTACGGTGACGCTACCCAAACTCTGACCGACCGCGATAGAGAAGACATCATTTCGAACATGGAGGTGCTGGCCGGCCAAGGTCTACGTGTTCTCGCGCTCGCACACCGAATTCTTAGCAGTGACCTTTCGGAAGCCCAATTTGCAGACGGCAAAGCACCAAATCGCAACAACTTCGAGACTGATCTCACCTTCCGCGGCCTCATCGGCATCTACGATCCTCCCCGTCCCGAATCCCGGCCCAGCGTCGAGATGTGCCAAGGAGCCGGCATCGTCGTCCACATGCTCACCGGCGACCACCCCCAGACCGCTCGAGCCATCGCCACAGAGGTTAGAATCCTGCCGCCACCCGAAAAGCTCCGGCTCCTCGCTGCCGATGTCGCCGAGGCGATGGTCATGCCCGCACACGATTTCGACGCCCTGACTGACGCTCAGATTGATGAGCTGCCGCAGTTGCCTCTAGTGGTGGCGCGATGCGCACCGAGTACCAAAGTTCGAATGATTGAAGCGCTTCACCGCCGCGGTCGGTACGTAGCCATGACTGGCGACGGGGTCAACGACAGCCCGAGTCTGAAGCGGGCCGATATTGGCATCGCCATGGGCTCAGGGTCGGACGTGGCGAAAGAGTCTTCCGACATCGTCTTGACGGATGATAACTTTGCGTCCATTCTGAACGCCATCGAAGAAGGCCGCCGGATCTTTGACAATATCCAAAAGTTTATCCTCCACGTCTTGGCGGCGAATATCGGATTCGTGATCGCCCTGCTTACGGGGTTGGCGTTCAAGGACGAGACTGATACGTCGGTCTTTCTGTTGTCGCCTGTGGAGATTCTGTGGATGTTGCTTGGTACGGGTGCCTTCTGTGAGACTGGGCTTGGATTTGAGAAGGCGGTGCCAGACATTCTTAACCGTCCGCCACAAAATGTGAGCATCCTACTCCGATATGTTGGTGGAAGTAGTAAACTGAATACTGACGATGATATCCTAGCTCAAATACGGCGTATTCACGCACGAGTTCATCCTCGACATGGTGGTCTATGGACTCATCATGGCAGGCTGCGTCCTCGGAGCCTTCACCCTGGTTGTATTCGGCTTCAACGGCGGCAATCTCGGTATCGAGTGCAACAACGCCTACTCTAAAGCCTGCGAGCCCGTATTCCGCGCTCGTGCCACCAGCTATACGACCATGACCTGGATCTTCCTCCTCTTCGCATGGGAGCTTATCGATTCACGGCGGTCTCTCTACTACATGCCAGCGGGTTTCAAGGCTTGGGGCCAACATCTGTGGGGTAACAAGTTTCTCTTTTTGTCTGTGACGGTTGTCTTCTTTATTGTGTTTCCCACGTTGTACATACCCGTGTTGGATCATGTGGTGTTCATGCATCATGGAATCAGCTGGGAGTGGGCGATCGTGTTTGTCGATGTTTTCATCTTCATGGCTGGTGTTGAGGCGTATAAGTGGGCGAAGAGAGTGTATGCAAGGAGAAATCTCGCCAGGGTCGACAGCGGATTTTCGGAATCGAACGGAGCTCAAGTGTAGAGTTGTTTGCTTGGAGCCAGAGATAATTGTGTGTAGACTTTGCCAATGGTGTCAAGGCAGGTACTGGCCGTGAGCCATAGTCTGGGTTGTTTCTTCCTCTTCCACATCTTTCTCGCTCTTTGGTTTCGTTCCCATTCTCTCTTTAGCTTCCTCTTCTCTCAGGAACCTCCTCGCCTCCATTAGCGCCTTGCCCAAGCGATTCTCGCCCCAATTCGCCTGGTTCACCATAGCCTCATCTGCCTTGAATCCGATGCCCCATATACGGTCAGTCCTCGATGCCTCGACCAACAACCTCTCCCCCGTGGACATCAAGATCGCCTTGAGGTGCGGATTTTGCCCAAACTTGGCAATGCTGCCCATCTCCACGACCTTGCTCTTGACCTCGTCCCACCTCGCGTCGCTGAAGCCCACGGTGCCTTTGCCGAGCTTCTTCTGCTCCTTGGGGTCCTTCTTCTGCATGATACGCGCCTGCCGCTCCGCGTCGCCAAAGTAGGCTGCCTTGCAGTACATCATGAATTGTTCCGCGCAGGTGACGGTGATGCTTCCGTACGGGTCGGCGGGGTCAACTTCGCGGCCGCAGAGGGCGGAGATTTCTTGCTTCGAGACGGTGAAGACGGAGGGATACCATTGACAGAATTGGTGCCATGGCCACTTCTCTTGCGGCATGTGGAAGAAGACGGGAAGATTGGGATCATCGGTACCGAGAGGATCGGAGGATGGCTGTTTTTTGCTGGGCTTCTTCTTTGCTGGAGACATATTTTGAAGTTGTCTGACTGAGTCTTGTTTCGTCGTGGCTTTCTTTCATTCAAGATCACAGGTTGCTGTATTGCTGTTCCTTCCTTCCTCGGACTTGAACATATACACGGAAGGAAAGAGCCATGAGCCAGGGGAAAGACCACAACATCAGAAAGGTGCACCTTCCGGAGAAAGATGCCTCCTTAATTAATGACTCCTCGCCGTTACATAGTACTGAAAGTCAAATTGTCAATAAAGTGCACCTACCCAAGCCACACGAGAGTATAAAGTCAACGCCGCTTTCATCCGCCAACATGTTCTACGAAGATCTGAGCTAAGGCAGAAATTTGGAATGCAATGAATACAGACAGACAACAGTGAAACATTGATGGAGAAAGGCCATGCAAATCACTGCTACATGCCCAATCCCTGAGTTTTGGTGATTAGTGGTCGATTGAACGCTCCCATAGTCAGAAAACCAGGATGGCTAGAATCATGAAGAAGATGTGTCACTCAGAGAGGTGAAAGTCCTTATGCGGAAATCTATCCGGTTTGAAGAAGGCGGTCCATAATGGATCATCCCGAATACCCCCAATCAGAATACCATGACTCGGCGCCCTAACTAAGGTTGCAGAGTGAGCGCTAGCCCTTTGAAAGGGTCTATTTCGCTCGTCACTTATGAGGCAAATGACTTTGGCCTTCGATCAAGCCCCGCCGTTGAGACATTGGCCCTTTTAAGATCAAGCTTCATATATTTTATCGTCGCGAGTGGGAGATGGCTAATGATACCGGCTTACACACGAGTGGCCTCTTTCTGAAAACCACTAGCACCAGAATCACCGCGTGCTTCTCTTCAGGACGTATATGGAAGACTAGAAGAAAGACCACTTATAATAGCAGTAGCATTCGCAGTTGCTTTTGCTTTAGTAGGGCAAAAAGGAAACTGATGAAAGAAGTACTGAGATACGAAATAGGTACTGAGCTGCACACTTGCTTGGGTACAGCAACACAGGCACATGTCGACTAACTCAGAGAGGAACCCATGGAGTATAATCATCTTTCACTTAAACCAACATCGCATCGGATCTCGCCGCCGTGGTTACACGAGTCAGCCCTATGGAGCTCGAAATGACTCGCAGCCCCTCAACCCTTGCGGATAGTTGGGCATACCAAGACCGAGTTCCCGAGTGGGCGAGGACTTGGGATCGGAATGCCACGATAGAAACTGGGTCCAGCTCCTTATAAGACCACTTCAAGAACGGATCTAAGCGGATAAGCGTAAATATTAGGTGAGAAATGGGACGAGGTGCCCACAGTTGCATGTGGTGGGCAGCACATTTCTGGAAATGCGGCCGGAGGTCCGTGTGACGGTTGAAGATTGACATTTTGATAAGGGGCTGCTCCTGGGTATCACGACAATGTGCACTCGTTGGAGGAGGAGCAAGAAGTCTGCAGTCTTGCCATACATTCGAACGCCAATTTTAGCCTGCCTTGTCACGATGAATTTCGTGTATAAGACCTGGACCTCAAGATATGCTCGCAGTTTTCAGCGAGCAATTGCGAATATAAACTCTATGTCGTTTGAGTACCCATCGTACTGCAGTAGTGCTGTGCAAAAGAAACAACGAAGAAGCTCTTAGCAAACCTGCTCACCACCTGCTTCTTTTCATGACTCGAGATGCCTGATCTAGAGGATGCGGATTTGAACAACTGAAACGCGCATGCCCTCGATATTCTTGGCCAACCTGTCATTGGGAACTTTTGAATTGAGCCTCCTGCCATTTGGATCGTGAATAGTGGTTTAAATGGGGAAGACTTCCCAATTTTGTACGTCAATGCAACTCCAGACTTCCTTTACGGGATGCTCTCAAGCTATGCCCCTGGTTCCAACGTGGAGAGGGTCCTTGCATTCCTGGTATCCTAAGCCGATGGGATTTGACATGTCAGAAACGTGGCATGCATGTGCCGTAAAGTCCTTATTTCTCAAGGTGCGCAATTCCCATGCTGTGACCGGCTGAGCAACCGGGGCACCTTTTTGGGTAGCTTCAAAGTTGGTAACGAGAAAGTCAGAAGCACTTTTGTCGGGCACGCTTTAATTGCTTCCAATCAGCTTGCCAGGAGGCGCTTGTAGATGGAGGACTTATGGGGTTTATGGGTATCTGCCTATCAGGCCATCACACTGCATTTCCTTTTTCGAGTAGGATATCTGGAGCATGGCAGATTGAGTTCAATAACTAGGCAGGCTTCGGATTATCGTGAGATGGGTGGAGCCACTCGATGAACTGGATGTGAGTTTAGGTATAATAGGGGTTTGGAGTCCATCTTTTGGTTCAGATTCGAATGCAGGTTACCCTCAGACATCTTTGAGAGTCATCGCTAGAGTCGTGTGATCGGAATATTCTCTGATCTCTTTACTGCAGATTCCTGTAAGCCCCAAGTGCAACAGCATTGCTTTTCCAGAACGTTACAGCTGACATAATGCCCTGAAATCCAGTGCAAGAACCAAGATGAAGACGATCGGTACACTCCTCCTCGCCACTCTGGCCAGCCAGGCCTCGGCAGCGGTACAGATGGAAGTGCGATTCAGCGACAGGATGATCGACGTCGGCAACCTCGACCTTTTCGCCGTAACATGGCAAACCATCTACGGAGAGACCGGCAACACCAGAGCCATCATGACGGACCGCTCCGCCGGCGCCCAGACCAACGAGTGCACGCACGCCGACGACTACGACCCGGACGTGACGGTGCGGGTCAAGATGAACGGCGCCTGGGGGAAGACGCCAGGGCTCGAGGGCAACGAGATGCGTGACGGCCTCGTCCAGTCCATGTGGGAGGTCCTCAGCAGAATCTCGGACCCTTACGGATACGAGGTCTTCAACGGCTGCCGGGGACTGACGTGGATGGAAAGCGTCGGTTACACGCCCGACGCGGCGTGTGGTCCCCAGAGTTCGAGAAATTGTCAGTACGCGTGCCGCAGGGAGAACTCGCCCGGGTTGGCGCAGTGCATGAACCATACTTGGGGCCATAAGGTGCCGTCGTCGCTGCGGGTCACGGCGTACATTGACGGTCAGCTGCAGCCTGATGACTTGATCATTGAGTTTTCTGCTACTGCCAACTCGGAGAGTGGTGGATGCGGCTGGGTTGGGAGCATTGCTGGTGCTCTTGCTGGATTCATTCCTGTTGGAGGCAAGCTGTTTTCAAAGGGTATTGAGATCGGTTGCAGCGATTGAGATTCAATTGCCAAGTGAGTGATGGAACTTTGGTCTGAGTTGATGCTGCTATTCAATATTACACATTTGTCAACCTTTTAAGCTTAAATTCGCTTCATGTTGATCCTTCGCGTGACCGATGTCAAATGTCACCTACCAAAGTCCCTTTGGCGTTAGATCCAGGTATCATTGTCCAAAATTGCGGTTGCATCGGCAGATTCCAGCAATCAAAATTGTCCATTTTCTCAAGGATCTTATAACCTAGGGTAACATTGCGTGATGATTGGGCTGCGCCGGGATTAATATCAACCATCAGGTCAGACTCTTGTCCAGGCAACAAGATGGCAACAACCTAAGATTCCGCGATTCCCTCAACTTTTGCACCATGACAGTCCCAATTCAAGATCTTGGTCACTTATTCAACTCTCACCTACCTTCGCCATGCCGACGCCTACTCTTTCCGGAACAACGCTCCTCAACCTGGGACCTCTAACGACAATATGCACAGCCCCAGCATCATGCGCAACCTCAACCCCAACCCCGGCGCTAGCCCGCAAATTTGACCCGGGCGTGGCATACTGGCAACAAACCTGCGAAGTTGACAGCGACCCATACGACGACTGCATCCCCTCCGGCGATGCCATGAACTCAGAATATCACTCACGCCGGACCTCCACTGAGCGGTTTCTCTTCCACTTCTCCCCGGGCAGCCAGTGTCCCTCCGGATGGGTCACCGCAGGCTACGGTATCCGCGACGAGACATCATCGCATTCGTTGAGCGGCGTCTTTGCCGACCCGACGTTGACCTTCGACGCCGGGACGACCACGTCTATTGCGTCGGAGATTAACCCCACGTTTGAGTTGAGGGCGGATTTGTTCATGTCTGCGATGGAGCCTTCGGAGACTGTGATCGCGTGCTGTCCGAGGTGAGTTCAGCACCCTTTTGAAGTTAGCTCTCCTTCTCGAAAACTGGGAAAGGTCTGATGATGTGTTCTTTTTTTTCTCTTAGTGGTTATACTGCAGGATTATATGGGAACTGCTATTCTTCGACCGCCAGAGAGGCCTACACGGCGTCTACAGGTTGCAAGTTGTACAATGTGAACGATGTGGAAGTGGTAGACCGCACGTTTACTTTCCACGGGAGAGTCGTTACGGGCAGCTCCATATCGATCAAGGGCTCGGTTGTTTCGTTGCAACCAAAAACAGTGACGATTGAGGCAAAGGATAGCACGAGTTACGTTGGCGCGTTGATCACGCCTGGAATCACGCTTGTGAATAAGGGCTTTTCTGGGGATGTCGTTCAGACTTCGGCTGCTGGTTCTGGAGAGAGTTCGTCCACGGGCTCGACTGAGACGCCCAGCTCTGGAGTTCCCTCTAAGGCCGCTGGCTCGTCTGTGGTCAATGGTGTTATGATGGCTGTTTGGGGAGTTGCGGTAGTGGCAGGTGCCGCTCTCATGGTGCCTCTTTGATATTGACAGATCGACCAGTCCCACAAATTGCTCTCTTTCTCATGAACCTGCATACATTACATTACATACTTGCATCGAAGTGCAATTATGATGAAGAATGATTACACCTCATTCATCCCCGCCCTACAAAGTAGTTCTAGTCGAGAGGTCCCGCCGAGTCATTTACATAATCGGTGGACCCTCCTAGTTCAACTCTAAGTGGACAACCCCAAAATGCACGCGAAGCGAGTCCCATCCCTTTGCGGAGACGCACACAACAAAAACATTGCAAACTCTCTCCTTTCTGCTCACCGTCAATCTGCAGCGGATGACAAAAGGAGATCTAAGGACCGACCGCGATTCGAACGCGGGGCCTAGAGATAGTTACAGCTGAGAAACTGCAATCTCTCGCTCTACCACTGAGCTATCGATCCAAGTGGTTATTACTGGTGTTTTCGGCTCGTAGCTGAGTTCATGAATGCTAGTTTCCTGCAAGCTTCTGCAAGGGAGGATTTCCAACCCACCAACAAACGAGCTAACAACTTGCCACTTTCGCCGTGTTCCGAGCAACGAGATTGGTTGGCAAAAGACTATGCTGACGTCTCATAGAGTCATTGACAATAACAACAATAGCAACCAAATTACTCACACCCCCAAACTCTGGTGTCACTTGGAAAGATGACTCAACAGCAGAACGAAACAAAGACACCGGCTCCTCGGCTGACGGACTTGACCGGGACGGACATGGACCCATTGGAGGGGCGGCTGCTCCACCAGTCTACAGCAAACAATACCTAAGCCCCAATCTGAGCGGGAATCGTCATCCAACAGCGGTTGCTTTCGTAGCTCAATTTGGTCAGAGCGTCCGACTTTTACGAGTAAAAGATCATCGGAAGGCTGTGGGTTCGAGTCCCACCGATCGCGTCTCTTCTTTTGCATTTTGAGATACCTCACCTCTCGAATGCAGTGTCCTCTTTTTTTGGTGTTGAGACTGTCCAGCAGTTGCCAGTAGGTACTGGCAGCTCTTCGCAGATGGATGGAGATAGCTTGGTCAGGCCCTGAATGTGCATCGAATTGTAACTCTGTGCCTCGTGTCAAGTGCTCAAAGGCATAACGGAAACATCAATCATCAATGCTTGAGATAAATTGGAAGGACTCAAGCGTCTATCAATGTTTGCATTGTTGCATGCATTCTATCACTTCCATCAGAGAGCCGGACATGTCAGTTCATGGCCGGGCTGTGCCCCACTTCCGACGACCTTCGACTACCATCGTATCTAGCATTTTAAGAAGTCGTCCTACGTTCTTTCCATGAAGGAAACAATCATCGAGGTTGTCTTTTCATCCTTTAGAAGATTGGGATTGATTTATGCCGACCTTGGCCTAACAAAAAGTCCCCCAAAAGCTAAAGAGCCATCCATTCTGCATCAGACTAGTATCAAGTCACGCGGCACGATTCTCGAAAACATGCCGCGACTTTCCGGCACTGCAAACGTCCCAATCCGCTCGAATGCACTCTCATATCTCAGCGATTCTCGCAGGACCAAGCCTACTTGCATGTGGTATTCAGTATGTGCACAGGTACACGACTGCTCGATTGGCCCCTCCAGGTCATGCCCAACTGGCGTCATGACGCCTAGCAGCATAATGTAACAGTTGAATCCGTCACTGGCTTGGAACGAACCGCGAAGCCTCGCGCAATCCGGCAGAAACCGGAAGATCATGTGAGAATTGCGATCCAAGGGATTGCCGTCGTAACAGCTAAATAGGTGTGGGATTAGGGGTCTTCTGCCCATCGGTGGCACGGCAGTGATCGGTAGAATCGCCGCTTTGGCTTTTATGCGGTAGTTGGTGGCTAGTAGACTATCATCGGATCCGGGCAACTTATCGTAGAACATCTCCACTGAGCCGAATGACATACTGCGATAGAACGAGTCGAATGTGTAGCCTGGCGATAAGCTCGAGGCTCCTCCAAAGGTGGTCCCCTTGCTCAGAACCATGGATGCCCAGGACCATGACGGGATGCGACTGGTGTGATGGCGATATGCGTCTGGGATAGATGGGGAATCATGGTCAAGCTGGTTTGGTTGCGCCCTCCCAGGCGGCAGGGTAGTCCATAGAAGGTCAAGCGACAGCTGTTCAGGTGTGTCTACTGCGATGCCGGCGAAATGGGATCTTCCATTGAGGCGAAGGATGTGTCGAAAGAGGCCGGCGATAACTGCCAGCCTCTCTTCGGGGTCGGCCGGCGTTAGGGCTTTGTAAAGTTTGAGCACATAGTCGGGAGGCCCGACAGCGCCTCCCGACCCGACGGCCCCGTGCGAGATCCAGGTGGGTTTCTTCAGGATGTTCTGTACGAACTTTTGTCCTTGTCCAAAGTACATTGGGTTATCGCACTCGCATCTGGGCCGTTCAAGGCAGTCCCACACTAGTTCTGACTTATGCAGATAAAGCACCCTGCGAGACAGCAAAAGGCGCTGAAAAGCAGGGGCATGCTGGAAGAGTCCATGGTGTTCTTCAAACGCATTTGATTCTTCGTCATCATCCATGGGCCGCAACAAGGCCTTGTTGGCGAATGCCGCGTGATACCAATGCATACTCTGCCGAGCATAAATATAGTGTTTGCGGCCAAATTTACTGACTTGGATGGCAACGGATTTACCCGCGTTTTCGACGCTGGCTATGCTGTTCTTTTCGACGCTGGCTACGCTGTTCTGTCGCTCGGGGCCGAAACTGCTCAGCCTGAGATCTTTCACGCTTG
Source organism: Colletotrichum simmondsii (assembly GCA_001563135.1). Classification (NCBI taxonomy): domain Eukaryota; kingdom Fungi; phylum Ascomycota; class Sordariomycetes; order Glomerellales; family Glomerellaceae; genus Colletotrichum; species Colletotrichum simmondsii. The sequence goes on along the minus strand of JFBX01000728.1, from coordinate 17,734 downwards.
TCAAGGCGATAGTGAGGTATGACCGTCCAAAGATGATATCCTCTCGAGCCAAGTGCCAGTTTACGTCTTCTTCGATGTCTTGAATGACGCAGAAATCTTGGACCCAAGCATATTGGATACCCAATTCGCTAGCGATCGTCATGGTCTCTTGCAGGGCCCCAGGTATTTGCCACCACTGCAAACACTTTTGGCGCTGGTCGAAGTTTTCCGAGGTTGTCAACGATGAAGGAGGCGGTAACGGTCCGGTATAGCCGTGGACGACGGTGATGTAGGGCCCAGAGACTGAACAAGAGTCGACCAGTTTGATACCGTTCCGCGGACTTTTTCCAAGATCCAGGAACCGCCGAGGAGCAAGACCGGGCTCAGACGGGTACATCCTCGTGCTGCATGCCTTGTGTGTTGCGTTGCATTCTTCGACCCATCCACGGATCGTCTTCTGCCGATGCTTAGAGTGTAGTTTGAGAGGAATCTCATTAGAGACTCCGATAGACTTCCACGGCAGCGGTTTGCCTGTGAATGTGTCAATATCCATCCCGAAAGCCCCTTCAAGGTTCATCACTTTCTCACCTGGTTTCGTGAACAAGTCGACTAGGCCCTTCACGACAACGACATTGTTCGCGGAGTCCCGATATTTGACAGATGATTGAACAGAGATAGTCTCAAACAGGTAAATGATGGCGTATGAATCATCAAGCATCAGCCTCTTCTTGGGAACGTTGACATTATTGGCCCAAAAGATGGCAACTTTGATGGCGTAACATATTTGACATCCTTTCTTGCCGGCCTTAATAATGCTCCTGAGATCGCAGGAAAACCCCCTGGAGTTGGAGTCACCCGATTCAAGCAAATGCGCCTTTTCGAGATCGAAGCACACCGTACAAGGCGGCCGCTCCTGGGCAGCATCGGGATGGGCTTGGACCCCGGTGCCGGGCATTGTGTATTCTCAACGTCGACGGACCGCCATTTAATGGCGATACGAGATGGGCTAGGCAGCCTTGAACGGCGGCAGTGGTCAAAAATTTCGATATTGATCAGAAGTCCTGAGTAAGTTTGTTGTCGGGATGGAGCAAGCAGGCAGGTTGCTGTTTGAGGTTGTGCTTTCAGGATGGAGATGGTTGCAGACGTGAAGGTGCAAATCGTCCATTCGACATGCCGATGATTGGGTGTGAAGACTGTGCATCGCACTGTTCTCATGGACTCTCGCTGACATAAGGCGAAGCCCCACTGAAAAGGGGCTGAGGTGGTCCCCGCTAGGTGGTCTCTCCTTCAGGCTTCACGCGACTCCGTCTCAACACCGCCATATGTCAAATGCTGTCACACTGCATACGTCACCAAAATAGTGTTCTTTAGCGGCACACTCAAGAGGGAACTAGGGATAATGGTGCCGCAAAGATGAAGTTTCCTTGCAGTCGGAGGGACTTAAGTGTCGTGAGAATAATGAAGTCTAATTAACTTGTCTATGGTATTTGTATGCTAGTCCGCTTTTTGTTGAATTGGAATGAATCCATTATATGCCTTCTCTATCTCTCACACTTTCGACACAGTCTTGCCATCGGATGACCTTCATGTAAATGCACTCGATAATGGCGATGACTACCATGCCGCCACCGAGGCCTATCCAGGCACCATCCAGCTCTAGGCCTGGTGATCCCAGCTCGAGCCAGACCGCGAGCGGTACTGCAGCCAGATAGTTCACGGCAAATACGACAAAAGCCGCGACCGCCTGCCGGCCGAGACCCCGCAGCACGCCGTTGCATCCGCTGATGATGGAGTCGATGAGCTGGAAAGCCGCAACCGCAAGCATGGAGTCGGATGTGAGCCTTTGGACCTCGGCGTCCTCGGAGAATACCAGGGCGAGCTGGTGGCGGAATAGGAAGATTAGAATGGCGTCCAGGATACCGACGACGGTAAAGACGA